>JAPMOR010062595.1:1888490-1904476 GCA_026543865.1 Argiope aurantia | reverse complement strand
ATATATATATATATATATATATATATATATATATATATATATATATCTTTGCCCTAGAAGGCTTTATTCAAGCAATACAAGAATTCGTCTTAATTCATTCTCGGAAGCAAGCTTGTTTTAGAATTTAAATTTCAAATTGCGAAGATAAAGTTAGGTGTTGTTCTTCATGATGTAGTTATCACAAGTTTCATTTTAGCATTGAAAGTTAGAAATATTATTTTATAAAAGCTACTGTAGCTTTTCAAACTTAGTAGTAATGATTCCGAAAAAAATGGCAACACAATGAAAACATATTCTTTTTCTTTGAAAAACGAGCATTACCCGAATTTTTTGAGTTATATTAAATTATTATAAATTTCAAAAATAGTTCGTTTATTCATTCCGGAAGTTTTGAATAAATGATTTTGGCTAAAGTACTGATTTTAACAATAACTCAAAATTTATTTCAATTTTATCCAACTATAACATTAAAAGGTACATTCATTTGCATAGCAAAATGCATGAAACTACCGATATCGTAAAGAAGCCGAATGAATTTGCATGTAAGCAAACTTCGTTTTCGTCTACTGTAAAGCAATCTACCTCTTCGAGTGGAAAGTTTGCACGCCATCCGATTGCAGAAAAACATTTGTGTCCGTTTTCTAATAAAGTTTTTAGTAATCCTGCATTCCTCTTTTTTTATTTGGTTCATTGTTTCCCGTCTTTCTCATATAGTAGTACGCAATACAGTAGCATTAATACGGGTACTTACGCCATATCCTATAACTAAAGACGCAACGCATGCTATCATGCTTCGATGTGTCAACATCACACCTTTGGGCATGCCTAGAGGAAAAGAACAAAAACAAAAGGTATGAAAAAAAATTAAAGAAAACGCCAGCTATACGGTATTGATTAAGAGAGATAGAGAGAAAAAAAAACTAAACCTGAAAATACACATAACTTGTTATGATCAAATTATAAACGATAGGAAACAAACACAATGCAGCAATTTTCCTGATAGTATTTTATTATATCAGTTCTGTTTTATTCCAGGCTAACTTTTTTAATACAAACTCGTAAAGACTTGATAAAAGAGGTTTGACAACTAGTCTTGGAATTCTAGATAGTTCTTGAATCACGCTTAATCCTTTACGCTGAAATACAGCTACACTCTGTGACTCTGCTATTAAATTAAATCCATTACCATCAATGTATTCTGTTTTTCACAGTGGATAGCGTTACTTTTCACAAAATATTTTGCTTATTGCATTCTGTAGACCGTAACCAGTTTTAAATTCTATGCGATATGTGCCTGTGAACTCTTTGTGTTTCTCATTGCCCGAAGCATTCAAAATCAAATGATGCAAGTGGAACCAAAATCTTTAAAAGATGATGGTATGCCGAATATTTAAACATCAGCTAAAATACTCTAGCAATGGGTATTGCATACAAAAAATTAGACTAAAAAAAAAACTCCTGTATAATTCTACTACGATTTTTAAAAAATTCTAATGAAAATAACATTCAAGGGAAAAAAGCTATTATTACAGAACAAGAAACCATTTTTTGTAGTAATTTAACCGTTGAACAAGGAAAAAATAATCAAGTATGTGTGAAATGTTTCTCTTAAATTAGATAATAAAAAAAGTATAACACTTCTCAAATATATTTTTTATGAAATGTTTTGATAACTATTCTGTAAAAGTTTTATAAAGTTAATTTAGAAAACAAAAATATTGCTAAATTAGATCTAATTTAGTAATATTGTAGAGTATTATAGGCATACAAATTTTTAAATTTTAACTAGCTGACCCGACAAATGTTGTTCTGCCATATAAATTATTTCTAGTGAATATTTTGGTAGATAATTAAAAAATAACGAATGTATTATAAGTGCGTGGGGATGGGATCTCTGACAGAAAGAGGAATGGAGCGCTTTAGACGATGATCGCCAATAAAAACAAAAAACCAACCATTCATTTTCTCAATACAATAAATTTCATTAACGTAACGAACATATACATTATTTGATCTCTTAAAAGTTAAACGTAAAGTGAAAAAAACTAATATATTTTTTATCCTAAAGTATAAAAATGAAATAAAGAAAATCAGTATTCATTTCGAAGAGCAATTGAGTGAACGATATTTTTTGTCAGTCCGTCCTTAGCCAACACAAATAAACTCGATGGTTTGCCCACGCGAGAACATGCCACGTATAATTGTCCGTGTGAAAAACATGCTGTGCCCAAATTGAAGTAGCAAACAGACATCGTTTGGCCTTGAGACTTATTGAATGCTATTGCGAATGTCAATCTAATAAGAAATTGAACGCGTTTGAATTCAATTGGCACGTCTGTGAGAATCATTGGAATTCGTGGCAGCGAAACATTTTCGGTTCGGAATTTGCCTTTCAAATTGGTAACTTCGATAACATTTTTCATCAATTTTTTTAATGACCAATCGCGTGCCATTGCACAACTGTGGTGGGTTCAATTTCCGAAGTAAAACAACCGGATATCCAACTTTCAGTCGTAGAAGGTGTGGTGAAAACAACTGGATATCCAACTTTCAGTCGTAGAAGGTGTGGTGACATGCCTGGCAAATCCAGTGAGTTCAAAAACTCTGCTGGATAATTTACAGCTTCGTTAGCATAGCAAATTGTGCCGATCGATTTGTATGATACCAAGTCGCCTGACAACGACTGCTTATCTTGAAGTTTAAATCGTCGACGTTCACATTTTTTGCTGCTAAAATGGCTCTTTCTGCCAGCCACGCATGATTTATGTATTGTGTGCGCACATCGGGAAATATGCGGTCAATGAGAGCATTTTGCGAATCAACGACAGTGCAGAAATTAGTGAGCAATTTTATGCATAAAGTATTTTCATAGACAGCAAATTTTCCATTGCCGATATCTAACAATTGGTCCGAGAATGTGGCAGCAGATGGATAGCATTAGGACGTGCGTGTTTGTTTTTAGCTGGACTTTTTCAGCATTTCGCCACAGTGGCGATGATTTCAAGCAAGCATTGATCTCATCGGCGTACGTTGAAAGTGGAATGACGGGAAGTGTTTCTCCGAAATCACCTGAAAGGAGTAACAGAGTGCTGCCAAATAGTTTGTTGTTTTTTTTTATATCTTTGAGTGTTCTGTTCAACGCCTCGAGAGAATGTGTGCCATAGTGCATTCATCCCAGATGATAATTTTGCATTTTTTCAGTACCGTGGCCATGGACGATGTTTTTTTTTTATGTTGCACAACATAAAAAGTATATTGGGATAATTTGAATATTCAGTGGCAGCTTAAATGCTGAATGAGCTGTTCTGCCTCCATCCAATAAAGTTGCTGTAGTGACAGATGATGCAACGGCCAGTGCGATGCCATTATTAGATCGTATTTCGACGAGAATTAGCGAAATGAGAAATGTTTTGCCTGTTCCACCTGATGCATCAAAAAAAGAAAAAAGAATCCACCTTGTCTCGTCGAAACTGCCTGTATAATGCGGTCGTAAATGATTTTTTGTTCATGTGTCAGTAGTAGGACACTGCGAGTAACAATCGCTGCCATTTCTGCAGTATCGTACTGCAGTTCATGGTTCATTTCGGTGTCCATTAAATAAGATGCACTTCGATATGGCGAACTCATACCGAAATGACTTAGTGGTAAATTGGCAATGACAATGCAAAGATCCTCAATAGCAATCAATGCTTTATTGAACATAATTGAGCTGAATGTAATCGTTAGATCGTTGCACCGTGTACGAATTCGATGCAATATATCGCCAGTTATTGAATCTTTGTGTCTGCTTGTCCCGAGAAACATGTAGTCAACACTATGGCGAATAGTAAATGAATTTGTGTTGTTGTACAGCCCAATGCTACTTCAGCAAGCATATCGTCCCAGTGATTGTCGTCTTCGAGCAAGCCGAGTGCAAGGCATGCATCTTTATATGTTGGATACTGTTGTACATTCACTTTGCGTATATCTAGGAATGACAATGGGCCGGTGACATTAACCAACATTAGTTGCACACACTAATTACCTAGCGTTATGAAATATACTTTACGACCTATTCTCATGCCTACCAAATACTCATAAAAAATTTCATAAAAATCGGTCGAGCCGTTTTGGAGGAGTACGAACACAAACAAATGCAAAATGAAAGTGTATGAAATGAAATAGTATGCAAAATGAAAAATAGAACATTTATTGGAAAAAGCAATTTTTTTACATTCTTGAATCTTCGTATATTTAAATATTTGTCGTATTTGATCAAGAACTTCTGAAATCTCGTGATATATATATATATATATATATATATTCTTTTGTTTCCAGTTTGTTAAGCCAAGCAGTCATTGCATTCAAGCAAAATACGAAATATTTGGTGGATTTCATGCCAAAAGACATTACTTTTGATCATCTACCCTTTAGTCCAGTACACTTTCGAAATGGTCCTTGTTAAGCGGGACGATAAGGAGGAAGGTCAGAAATTGGCCATTTTGTGACTGGAGACCAACCGCTCGAAGAGGATGCCTGTTTAGTGAATTGGCCAATAATATGGATGGATTTTGATAAAGGCAGATTAGTTTAGTTTAGTTTAGTCATATTAACGTCCCGTTTGAAGCAACACTAGGGCTATTTTGGGACGGACCTCGTAATTTTAAACCGCGGTCAGATGACGAGGACGACACCTGAGCTGGCACCTCCCTCTCCTCACCACACCACACCAACGGGAGGACCTTTCGTCAGGACAGATTTAACGTGCAACAGACCCCCTTACACGACGGTTCTTCGGTGGAATCGGGTCCCGAACCTGAAACCCTCCGGCTCCGAAGCCGAGACCTTACCTCCAGGCCACCGCGGCCCTCGATAAAGGCAGAAGTTGACTATATACAAAGCAAAATTAATCTTTAATAGTCATATTAAAGCAGCCCTCGCCAAAGCTCCTAGAATGAGTACAACAGTTACTACTACTCAACAGCTTAATTTCTCCATGGAGCAAGCTATCGATTTGGCTCAAGTTTCTGCTCTACAAAGCTATTTTAAGACCAATTTTAATGTACGGCTCCCAAATTTGGTGGGCGACTTCTGCCACTTCAAGAGTTTGGAAATTTTTCAAAATAGGCGCCTGATGAAGATTGTAAACGCACCCTGGTACATCAGGAGGAAAATATTACATGACGACCTCAAAATTGAACCTGTTTCGGAATTTATAAGAAGAACATCAATTAATTTCTTCGTCAAACTACTCCAGATTCGTAACAAGTTACTATAATTACCAGCTTATGATCCAGCTGTATCCAGCTCGAGGAAGAGACCAAGATAATGTGTACATTAAGTTCCCCTCAGTTAAAAAAACTGAGAATTAATTAACTCTGTTACCAATCTGGTGGATAAAAGTTTTAAAATTATTTGCTTAGGCCTCAGATAGCTACGATGAGCTACACGCGTGAAATTTCTCGACATTTTTTCAAACTGACTAAGCAAAAATAGTCAGATCAGTCCCAATAGTTAGTAAGGCACGTGCAACGTCACTCCATTAAAATTCTCTATATTTACCCCATAAATAATCTAAATATTATTTTTAATTAATTAATTATATCATAAATAATAATAATAATAAATTATGTACCAAATTTCATGACGCTAGAGCTTTATTGCGCTCGTTTAGACTAGTTTGAATTCATTTTAACTTTTCCTAAAACTTACAAATCAAAGTATTTATTCTAAATTATGATGCGCTCATGACCACTTTGTCACATCGCGACGTTACCGTTGCTTTATACTAATCTTGTGGATGCCGGTTCATTCAGTGGCAGCACAGATCTCTTCTCCCCAAGTCGCTAGGAAATAAACGTTTAGGAAGTGGCAAAGAATGCAGCGACCATCGGGCCTAATGAAAGGGAGGCAGAAGAATATGTAGAGAGCAAGATTTCAGAAGCTCGTGATCAAATATTTAAACGTCGCAGGTGGAAGTGAAGGAAACTTCGTATTTGTGTGTGAATTTCTACACACGGAAGTGACTGGACGAAATGAAAAAGGAAAATAATTACCTGTGGTTCCACTCGTGTAAGGAATGCAGAAGAGATCATCTGATTTGGGAAGCTAAGTAAATGAATAAAGAATCCCATGAGAAGTGCAATCGTTCATTCAAGTTTGCACATGCAATTTAAAGGAATAATGACAAAAGACCTATGGAGTCACATCACTTAATTCTTAACAACATTTGAAACAATAAATATTTTCTAAAAATTTGACATAACTAATTGTTTACCACTAAATCCTGAGGGGAATTTCGCCCAAGTTCCTAAAAAGACATAAAATATGTATTATTAATATATTAACGCAGAATATATATATTATATAATCATTATTACAAATTCTATAATATAACTTCCATAGTATGATTGATAAATAATGCGTGTCATTCAATCGAATATTTTGGAGTTTTTCATATAAGTTTTTACAATTCGATACAAGTATGTAGTTGTTATCATTACATGGTTCAATTATACATACCGAGTAATGCTAAAATATTATTCAGGTTTTACAATAAGAGAAGATTGAATTAGTTAATTAGTTTGATGGCATATTAGCATGGTATCATCCAAGAAAGTTTTTCAAAAAACAAGATTTTACTTGAGACAGAATGATTGTATTTGATTTTGCAACATACACACAAACAATATTGTATCATTCGGCCACGGATTCGCAAAATTATGCTAGATATATAGCTCGAGGAATCAATCGAATTTTCTCTTATCGTAGCTTCCATTCGACGTCACAAATAAATACTGAAAAGTGAAATAAAGACCTACAATGAAATAAAAAAAAAGTAAGCAAGTTTCTTTATAAATATGCTTACTTGTTGTTTTATGATTTTTTTATCAAACGTTTTGCTTCATCCTACTTCGGAAGTAAAATTTAAAGAAAGCAATTTTGAAACTTTAATTTTAATATTGGCAAAAGAACTCGATTGGATGTTTTGCTAGATGAGCATGAATTTCATAACATTTAAAAATAATTGTTGTAAATTTTGTATTATATTTAAAAATATATATAAAAAATAAAGAAAAAACATTGTGAAACTGAGATTCATAGCATTAAAAATGTAATGTTTTAAGCTTTAACATAATGCAAAAAATATTTTTATGCGACAGTATTTTTGTAAGATATGATCTTCCATTTCCATAAGTAAGCCACAGCTATTGCCCCCCCCCCCCCGGTGACAGTCATGTCGCACTCGATTCAACTTTGTTCGATGCCCATTTCTGGATTCCCTTCTTTCCTCTGAGTGAATAAAACTTTCGGTGAGCACCGTCCAGGGCATTTCTAATCATATTTTATGGCCCCATTAATGAGTGACGCATTGAACGAAGTGCAGCTGTAAAATGTTTCCCCGAAACAATCTGGAACGTTCGTACAGGGCTTTGTTCATACTTGATGGTTGCGATTCGACAATAGGTGATATGAGCGATTTTTGTTCCACGTGCGATAGCTTCATATATGCAGATAGGTATAACAAAATATGGATCGAATAATATGCAATTCAGAGGAATTATTTTGAGTGTAGTCAAAACCAGAAATAAAAATTATTTCAAAAAATCATTACAATTAATTATAGCACAATAAATGATAAGTAATAGTCGTTTAAATTCCCGATGCGGCAAGGACGTATCTCAACTCACGACAAGCGCAGAGAACTGCAAAAGACGAATATTTCCTTCCTTGGCAAGCGTCTGGATCTGGGGAGTGACGGGGTCCACCATCACCAGCGACTTCAGAGACGGCAGATCCCCGACGTTCCGCAGGACCTTCAGGGCATTCTCCTCGCTGTTCGCAATCACCACCGACAGACGGGCTGCAACGGAAGATCGTCTAATCAGAAGGATTAGCGTTCTCGAATCGGAAATAACTATACTTAAATTTGTAATAATAAACTAAAAATTCAATCAGTATTAGAATGACCATTAGCAAGTTTTAATTTCCGAATTCAAAATGCAAAACCCTTCATGAAGTACTGACATTTTTTATAATAAAATTTATTTCCCATATTATAATGCAATTTAAAAATTTCTGCCGTATATATTAATAGGTTGCAAAATTTTTCGTTTTCAATTCATACGGAGTAAAATGATAAATGAGCTGAAAGTATAGAAAAACCTCGCAACTTTTTGTTTTATTGACATATGACGTTGATTTTAATTTCATCGTTTGTCAGTTTGCATCGAGAGAAAAAAGAAAAGTAAGTGATGCCGAGATAAAATTGAGTTGCACCATAAATATTCCTTTATAAATCACAAATAACATGTTTTTTTAAATTAAAAATGATAAAACTCAATGACCTATTATTGGATACAAATAAGAAGGAAATCCAACTTTTTTTATGTAAAATTTATAATAGCAGATGGGTCTCTAGTAACCACCCGAAACTTTCTCCCATACTCTCTAAGAAAGGTGAATTTATGTTTTAGACACAAACCGCTTGACACAGAGCCGCAATGGCAATCACATTGATAACTGATACGTTTAATTCACTGTGTATTTAAGTTACGGCATCCACACTAAAGTAAGGACCGACAGACATCCAATCCCTCACCGGATGTGACTCGAAATGGGATGGGTGTCTACACTATAGATCTTAAATCTGTGCATGGAATTGCATCCCTCTACATCTCTTCGTTTTGTAGTTACCGCTTTAACTTACAGTTTCATTTCCATGCCATCTACATTAGTTTGGAACCGCCGAACAAAAACTCTTCCTGAAATTGATAATGATTTTGCTAATAAAGATTTCGGTTAATGTTAAATGAAAACTGAGTCTAGTTCGTTTTATTTTAGTTTTGAATTCTTTCAGATAGTTAAAAGTCAGTTTCACTTTAAAAAATACAAAATTCTTATGGTAATTCAACGCATGTGCATAAAAATATTTCTACTTTTAGTTCGAATTATAAAATTATATCCAGCTTTGTTCCAAATAAATTTATATAAGATATTTACTATCTTATATAAATTTATTTGGAAAAATATGAAAAAAAAAATTAAGTTGTCTGAAATATTTTGGAATTGTTAAAAAGTATGTATATTTTAAATTATTAAAACTAATATATTATGTTTTAAAGATATTTGATGTATGGTGGCTGGAGAAAAAGATAGGGTAAGCGAATAAACCGAAATGGAGTTTAGAAAACACTGCTCATTTACAAATAATATCGGAATATCAAACCAATAATATCGGAAGCCGTCCAAATTAAATTTCTTTTAATCTGAGAAACTTACGCAATTCCATTTATTTCCAAGGACAGTAAGCTGTTTTGTCCATTACACACGATTAATCATTTGAAGTTTGCTAGTGGAGGCTGTTTCCTCATTTTGATGCGTTTTACGTGTGGAGATTTTAAAAGAAAATTATGCGCAGTTCTACTCGAACAAAACAGTTGGCTTTTTAATTCGCGAAGACTGGAGCGAGGAAAGGGTTCGATCAGACGGAGGCGGTTGTCCACCAAACCGTTTGTGTGCGGCAGAATGTCAGGAGTTTTCAAGAAATTATTCACATCAATCAATCGTTTTGTGATTTTTCTGGAAGACTAACAATATTCACATTACTTTTTTCCTTTTTCCATAACTAAGAAACTACTATGATTTCAACAAAAAGGCTTTTAGCCAAAAACAGAAATAACTTAATAAGTAAGTATTTGTTCTAAAAATAAGAAAAATAAAATAAAACAACATAATAATGAGTAACAAAGATTCTTTTTATAAAAATAATAAATTTTAATCAAAACGTATAGTAAAAATAAACCACATCGTTTGCATGAATGAAATTAAAGTTAAAATTTTCAGTCACATTTTTTTATTAAAATCGTTTGCCTTTATAAACGATATATTAAAATCGTTTGAGTGGCCCTATTTTTATTCACAACTTTTTATTCTGCACAAATATTATAAAAAATGATTAAAATATAAAACATTAAAAAATTACTAAACTTATACAAAAATAAATATCTTCTCTCTGTTAGATACTTAACTCCTTAAAAAATTTAATAGATAATGTTATAAAATTTAGTAAGTGTCGGAAGATTATAACTGGCCCTATCGTTTTTTCCACCATTGTATTTTAATGCATACGATAAAAAAATTTCTTAATTCCAACTGAATAATTCGTGAAAACGCCAATAGAATCCACCGTACCCTTAAACATTAAAAGAAAATTGTAAACCCACACACAAATATCTATTGCTCCACAATAACCAGCTATGCTTCACCATACACACATGGGCCGCAGTGGCCTGGTAGAAAGGTCTCGCCTACGGAACCAGAAAGCTTCAAAGTTCGAGACCCAATTCCATCCGAAGAACCGCCGTGATATGGTGCACGTTAAATCCGTCGAGGCCGAACTTCCTCAAGCTGGTGTAGTGTGGTGAAGTTTGGAGAGGAGGTGCCAGATCAGGTGTCGTTCTCGTCATCTGGCCGAAGTTCAAAATGACGAGGCCCGTCCCAAAATAGCCCTAGAGTTGCTTTAAAATGGGACGTTAATATAAGTGAAGTCAAGTCAAGTCACCACACAAACATAACACCCATCACAGCAATTCTTCGCACAGTCTTCATTATATGAAACGATACCAATTTTCAGTGTTCTTTTGAAAATGAAGAATTAACAGCTTGGAATAGCGGATAAGAGGAGATTAAAATTTTGACGAAGAAAATGTACTCTCAATTGAATGCTAGAAGCGTTCTCTCAATCGCAACGAGTTAAGACAGAAACGATGCTATTCGAACCACCGATGCACCATCAGTTAATGAGAGATAAGTTCGAAGCGGAACTGTTCAAAATCTTCGTAGCTATTTAATTCATAGTTTGACACATTTTAGTTTTGTTTAAAATCGCCTGATAAGCACCAGAATTTCTCTTAAATTATGAAATCGGGAATGCCATGGTTTAATGGAAATTAATTCGTAATTTAGAGTTACTCATTTGACGAAAAATTATTAGAACGTGATATCGAAATAAAAAAAAAATAACTGCATTTTTTTTTAAATTTCTAAATGAGGATAATTTTCTTCAGAAGCGTAGACTGTTCTTGAAACGTAAATTTTGGCATAGATTTAACATGATTATTTATAGGTGCATTTTTTCAACTATCTTTTTCAAGATCAGTTTGCGTTTTAAATTTCCTTCCATTTTGCTTTTATCAACTTGTCCATGTGTATCCTACATTTCAAAAAGCTCCTCGAACCATCCAATTATTAATAATTACTTTAGCCAAAGATTTGTTTGAAATTCTTCCAAAGATATCTTATTTTGATTAGCTTTTTTTTTTCAAACATTACCACAATGGAATGTTTATGATGAATACGGTTTTCAGAAAGCTTTGTCAACCATTTCAACCGATTAAATATGAAATGACTGTAATTCACAAAAGCATAATCTATTAAGATGTGTGTTCTCATTTCCCGAGATGCCTCACTTGTGCATGACGCAACTGGTAAAGAACATAAAATTAATTCGTGATGATATATATTTTTTACCTTGGTTTATGACGTATAGTACCGACTGAAGTCCCAGAGTTAGGTAGAGAGGCACGACGACCATGGAATAAGCAGAGCAGCCATACAGGGTGAGTAAGAACTGAAAGGACGATATTTATATTCAAATCATATGAAATATTGATATATATGTTTTATATTTTAATAAACATTAAGATATTCAAAAAATTAAAATATATTCCTTTTAACGTTTCATTATTTTTTTTTGAAAATCAAAAAAGACGAGTGCATATCTATATCTTTATACAGGGTGATTCAGAACCAATGAGACAAATTTACATTATGGGTAGAGGGCTCCAAGACAATTCGGAATTTCATAGTGCTGCAAAGTCGGAAATGCGCCCTCTAAGCAGCACAAAAACTGTAGGGACGCTGTATTGCACACGCTTCTTTACAAATGTTTGGGTTGACAAAGCTGGAGACTATGTCCTAAGATTTTACTTCATGTTACCTTATTTGAATAAAAGGATTAAAAAAAAGGAGGCAGTCATTTATATTTGATCATTTGAAGATCGAAGAAAGTCTAGACAGAACTTGTCAATTTCTTTGAACACACTGCGCCGTTCGATGTGATTTCAGTGTTATGAATCTCAGCCACCCTTGGAACGTCACTTTGGATCGGGCACGGTGGTTCGATTGATCGGTTTGCGATATAGCCGGGCCTACTTGAATTTACTGTCACAATATCGCAAGTATTTTTAAAAGTACCGGAGAAGACCAAGAGACAGCAGGAACGTTTTAAAATACTTATACAATTTCTTATCATCCAGTCCGAAATACGACCGCTTCTAAAGCATCCTTACTTCCTGCTAAAGCATATCCCTTGATTAAAATGCTTTGCTACAATAACGATTGCTTCTATCTGCTCTACCCTGTAAAAGAAGCATTTTCGAATATTGTATGATTCCGATGCCAACAGCTGTTCCCATTGTTTGCTAAATCCTCTTGTTTGCTAAATCCTCTTATATTCCTTAAATACATAGGGTAACCCAAAACATTCTTCAAATATATACTTTGAATACATAGCTATTTCAAAACAATTGCCAATGGAACTCGCATTAACTTTAAGCGAGAAATGAGTACGATAAACTTTATGCGAGCGATCGAACCATGACGCAAGTATGAATCGTTGTTCATTACTGTTGAAGTACCAGCAAGGTAAATAAGGGTTGCCAAGTCAGTTTTTGACTAAAAATCACAAATTTTTTTTTATTGTTTCCTTTGAAAGATCAATTATTTACGTTTCCAAATCTGTGTTTGTTTTGTTTCTACGATTATTATTTCAGAAGATATAGATGTTTCTTTAAATCAACATTAACGAAAGCGAAAACGGAAGTAGCACGAAAATAACCGGAAGTCAGTGTTTTGCGCTTCAATATCATTAATATTCACTGATTAAAACTCACTTAAGGTTCTTTTGTGAAATGTGAATATGTAGGGCATGTTCAAAAGCGAGTGGTTACTCGATTGAGAATTTAAAAAAAATCCAAAGGTCTCGGGGGTAAAGGAAAGCTTACAGACAATGTCATAAATAAATTACAAAACTATCATGGCGTTGCAATAAGATACAATGTTGGTAATTTATTGCAGATACAAAGTGCAACACTTGTTGCATTTGCTCATGTTTGTTCCAGTAATAAAAAGCCAATGCATCGACAACGCCCAAAGGGAAAGGATTCTTGACGCAAACACCAACGTGCACTTTCAGAAGGTAGAAATATAAAGACTCAAGTATAGGACTCCCAAAAATATTATGAGTATTATCAAGCCTACATATATTAAATTATGTGATCAAAATCTTCTGAAAAAATGCATTCATGGGAAAACACAAAATGTTAATGAAAGTTTGAACAGTCTATTTGGACAATTATACCGAAGAATACGTTTTTTGAGTTGAAAATTTGCGTTTAGGGAATAATATAGCTGTATTGTTATTCAATGTTGGTTTTTTTCTGGTATAATAGAAATTTTTAAAGAATTGGGTATTATTCCAAGTCATTAAATGCTAACACATTACAGTAGCTTCAACAACGAGCGAATTGTTGCTGCAAAAAGACATTCTTTGCCTGTTGCAAAATTGTCCAGAAAAATAAAATGGGCTATTAAAAAGAAAAAAAAATTAATAAAACAGAGTATAAGGAAGGCATTTGCTACAAAGGTAGTGAATTTTAAGTGTTTAAAATGAAATATTATTTTAGATTTATACTAAAAAAAACTTTAAATGCCTTTTTTAAAGAATGTGTTTTTTTTTTTTTTGCTAAAATTTTACTACGCAAAACATAGTTTCACAAAAACTTATGAATATATTTTCTTGAAATTTCGTATATATATTCCCATAAGTGTTATGAAGGCAATGAACTAAGGATTTAGGCCTAATGTTAATAGTTTTTGATTTTTAGCACTTTATTGACAGTAGTACCTATGATTTTTACAGTATTTTTACCATAAAAATGCTCGAAGACTCATAACTTCTTTTCATTGTATATTTTTCCTAACTTTTAGTTCATTGCCTTTATAAGTACAATAACTATGTTGCATGGAAAAATAATTTAAATTGGAGAATTTGAATTTAGTGTACAGTGTTTTGCGTTTTGCACGAATTTCATTCAATTTTACCTAAAATATCTCAATTTAATTAATTAAATTATTTTAAAAATTTTCTAATTAATGTTATACATTGTTTTCAGTTATAATCATCAAGAAAATCTACTAAAATTGATCATCGAAGGCGTTTTTAAAAATGTGCCTCCGAAACCAGGCAGATATCTTAATCACTACTGTTGGAATGCCGACAAAGTAAATTAATTTTTTTAAAAAGAAAATTTGAAAAAGTGTAAAAATTTAATCAACTAGCTTTATTTTCTTACGAATAAATTTTTCAGTCGCTACTTGCTGTCACTGTCTGTGATGGAGCGTTTCTATTCTTATTGAAGTACGGAACTGTGTTCTGTCATATAAAAACATAATTTCCATTCATTTGGTTAGTATCATTGTTCTAAATTTTCTTTTTTCAAAGAACGAATGCTTCACAACATCGTGTCTTGCCTCTATTGCAAATACTGAATTTAGTTTGAGAGAATAACAAATTACAAGGTACCTGGGTGGAAACGTTGACACTCATCGTTTCGAAAACTTGGGATTGTGTAAAATAATGTTGTTTACATGACTTCCGAGCTAGAGTTAGGAAATTAAATATCCGACATACGATTCTGGAATTAAACGGAATCGACTGATATCATTATCCAGATAAGAGATTTGCTGGAAATCGTAGTGCATAAAGTGAAATAAAATACGCCATTGTTAAGATGACTCATACATACTTCTTGTTGGTTAACAGCAAATATTCCGACGAAACTGTCATTTTCAGGTTTTAAACCCAAGTGTATCAATCCAGATCCTATTGCTTGAGTTCTTGAAATTACCTGTAAAATAAATTGAAAGAAATCTTAATCTTTCGAAAGACAGAAAATTACTGCTTGCTTTATTTTTTCCCTTCGATAACAAATTCAATTCGCAGACTCCTTTTAAACGAAAATTAAATGATCTAACTGAAATAAGAAAGACTTAATATCTGTTGATGAAATTTTCTTACCTCTGAATAACTCAACCATTCATATTCACCGCTGGCAGGGTTCTTGGAGCCGACGCAAGGTCCGTTGTCTACAAACAGATTTAAAAATTGATATTATGAATCAAAGATTACAAAATAGATGCTGGCAGTTTCCAGTTAAAAGCTTTCAATTTTAGCACAAGTTCCAGAATTTCCGGAAGGTATTTGAAAAACCATGTTATTAAAAATAAATGACATTTGAATTTTGAAGAAGTTACTGCAAACCATCCTACTCCTTATTAACTTTTGTACAATAGCATTCCAGTGTAGTGAATCGCTGAATACAAATATTTCTATATATAGAATTCAAAGTTAGTTTAATTGAATCGTAAAATTACTGTATTCTTTTAGCTGGTAGAAAGTTTATTACATTATTATTAAAGCTTGTTGCACGCACTATTTCATGGCTCTTTTTAATTTATTGGAATAACTGGCTTCAAAATTATTCTCCTTAATATTTTTTTTTTAGTTCAGAACTAAAGTTTATTAGTTTTGGTAGTTAGCAGCAGAACTGAAACTACTTACAGATAAAACCACATCGGTGAACGTGCGCGTTGAATTAAAGACGTTATGTTTGCACATCGAACATAGGAGAAATGGAAATATATTTCCGAATAAAGTCGCTGAAAGAAAAAAAAAACTTATTATTTAAGTACAAAAACATGCATGCACCTGAGCGTTATTAAAAAAAAAAAGAGTTAATATGCTTGAGACTTCTTTGCGCATCTATTTATTTCTTCTTCTCATTTTTATGAAACTCTTATAAAAAAAATAAATAAAAAAAAGAAAAAGAAAGAGTCCATATGCTTGAGACTTCTTTGCGCATTTATTTATTTCTTTTTCTCAT
>JAPMOR010062595.1:1864503-1888480 GCA_026543865.1 Argiope aurantia | reverse complement strand
TTTTCTCATTTTTATGAAACTCTTATAAACCTTCGCTAATAAGAAATCATTACACAAAGTGCTCACTCTAATTTTGGCCCAATGAGTAACTTCTGAGTACTGAACTTCCAGTTTGAAAAGTCCTTTGAATGACGTAAAGAAGTATGTTTTACAAACCGTTTTTCGAGACCATCGGGTTCGATCAAATTTTAGGTTTTATGGCAGTTAAACTATCAATATGGAAAGCATTCATTTGAAATAATTTTGCTTGCATAATTGTTGTTAGAAAAATCCAAAAAATGAAGGAAAAATGAAGTATTTTTTCTACATATTTTTTAAATGAAGTATTTAATACCAGGTGAAAATGAAATGCTTACGCAGAGGTCCTATCAAACAATATTTAATTAAAAGGTAAAATGTTTCATTAAATATATATAAGGTTAATATACACAAGAGATAAGTCCTTGTCATTGCAAGTTTATAGAGTTAAGAGTTTCCTCACAGTGTGAATATTCCGAGATCATTTCAGTTTCATTTTTTTATATGTTAAGTCAAGGGAGAGTAATAGCACTCAGCATTTGCTCTGGTGGACAATTTACTTCTTCCACAACAAGCAATTTAAACTGACACCTGAATAATTTGGTAAGGATTTTCTTTGTTGCATGGCTTAGGAATCTGAGTTACGTTTCAGCTCAATGAATATTTCTCTGCTTGTCTTGCTGTTGGCGATTCCTTGGATTCAGATTTTGTAATCAGCATTCATACTCGAACTATTTCAGTAGCTTTAAACCTGTTCATTTTCTTTTGCCCATAAGCCTACTCATTAGAATTTATTCCTTTTTTTCCAAAACTTTGGAGGAAAAAAAAAATTGTATATATTACAATTGCACTTAGAATACTAAGCTAAAAATTATGTCCATTTTAAGAAAAATGTTTCTTAAGAGACCTGTAGAAAAATATAGTTGAATAGAATGTAATGAAAATTTTTAAAAACAATGATCTAAAAAATAGCAATTTATTCAATAACTAATTTTAAAAAAAATGGCGTGAAACGTATAATAATACAAAAAATGGATCATTCGTTTAAGCTTTATCTTTAAAAGTACTTTATTCCACTTTTTTGCCATATTTTGCTTTCTTGCATACTAAGAGAAAATATTGTAATCGTAAATAAATAAATAAATAAAAATAATAATAAAAATAAATTAACTAATTAAAAAAACCCGAACTTGACTTTTTTACGAATTACCTCCCTAGTTCGACAAACAATTATCTGCTTGTCGTTCTGTCATCATTTTGGGCCCAATAACTCAAAAATTCTTTGAGTTAAAAGGATGGAATTCAGTGTGCTGTCTCTACACCGAATTTATAGATTTCTATGAAATTTGGACACAAAGAATTCATTTTCCTCTCTGATTACGTTAGATCCCCAATCAGAAAGTGAATACGATAACTACAAAATGCAGACACTCTAAAATTTGGAACACATTTTTAGCATCAAAAGTGCATATATGTATCAAGTTTTTAAGTAAATCCATCAAAGTGTTCACCGTTTGTCGGTCTGTACATTAGCGTGCATGTAAACGCCACAATTCGGAAGCGCAATAATTTAGATAAATGAAAACTGGAATGTGATCTCATTATTAAAATAGTCAACAACTTTTATATCATGGGGAGGGTGACAACACTTTTATCAAGGAGTATGCGACAAAGTTCCAAGTAAAGCATTTCTTCGTTTTGGTCTTTAATCTTAACTTTTCAATGTCTATATTTCTTAATTGCCATTCTGGGAAAAAATAAATTTAACTAGAACAAAGACAGTTATATATAGACGGTGATACAATGACACCAAAATGGTTTGCGATTGAAGTTGCATTAAATGAAATGAAAACAAAGAAAATAATAATAAACAAAGAAATGCAAAACGTATACTGCGAAATGAAAATGAAAATCATACTTTGGAATTATATCCAAAGGAATTAATTTTTTTAATCCTAATTTTAATAGTATGCCGAGAAACTAGGGCAGACTTCTGAATAATCGCCCACAACTCGTTTAATTACGAGCTCTGTAGTGGAATAGATTTCCAAAAAAGGGCATCAATCTATTCAGCCCTGAACGAAAGTGACGAATGTAATATAACTTCAGTCATCTATTTCAGGAGAAGCGTTTTACTGAATTTTAGCTTCCCTGTAGCTAATGTCTTCTTTGACACTTTTTTAGACGTAAGAAATAGTATTGAGTTTTATTTCTTGTGATAAGCTATTTCATTCTTGAGTACACCAGTTTTAAAAATGATACATTCTAAAATAAAAAGAAAATCTAAATGAAACAATTTTTTTTCTCTAGAAGTTATTCTTATTATTTACTTCAAAATTATAATTAACCATGTTTTTATGTTGAAATCAAGTTTCCTATTACAAAATACAATGCTACGATTTTATAGTTTTTCACGTTTTTATATTCTTAAAATTTGAGTACGTTATTTTATTTAATTTGAATTTGAATTTCCCACGAGAACTGACAGATTTTACTTTGAAAGAAACAGCATGATCATACTTTCGTAAAATGCACCTAGAATGAAAATAATTCAAGATATTTAAATTATAAGGAAAGAAAAAGAAATCCCAAGAAGACTTACTGGAAACCTTTTCTCCATGGCGCAGACAATCGTAGACAGTCTGGACTTCCGGTGATCCGGGAATTTCTGCCACCAATTTGTTGGGGTCTTCCAAAAGCACTGAAGACCGGATGCGTTCCTGACCCTTAGGAAAAAAAATCAAATAAGTTAGAAATATATGTTTCCGAGATCATCAGGCACTAATTTTGGTATCTTGAGACAATAGGCAATGTAAATTATGAAGCCCACTTTTAATAAGTAGCCAATTTAGTTTCACATTTCAGCCCATTTTTAACAAGTTAATGATTCATTTTAGGTTAATATGTTTTTATTTTATTACCTTTGTGAATATGAATTTTTATTGTACATTAAATGTATCCGGGCAAGAGTTGGTGGTTCAATCCGATTAAAGGGAAAAGAGGAAAAGAGAAAACTCACCTTTCGAATATGCTCAATTTTACAATGTTTCTGGGCATACAGTGATTTTTCTTGCTCCATTGTCTGTGAGGAAATAGATAGTGTCTGGTTTGCCGACTCTAAAACACGGAATATATAATTGCTCATGTGAGAAACAACCCGTGTCATTTAAACGCACAATTCTAAAGATTGGCTCTGAGCTTTGTCGAATGTGATTGCAGAATTCAATCGAAACGGGAATTGGAATCTCTTAAATTGAAATGGCACACATCTGTTGGAATGCGAAGATTGAAGATACTTTTGAAAGATCTCTTCAAGATTTTCACTTCTATGACAGTGTTATTAATTTTTTATGGCTAGCTGCGCGATAATGCAAAGCTTTGCCTGGTTGATATTTAGTAATATGATAAAATGACATTTCGATCTTCAAATGCTGCATGTTCGATGGAATCCCTGGCAGATCGAGAGAATTCAAAAAAATTCTTTGAATAAACTTCTTCCACAAAGTATTGTAATCGGACTTGTATCTTACTAAATCACTTAGAACGTTCGACTTATTATTCATAGAGGCCTTTGTAATTTTCAGCAAGAGTAGTTCGTTCATTCAGCCAGTCCAGATTTTTTTAAAATTGATCTCATTATTGGCAATACTTTTTTTATCAATTATTTTTTCACCTCAGAAGAATTTTTGACTGCAGAAGTTATGAGACAATGAGGTCAGATCAATCAGTTCTGTTCCCGATTTCAAACAATTGATATAAGAATATCTCACCTGATCGATCGTTTTGCATATTTGTAGTTGCACATTGTCTTTACGTTTCGCCACAAAGTAGAGTATTTCAGGCAAACATTTATTTCGACCTCTGATGTCAATCGAGGAATTGCAGGTAATGTTTACCGAAAAGGTCCTGCAAGCATTCCTAAAGGGTCTGATGTTTCTACACAAATCATGCCATCATCGCTGAAGAGCTTCGCGCGATTTTTTTGTATGTCATTGCATATTCATTTCAAACAACAAATTTGCATTTCTGAAATACTTTGCAGTGGAATGAATAGTTTTTCCAACTTGCAGTCTTTCTGATATTCTGATAGCAACGTCGCAGAGGTTTCGGAAGCAAAGACTACATCCTTTTGGAATGGAGCTTCTGCCAGAATCTATCTAATTAGGAGTGTTTTACCAATTTCTCCGGGCACATCTAATGTTTTCTCTCGGCTTTTATTTACAATTTCTATTATTTTATCGTAAATGCTTTTTTTGCTGACATAGCAAAATGTACTTTTTTTTAGCAAATGTACTTTTTGCTAAGGAATATTTGAATGCATATATGACAGAAGATCATCTGTATTATAATTTTGTTTATGAGACATTTTTTACATCGAACGAAGCAGTAGCAACTTGATTCGGTTATAGGACTCTCATTTGATTGAGAACTTTATCTGTGATTTTTAAGCGCAAATCTTGAATCATTACCACCATTTCGTCGTAGATTTTCGCCGAGAAATCCATGTTAATACTTGAATTTTCCTTGCGTATTGGACAGAGAATATCTTTAATCATGTAATATTTAAATTCTTCCTAATAAATCTGTAGGAGGTGAAGGAGAGCAGGTGGTCAATGTGATTGCAAATAATGCACGGATTTCATTTGGATGTGACGTGTCGTGCACATGTCATTAATGCATAGAATGCCAGTTTCTCAATGTCGGTGGTTTTCATTAAATTCAGAACTAGATATGAACTGTGGAAACTGGCATTGTAACGCAGTTGACAGTTCCTATTTACTGGAAAGATGCTGGATCGGGCACATTTATTAACAGCATGCGAAGAATGAAGCATTCATCTTGACTGGGATGCCCAGGGTACAATCTGCCTGTTGTAATTTCTATGATTTCTATATAATATGCTGGATTGTCCTCTTTTGCATCGGTATGAAAGCGAATATGGATCAATCCATCGATTATCTGCTTCAATATAACCGTTTCGCATTTCCATGATTGCTAATTCATCGCTATCTTCTGTGCTAAAGATACCCATACCGACTGGTGCTCAAGAGATTCTCGCCCATCTTGCAAGGTGAAACTATATTCAGTGTACCGCAAAATACACGTATCATATTTTCGTCTCGATTTCATGCACATACTTATCGACTTCGGCATCGGGTATTTCAGCGCATCGTTTGAAACGATTCAGTTTCAGAGCCAGATTTGTATATGGGCATGGATTGCTACCATTCTGCTGAGTGCACAAAATGAGCGCATTGATAAAATGCATAGCTCAAGTCCAACAAAATGTCCCACGAAATAATTAAATAAAAATGAAAATAAATCGAAGTTCATGAAAATTCAATTTAAGAATGCAATCGAAAACAGTGAAATGCAGTCGCAAAGTAATCAGTATAGCGTGTGTTGCTTTTCATTCCGATAGATGACAGCGTTTATAACGGCGCTATCTGTTTATCATCAAAAACAGTAAAAAAGAGGTATTTTTACACGTCTATGTAATTATCCGTATATATTCGAATGCAACCTTGTGTCAAAATTTCAGAGCAATCGGTGATGACCGATTTTGAACAAACGAGCATTTACATTTTTATTCATATAGACAGACTGCCTGGAATCCTCGTTTGTACACAATATTATCGAAGCAGGCAATCCGTTTTATAACTAAGCGAATGTCATGAAACTTATAGGAACCCAACCAATGACACTTTATAAAGCGTTAATATTGTGCCTATATTTTATCATTCACATCATTTCCGCTTTTTACAGTTAAATAACTTCGACAACTAGGAAATTTAATTTTTTTAATCAACTTGCTTGTGCCCCTTCCAAGCCAATGGTCCTAGACAACTGTTCAGATGGAAACCCGCCACTGGAGAACAGAAGTTTTAATTTTTTGAAAGGATGAATCGGGATCTAAATCCGTAACAGGTGTTCAACTATTCTTTCGTAGATACTTTTAAATACCAAATTATTTTGCGTTGAATATGGAATATGGAATGTGCACAAACTTTAATCTTTTTGTCCTGATAAACTAACTGCATTTGCTTCCATCATGCTATTGAGTTCATGTAAAGAATTTTTATCAATTTTATTTTCAGATATACAGGGAACTTATATTTAATTATTACAAGATTCAACTTCGCATATAAGCAGTTTAGTTATTAATAAAATGTTTTTGTTCATTTAACCAACAATAATTTTTTTAAAAAGATTTAAAAAATACTTATGGCAAATATTGTATTTTTATAAACTATCAAACAGCTTTCAAATCCTAATTATTATTACGGATTCAGGAGAGAAATACACCTTCTGAAATTCTGCTTCTTATTATTTTCAGTAGATAATTTATTTTCTTTCAAAATATTATCCGTTTAAATTTGACGACTCCATTTTTTATGCGAATGCTATGATTCACGATAATCGATTCTACTTTTAGGTATAAAACTGTTATCTTTCGATTTACTGAAGGAAAAAAATGGATTTTAGCATTGTTCGATTTCTATTTAGAATAGGATTTCCTCTTGGCTAAAATTCAATTCCTAAGACCTTGCGAAACTTATTTTTTTAAGGTGAGTCCGGGAATATGTGCAAGTTGTCACAGAATTCAGAATTGCCAAAGCTAAAAATGCGGATAACACAATCCCGAAACTTATTTGCTTTCGGTAGTATGACATCTCTCAACGCTGCTTGAGGATTTTAACAATAGACAAGTATAACAACATTTAACAATAAATATTTACAAGAACGCGGCATCATTTGCTCGGAATGAAACAAAATAGCTAGATTTCATTACAACTACATAAATAAAATAGGTTTTCTTCTACATGGTTTTCAAACGATTGTCATGATTTATTCCTTTTTCAACTCCCGTGGCTACCTTGCTTTCATGATTTTCTAACGGGACATATGCATCCCACTAATCTTTCAAAATAAGCTTAAGTAGTTCTAAACAAAAGTAGATTTTTTTCGGTGTGTGTGTGGGAAGGCGGGCGGGCATCATATCCTAGCCACGAGGGTTTAAAAACATCTGAGAGAAAAAATTGAATAGATTTGTTTAATACAGAAACTATTGTCTTCAGTTACTACGTGATTGCAGTGAAAACATTTTTAAAAAATTCGTAGTCAAAGGATTAAAAGGCAGTGCCAATGGACGTCAGGAGACATTTAGAGAGAAAACAAATTTTCTTGAATGCCTCCACATCAGAATTTTTATCATTGAATTTTATTTGCAGTGAGTGAAAAAACTAAATTTTTGATTGAAATAATTTTTAGTAAACGATTTGCGTTCTAATAAAAAGCATTGAAAGCACTTATTGGAGATGATTTCAACGAAAAGCTGACTTTTACCGAGAACTATTCAGCAATGTATTATTTTGGCAAAATGAACGACAGTTTGGTCATCATGCACTCGTGATGATTTCTTTTAATGAACATATTCCAGACAGAATAATATTCAAGTGACTTGTCAATAAATTTCGATTCAAAATTCAGAATGCTGTTTATATTAATGATAATAAAATACCGCGTTCATACCTAAAATGTCATCGAATTCAGTGCAAATAAATTTTATGTCATATATCGCAATAAACAAATTTAATTCTATCAAGTACTTTTCATAATGTTTTTCTAACTAAAGTGATGTCCTTCTGAGATGTCCTGCTTCTGAGATGTATGCACGTCAGATTTACTTTTCTAGGAGTATCAGATAAATTGAGCATCTGCAACTTAATCTGAATGATTAGAATTTAAACATGTATTTTTCACCCTCAAATTATCTATTCACACTTTGTTATGCGTATTGATATCACTTGATGAAAATTGATAGTTCTTTAGTTTATTTTATACCAGCCGCCTTTGGCGACTAGCCGGGTCGCCAATCTTAATGTTCGTTAAAATATTAATAATTAAATATTTTATGCAATTCCTACTTTAATAGCTTCTTCATCAAAATATTTTAAAACTTCAAATTTTGATAGTCATATAATTCACTCATAATATTATAAAGACCTTCAGTCATAACGTAATATGTGTCTCACTAAGTTTCTGTTAGCTCCCGTAGAATTTATACTTTAAACTGAAGTGGAAAGGATTAATCTGCAATTAATATAATAATATTTTTTACTGAAAGAAAGTATTTTTTTGTAATATGATTACAGAAAACAGAGTCACTGAGCGTTTAAATTTTATGATCATTAAAGAATATCTTTCTTAATTTATGTAATGTTTCAAGAATTTTTCAACAAACGTTTCTCAGATTCATCATGACCAGATCGATTAATTAACAATGTTTAATTTTAAATGCATCAAACACTAAGAAAATAAAACGAATCGTTTAAAATAATCGGTTGAAGACATGTTAAAAAACTACTTAAAAAATGATGTACTTAAAACTATAAGCATATACAAAAAAATATATGACTAACATAAATACAATTTAATTACAAAAGCATGCAACTAACCTAAAAATAATTTAAATCTATTCCGCATCCGTTGATAATAGTTGTCAACAATCAGAACACAATGCGCATGCGTGAATTTTCAACGCCAGTAACGGTAACGCAAATGCATGAATTTTTCTACGCCAGTTGGGGTAACATTACGCAGATTAAAATTTTTTAATTTCCTTTATTCTGTTTTATTTTAATTCAAAAGTGCTTCAGAATGAATCTGAAAGGTCGATTAAGTAACAATTTTTAATTTTAAATAAACCAAACATTAAGAAAATAAACAGAATCGTTTGAAATAATCGGCCGAAAAATCTTAAGCCCAGCCTCATTAGTGTGTGGGGGGGGGGGGGGAAACTGAAGCCTTACTCATTTGGTGGTGGGGAAAATGAAAAGATTTTTTTGGCGGAAAAGTTATTTTTTAATTAATAATTAAAATTCTAATTATAAATTCAAAAAGGGGACCCCAGGTGCACATTCCAGACCTCCAAGGTATACATGTACCAAATTTGGTAGCTATAGGTCAAACGGTCTGGCCTGTAGAGCGCCAACATACACACACACACACACATACATTGAGTTTTATATAAGTATAGATTACTGATAAATCTTTCACTTTTATCTCGATCGTGACCCTAACAGTGAAATTCTCAGCAATGCTTATAAGAAAGCACTTGCAATTGAATTTGGTATTTTCCCATTCAAATGTCATCTGATTTCCGGATTATTTTTTCATTCGTAACCTTCAAACGTTGCTTGCCATACCACGATTTTGAGCTTTATCCTGCTGCTAGTCGCAGGTCTTTGATTACCAGCTGGTTCGCTGGATATATTGGTTATATTTAATTTCAATTAAATCTTTTAAATAAAACTTCATATCCATCATCTGTTCAGATCGACAGATATTAAAGACTTATTCTTTTAAAAGTCTTACATATGTTTTGTTCATTGAGTATAGAAGATTTTTTAATGAAAGTCAGTTCTATGACATGAGGTATCTAATGTGTCCGGTTCATCTATCTTCAAAATAAAAGGTATGGCAACTTCCTTTTTATGCGTATTGGTATGCTTCTTTTTTGGGGGGCTTCTTTTATGTACAGATATTAAATAAAATCTTTTCTTTAGCTTCCATTAATGGAAGAAAAACATGCGATCAAATATTTTATGAAGTAATGAAAAAGATTTCAATTTCCTTCCCACCAATGAAAATATTAATGTGAAATATACTAAAAAGTATGTTTAAAAGTTATTTAAATCTAAATTACAGAAATTTATAGCAATTAAGCTGGCATCATTGAAAAGACAATCCTTTTGGATTTTAAAATAAAGTAAATATCATTTTCGTATGGGAATATTTTCAGAAGTTAGTGCGAAAAAACAAAAAAAGTTAGCTGAAAAATCATTTAATTAATTAAAATTTTGAAAAATCGCTCCGAAGTGCACATTTCTAACCTCCTAAGTACATATGGGCCAAATTAGGTATTGCTAGGTCAAAGTATCCGGCTTATAACACACACATTCATCTTTATTATTATGAGAGAAATATATTGTCCCGAAATGCGATACCAAGGTAAAAATAAAAAAGAACATTTAATATAATTTCCAAAACATCGTTCTTTAGAAATAACTGCATGAAATAAAAAATGGCGTTAAGTTTAAAATATGAATGCGGAGTTAGAAGAAAATAAATTTTATCAATGCGATATTTCGAAAGAATAACAACTACGATTTGCACGAAAATTAACTAGCCAGTCAAACCTAAACAAGAAAAAAATGTTTCATGGAAAACATCAAGAGAAAATTTTCTACGTTTTTCTGTTAAAGAAAAGAAAAATCTATAAAACTATACAACATTTCTTTAAAATACTATATTTTTAATACACAAAAATTGAATATTCGAGACACTTCTGCGTAATATGCCAATTGAAACAAGAATCACATGAAAGTTGTTTATATTGAATAGTTGAAGGTCGCCAACGTGACATGAATCATCATAGCCTATCTAAAATAATTGAAATCTTACAGTTCTTTATTGGCGATTAACCTCATAAGAGGAAGGATGGGGAAAACTATTTGAGGTTATTGTCATGAAGTATTTAAAGCACGCCCAGACTGGAAAATTTACTTTCCTGCTTGTAAGTGTAATCTTACAGCATCTGGCTGAAAAAGAAGAGAATTTATTAAAAAGATGAAGCATTTTAGAAATTTTCAGATGAATTTTTTTCATAGTTTCAACTAGTGAAAAATTATTTAATTATTGATTATAAAGATTTTCAATAAAACCTTTAAATTTATAGCATAATATAATCTGCAACGCGGGTCCTTTGATCTGCGTCATTATCGAAAGAGCATATTCAAACTTCGATTTGGGTGTCAAGAAAATCGATCAGTTTTTTTAAAAAAGAAAATTGTAAAATGACCGATTTATCTGTATGTGTGTAAAACTAGAATGGATAAAAATTTGTTGTTGGATGCGTTTTTAAATTTACCCTTTTTTTATTCCGAATTGAAGTAAAGATCAATGAAATGGGGTTTGCAGTTTTTATTATATTCTATTCATGCTGATTCATTATATTCTCACTTCAAGGCTTTAGGAGTTAATTCCTAATAATTTCTTTCAACCCTTTTTCATTCTGTACTTAGAAATGCATCATTATTTTTTTTGTTAGAGAATGCCTATTTATTTCGGTTATATTTTAGTGTTGGATTTTGATTTAAGTGCTGACATGAAGTATGGAGATGACCCCACTACAAGAAAAATAAAGGTTAGCAAGAGAGAGAATTGCGCGACGGGCGGCGATACAAAGTAAATGGCATAATCAGATTTGCGACATGACAAAATAAGAGCCCGTGAAGAGCTCCCGGTCACATTTTCTAGCATTTTAACATTTGTGACCAAAATTTGCAATACTTGAAACAAAGCAAATATTAAAGTCCTCAAATATTAAATCAGCAGTCAAAAGCTACATAGGACAGCCAAGGAAGGATCTACAAACGCAATGCACAGTAGGTGTTTCCGCACATCATATCTGTTGCGGCAAGCAAGTAAGCAAACAATTTTGTATAATTACTTTAGCTTGAGTGGCATCACTTGTTTTGTTGTTATTCTAAAATTACTTATATGCTTGTACGTCTACTTGTTGTGAAGAATAAATGTATGTTATACTAACGCCGTCGTCTTTAATATATGGTACCGAAAACTCTATTTGAATCAGGACCGCGAATTTATACTTCCTACTTTTACGAAATATCGGCAAGTTTACTTTTTCACTGAATTTTTTGCTTTATACTTCGGATTACTGCAATGACGCCGCCGGATGAAACTGCAGACAAAATAGCGCAACTCAAGCGAAAACGGAAAACTATTCGCGGTAATATTACTCGTTTTTCTGTTGAAATAAGTAATTTAAAAGATGATTTTTCAATTGAAGATGTGGAATATACTTGTAATCGTTTAACTACTACCTTAAATTAAAGGAAAATAACGGATAATGAAATACACAATTTACTTTCTGATGAAGAATACGAAAACGATATTTCACAATGTGAAAGCTATAACGATACTGCTGAATTCGCGATTTTTAAAGCTAAAAAAATAATTCAAAATAAATTAGCGCCAACTACAAATAACTTTACTGATTTGGCTATTAATAATAATTTGGCGATGAATTTAAATCCTTGCATTACAACACCCGCTATTCAATCGTACACTGTAAAACTGCCTACAATTAAACTAGAACCGTTTAACGGCGATGTAGAACTTTGTCAAAGTTTTTGGGAACAATTTCAGTCTTTTATAGATAATAATCTAAATCTTTCAGTAATTGATAAACATGTTTTTTAAAGAGGCTATTTACAAGATGAACCAAAACGATTGGTAGATGGCATAAGCATTATTGCCGATACATATGAAGCTACTAAAAAAGTCCTTATGGACAAATATCGCGACAAAAACTGAATCATTCAAGCTCACTTGGACTTTTTAGAAAATTTGACGCCAATACAAAATCCATCGCCAACTTCACTAAGCGAAGTTTTTATTGAGTGTAATAGGATATTGCAAGCTCTACGTGCCTTGGGAGAGGATGTTAATTCTTATGACCGAATTTTAACTCCTAAAATTTTACGAGCATTTCCGGATGACATTGGCCGCCGTTGGAATATTTTTGCAAAACGACAGAAAATTTCGGAAGGTGACATAACAAAATTAATACAATTTCTCTCGGAAGAGGTAGAAGGCGCACTTACTACTCTGAAAATTAGAGGCGAGCAGTCTGTTCAATATGATTTTAAACCTTCCACTGCTAACTTATATGTTAATTCCAAGAACACTACGCCAATTAAAAAACGCTCTCCATTTTGTGCTTTTTGTGATACTAATGGACACTGGCCGCAAGACTGTAACATTGTAACTGATATAGATAGTCGTAAACAAAAGTTAAAAAATAGTAATGGTTGTTTTTTATGCACAAACCGTGGCCATAACGTAAATAGTTGCCGTCGGAAAGACAAAGTCCGTTGCTATAAATGCAAAAAAAAGGCATGTTTCCAACTGTAAAACTGTAACTGAGAATCCAAATTTAACTACCATTCCAGTTACGTCTACTAATAACGTTGATATTATAACTCCCAAATTTACTCATCTGCAAACTGCTCGAGTATACGTAATTGGCCCAACTGGTAAAAAAAAAGTAACGTGGTGTCTCTTAGACGGTGGGAGCCAGTCTAGCTTCATTCATCCTAGTTTGATCGACTTCCTGCAACTGGAAATTACTAGCTCAGAAAAATTGAATCTTCAAGTATTCGAATCCATTTCAACAAACACTGAAACGAGACGGAAGGACAAATTTATCTTGTCAAGTATTTGGAGCAACTCAAAAATAAATATACAAGCATGTGAAAGTTCAAATACTTATGCCTTTCATCCATCTACTCCCCAACCTGCCTCTTCTTTTGCTCATAATCAAAAGTTGAAACTTGCTGATCCATCAGACAGCTTAAACGACTTACCTATAGAAATTCTGATAGGTGCTGATTTTTATTGGACTATAGTTCATACTACATCTCCTATTAGACTTTTTGCCACTCATGTGTTAATACCTACAGTATTTGGATGGATTCTTTCCGGCAAACGTTCGTTCACTACTATAGCATATTCTTCTGTTTCTTCAGTTCACAACATTAGCTCAGAAACTTTGGTACGTGATCTGGACGATCAGGTGAGACGATTTTGGGACTTGGAAACAATTGGCTTTAAAACTATGCAAGATAAAGGGATGACTATTCGTAATTCTGAAATTTTAAGTGATTTTCACAATTCATTTTGCAAAGTTGATGGCCGCCGTGTTGTAAAGTTGCCATGGAAACCAGAGGTGATTCTTTCATCGACAAATTACGAAATAGCACTCAAACGATTTCAAATACTCCGTAACAAACTCTTGTCTCATTCAGACTTAAGAGATATTTATACAGAACAGATGCAAAATTATATCGATAACCAACATGTTGAACTTGCCGATAATAGTCCTTGAAACGAATCAAAACTATTTAACTTGCCTCATCATATAGTGAAAAAACAAAAGAATGACGAAAAGAAATGGCGAATTGTATTTGAAGCTTCTTCAAATACACCAGGACATCCTTCCTTAAATGATGCTCTTGAGCAGGGTCCTAATTTTCTTACAGAAATATTTGCAACATTGTTACGATTTCGACTTCAAAAATTCGCAATCACGAACGACGGACGTCAAGCATTCTTGCAACTTATTTTGGATGAAGAGGATAGAAACTGTACTAGGTTCCTGTGGTTTAAGACAGAAAAGGATGCAAACGGAAAAATACATTTGCGAAATGAAATACTTATCGTTTTTCAAGTTTACCTTTTGGATTGACTTCTAGTCCTTTTTTGCTTTCTGCCACTCTTCGTGAATTAGCTAATATGCACTCTGATTCCTACCCTACTGCAGCTAAGCACCTGGAGAATAATATTTTCATGGACGACTTTGTTATGGGAGTGGATACTTCTGAACAAGCAACAACTCTTTACCAAGAAATGTAAGATTTAATGACACAGATAAGTTTACCGTTGGCTAAATGGAGTACAAACACCAAGAACCTACAGGCTATTTGGGAACTAAAGGATATCATCTTTAAATGCAATATGCAAGTATTAGGAATTAGCTGGAATACCAAAGAAGGCGTGTTTCATAAAGATATAAACGAAAGTGTTTATCAGTTTGCTGTTACTGCAACAAAACGTTTACTTCTTAAAATTGCATCAAAGTTGTATGATCCTTTAGGCCTCTATGCACCAGCAATAGTAGTTGGAAAAATTCTTTTTCAAACCACGTGCCTCATGGGAGTTCAATGGGACGAAATTCTTCCTCCAGGCATTGCCGCAAGCTTTAACAGATGGGTATCTGAAATATCATCTTTAAACAAGATACTTATTCTTCGCTGGATTGGAATTTCTGCTACTTCTCACATGAGTATCCATGTCTTTTGTGATGCTTCGGAAAAGGCATGGCGCCGCATTATACATTTGTTTCACTGAGCTTAACGAAACAAAGGTTCGCCTAGTTTGCAGTCGCAATAGACTTTCTCCACTTAAAAGGGTAACACTTTCACGGTTAGAACTTTTGGCAGCCTTACTAGTAGCTCGTTTACTTCACTATTTTTGCAAAGAAACTGATTTAGATAATCAAACATCAACACTTTGGAGTGATTCAACTGTTGTATTAAGTTGGATAAGAAATGTTCCTACTCGATGGAAAACATCCGTATGTAACCGAGTCACTGAAATTCTTCAATACATTTTTCCAACGCAGTGGCGACATTGCCCAGGCACACAGAACCCAGCAGATCATCTCTCCCGTGGTGTATTCCCAGCAGAATTACCATATCTAGAAACTTGGTGGATTAATGGATATAGAAGCTCGTCAAGTAAAGAACCAAACATTGTGTACATCCACTATCCAAACTTTAATCGATATATCCCGCTTTAGTTCATACACAAAACTCTTGAGAATTACAGCTTGGATTTATCGTTTTCTGAGCAACTGTAAATCTCGACAACATTTTACTTCAGAGCTGAATAAGGCAAGAAACTATTGGATTTCAGTTATACAGAAACAGAATTTTTCTGCAGAAATCAACGCACTAGAGCATAATCGTTCCTTACCTAAATGCTCGAAAATTTCTCGGTTTAGCCCATTTCTAAAAGATAACATTTTACGACTTGGTGGTAGGCTACAATTCGCACGAATATCAATTGAACAAAGACACCCAATACTACTTGAAGGATCTCATTAATTTGTGAACTTGTTGATTAGACACACGCACATTCATCTACATCATTTGGGTGTTCGTGTAGTTCTTTCAGAATTACGCTCCGATTTTTGGATACTCCGTGGTCGTCAAGCCATCAAGCGAGTGATTAAAACCTGCTTGCCGTGCAAACTGTCTCATTCTTTAAGTTCTAATGAAATAGAAGCCCCTCTTCCAGCTGACAGACTTACTCCTTGTATACCTTTCGATAGTACTGGAATAGACTTTGCAGGCCCAGTTTATATTAGGACCTTTAAACCTTCAAATACAGCTTACATCACGCTATTTACATGTTCTACTACTAGAGCCTTGCATATCGAACTTGTTTCTGACCGTTCTGTAGACAAGTTTATTTTGGCCTTGCAAAGATTTGTCAGTAGAAGAGGACTTCCACATACTATATACAGTGACAACGCCACTACCTTCCATGCCACAAATAAAGAACTCATTTTCCTTTGGAATACATTGACTTCAGCGAAAGTGCAGCAATTCTATGCTCACAGTGGTATAAAGTGGAAGTATATTGCACAACGAGCAGCTTGGTGGCGAGGATGGTGGGAGCGACTAATAGGTTTAACCAAACGATGCCTTCGAAAATCCCTTGGTCGCTCATTACTAGATGAGGAAGCCTTAACTACGGTATTAGTGGGAATAGAAGCCTCACTCAACAGTAGACCTTTGATTTATGAGCGTGGTGAGAATGATACAGAGGAAGCTTTGACCCCAGCTCATTTCCTAACTGGTCGAAAGTTGACCACTGTCCCATGCGGACCTGAGTCTAGAAATGACAAGCTCACAAATATTTACATTCAACAGCAAGACTTATTGGATACATTTTGGAAAAGATGGTCCAAAGAATATCTTTTGAAGTTACGTACATTTCATCAAGTAGGGAATGTAAAGCAATCACCACGAGTACGAGTAGGAGACTTGGTCCTATTACAAGAAGATCTGCGACCACGACAAATGTGGAAGAAAGCTCTCGTGGTGAAATTAATCGATGGCCGGGTCGGAAGAATTCGAACCTGCATCCTTCGTGTCAAAGGAAAGGAGATTACCCGTCCAATTCAACTGGTCATACCTCTGGAGGTTGACCAGGGTGGGGAGGATGTTGCGGCAAGCAAGCAAGCAAACAATTTTGTATAATTACTTTAGCTTGAGTGGCATCACTTGTTTTGTTGTTATTCTAAAATTACTTATATGCTTGTACGTCTACTTGTTGTGAAGAATAAATTCCATTTCACATGATATAAAATTAGAATTATAATTTTCGAATTATAATTATAATTTTATACTAGCCGAAAGAATATAAAAAAAAAAATACCCGATTAATGATTGTCTGCTGTTTCCATCTGAAATCGCATCACAACTTTTTAAATTTATCCGTCTAGAAATGTGTTGATTTATTCTGCTTAGAACATAAAGCTCTAACTAAGCAGCATATGATTATTAATTTGATAAATAAATAAAGGATCAAATCAAATGCAACGGAAACAGTCCACACAAGTTGGAAAATACATAGACGCAAGAAATGAGATACCGCCGTAGGTGTGAGATGCCCACAGTATTATTTTGCATTCAACAGAAAAGCAAAAACACCTTCAGAAATAAACTTACTCAGATTCTCGTAGATTTATTTACATAACGTATTTCGCTTTCTGCTCTACTTCGTAGTGAGGTTACGTTGGGAATTTGTGTCTCTTGATGAATAAGACGGAAAATTTTCAGATGCCTAAAATATATCTCAAGATCATATGCCAAATAACTGTTATCCGGCTAGTTTAGTTTTGGGATTCATCTATAAAAAGAAAAATGGTGTACCATTTAAGATATTTAGTTAAAAAATAATAATTTTAGTCCAAATTCCATATTTTGTAAGTCAACTGATTAGTTTGTGTTTTTGTGATAATGCATACGCATAAATACAAACACGACAGACAATAAACATTCGAATGTTTGACACACGTCTGCTAACCATACTATGTTACAAATCTATCCAAATCATTCCGATAACAAGAAGTCGTGCTTATATAAAAGAGCAAGCAGGCATATAAACTATCTGATGACAAATTATGTCCTAAATTTGCCAAAGTAACTACATTTTAGATGCAAAAAAATACACAAATTTTCATTAATCTACGTTATTACGTTTCGTTTTTTATAAACATAAAACATTGGCAAAAAATTCTCTTCTTCTAACTCAGAGATTTTAAACTTGACAATTTATCCAAATTTTGATGTCGATTTTTAATATATATGCAGGGTGAGTTCGATTTAATAATCAAGCTAAAGAGGATGGTAAAAGAGCTTGTATGAATTACAGAATATTGTAGCAACCCTGTCCTATGCCTTTCTGTTTGCAAGTTATGATAAATAAAATAAATATATTATAAATAGGGAAAATTCCTAATTTAAAAATTTTTCGGCAGCACTGCATGTGAAATATGCACATATTTTGAAAGAACAGAGAAACTCCTATAAGTTGGCACCATTTTAATCGGAATACATGAATTTAAGCCGGTCAACAAGCATCGAAACCCTGGGGAAATACGAAATCGAACTGGCACCAAAATCTTTAATTTTGAATACCACAATTACTTTTCTAGCTATATTCTGTCGATTTTAAAGAAACTTTGCCATTTCATCAGTTTTCGAATAAACCAACTCAATGTTCTATTTAAAGAAAAAACCAGTTTTTAATTTCAAGTATATGTCTGAATAGACATTTATCGAAAAGCCAGAAAATGGAAGGATGGTAGATAAAGGAACATTCCCTAATATAAACTCTTTCGAATGTGAAGACGTTTTCAGCGGGGACATCCTAATTCCAGGTATAAAAGAAGGATGTCCCCGAGAGGAACAACTCTAAGCCTGTTCTAATCGTGTAAGCAGGCTGATATGCTATTTCTATTGAACAGTTTATAAGCCTGTATGCTACTATTACTGCCTCAACCTCTGTTTCAGTCCTTTTCACACTGTATCCATTTCTACCCACCCCAAATCGATTCTCTCTCGGAGGTTATTCCCATCAGCCGGATCGATGAGAGTGAGCTCCCGCTCACAGTTACGATTTGGAGGCGCTCTAAGAGACATTAAATAAGGAGGCAACTCATTTCAGGAGCGGTTTTAAGTTCAACAGACCATGCTTTACTAAGACATGGGAACCAAAATGAGTTTATCTGTTTTTTTGCATATGGAAGGTGTAAGAAAGGCATACGACTTTCTTTTCCATTATAACTTAATATAAATGCTACGTTTCATATTTGGTTTTAAACTCTTCTGTTCTGAACCTGAAACAGCAGACAGAATTTTAAAATTAGAAGCAACAGTGGGATCTCTCATTTGTGGTGAACATTGATTTCAGCGATACATTGAAAAAGAAGACTAAATTTCTCTTGAAATAGAGCACTGACATGCTTTATTACAGGCTCATTCAAAAGCTGATCATATGGACAAGATTTTGGTAAATTTACCAGATTGTATCTAGAACAGTATTTATAGGTATTCGTATGATACTTTTCTTCTTCTCTTTTCGAAATATGTGCATATTTTGTGTGTGTTGTGTTTAATTAGGATTTTTCCGATTTGTAGCATATTCATTTTATCTTCCATGACTTGCAACTGGAAAGAGATACGGCTGGGATGCTCCAGTGTTTTATGGTATACATGGGTTCTTCTTTCACCCTCTTCCGTTTGGTAGATCAGATCCAATTTTTCCTGTACATTGAAATATATTAACGACAACAACACTTCCTTTTTCTAATTTCTAACTTATTTACAAAAGAAAAGTAAAATAATCCCACTACATAGCGTTTATAAATTATTTTGTCTCTAGAGTATTTTTATTTATTAAATCAAATAGCAATGGAATAAAAAAAAATTCTATTCTATTCCTATTTCTTTCATTTTTAGGCATAAGTATAGAATTAGGATAAATATATTTCATTCCGATTTCTCACATAAATAAATCGATTGGAAGGAAAAATGGTTTTGGTGCAAAGATATCGTTAGGTGAAAGCAGAACATTATTAGAATAAACACAGAAAACCCTTTACCAACTCTTATAGTTTGGCAAGCACAATGCTTTATCTTATCTCTCTAGAGAGATGCTGAGAAACAATAGTGAAAAAAAAAAAATCGAATGAACTTCCGAACCCGGACGTGCCCGCAATCAAAATGATAAGAAGAGAGGAAGGGTGGAAGCACGTTTCGGTTTGATTTAACCCTTTTTTCATAACTCTGTTAAATATTTGCACAATTCACGTGGCAACATAAACTCACAAAATTCAACAATGCACACTACATGCACGAAAATTTAGAATAAATTTATTAATTTATTCATATACTGAATCAGTGAAAAACACCCGGCTGATGAAATTAAACAGTTTATGCATCGACAATTTTATTACATAGCATTTTCATTATTGGATTTTAATTTGATTTGTCCCTAAATATATTAATTACTTTTTCAGCACATTAGCATGATATTCATAATACGACGCACTGCCTGGCTTTCCGTGTAGTGCCAACATAAAACTTACTAATTTCAGAAATAAAATTAGAATACAAAGGGTTGCATGAATCACTTATTCCCAATCAACATAATAATTCACATTTAATGAAGCATATATTTTTGGTTCCGAGGGTTTCTTAAAAAACTGATTTTATTTGTATCTTCTGCGATGAAAATAAATATAATTTAGATTTTCTTGTTTGCAAGATATGACGATACTGTTACTAATAAAAATATATATTAAGCTTACGTATAGGCGTTAAATTAAAAAAAATTGCTTAATAAAATATATAAAGCAATCTACTCATTGAAAGAAAGCACAAAGAAATACTGCAAATCTACAAAAATTTAATTAAAAATGACAATAATTAAAAGCAAAAAAAAAAAATTACTTAATTTAATTCATGATAGAGATCAGAAAGACTAATTTAATTCTTGGACACTCTTTTTAATGGTCTCCCCCCACTTTACATTTGACTTAGACATCTACGACTGAGAAGCTAAATTCTTATCTTTATCTGTTATTTATAATGATGAATGTGAATTTGTTTGTTTGTGTGTGTGCGTTTTAGCACTCTATAGGTTAGACCTTAGAGCCTAGAGTTACTTGGTATATATCTATTTTGGAGGATGGGGGGGGGGGGCTTACAGTGAAGCGATTTTTTAAAAAATTAATTTGAATTAAAAATTAAGCAAAATTTGAGCGTTTTTCAATAACAACTTCCAAGAATATTGCACTACAAAAATTATTTTTACATAATCTTAAAATAAAAAAATAAAAAAATACATCGCTTCAGTGATAACTATTCATTTGCAGCATTTTTTTTTTTTTTTTTCATTTTTAAAAAAAAGCCTTTGAAAGATATTTTTTGACAAGACTTTTCATAAAAATACTTGTAGCGAGGTGTAACAATAACTAGATGCATAAAATACTGAATAGAACAGCGTACATCTTCCATAATAGTATGAGTTGTATGACTGTCAAAATTTGAAGGTTGAAAATATTTTGCAGACGATGGAAGCCATAGAAATTGAATGATGGAAGTTATATAAATTGAATTATATTGAAAGTTTTAGCTGTCATTAATTCTGACGAGCAGGATGGTCTTCAGAGGAGGCTAGTATATAAATGCAATATAAACATTAGAATCAACAGAAAACATTAGTGGCTGCATATGTCATTGAATTGTTGAGAATAAATATACTCTCAAAAACTAGAGCTAATGCATCGAATGTAATTTCAGTTTGAAATCAGTAACTTCAAAATATTTTAAAACCATTCAAATTCTTCAACAGCTAAAAATCCTATATATATATATATATATATATATATATATATATATATATATATATATATATATTTGTTAAACAACGTAATTAATTCAAATAATATATTCTAAATTGAGAAAATTTATTAAAATGAATGAATTAATTAATTCTTATGACTGAATGAATTATCTGTTGTTACAACGATGATATAAGACTAGGTATTTTTATGTATAAAGGCCCGAATAACAATTTTTTTATACTTCTGGTACACGTAACTATATAAAAGCCTATATTTACATACACATTAATCGTCTAGTTCCCAGGTGTTCGCCCACTATCCATATATTAAAATTGATTAGCAAAATCAAAGAACGAATCCTTAAACCACAACCATTGTGCCGATTTCACCTATTTTTCAAACGAAAATCGATGACATATATGTAGATACTTCACCAATGCTCCCCTCCTTTCAATTATCTATTTTCTAGAAAAATATCGAAAAACACAACTTTAGGATACATTCTCTGGCAAGAACCTTAAAAGAGTTTCTAGTAACAACGAACTATATAAAATATCTAATATACAGAATGTACCAATTTTCATTTCATATGAAAGTTCCGCCCAAATAAAATAACAATCTTTTCTCCACCAACATATTCGAGAGATATGGGAAACTAAAACTTAGACGAAATGCTCAGCCTGAATTAATGAACGGATTTCACCAATTTCCATCGCCAGTTAATTTCTTCACTTTGCAAACATAAATAATTTACTGTGAAATAGCGGAATTTTAAAGTATATGATTTGAATTGATCTATTAACTTTTATATGAAATTTAAAAGAGTTTAATCCAGTTTAGTATAAATCTGTTAAACACTCCAAATTTTCTTAATTGCAGAAAAATTTAAAAACATATATTAATATAAAGAAAACTGTTACGAATTAAATGTATAAAAATTAATAATCGCAGTTTCATCTTGAATTATATATAAGTAAGAGTTCAAAATCTTGATTATCATAAGACGTCTCATGCAATATAATGATTTTATTATTTTGTTGTTGTTGTTGTTTCCGATGGCACTTGCCATGAACAAGCCCCGCTGATTTCGAATTCAACGATTTTAAGCCGAAAGGGAGCGTCTCTTGTTTTTAGTAGCGCCAACTAGGGCCAAGAGTACGATTTCGCTACTCACGCATCACATTCGCTTGCACATCCCCTTTTTACAGAGGGGCACATTCAGACATCTCACAGATAGAACACATGAAGAACAACCATGCCCGAACCGGAACTCGAACCCAGGACGTCCAGATCACGGGGAAGACGCGCTACCCCTATGCCAAGACGTCGGTTTTCATTATTTTACTTCCTTTATATACAAGAAATAAGGTTATAAATAGCAGTTAAATTCCGTTAATTCATTAAGTAATAAAGATATGATACAGGCGGGAATCTCCTTTTTGTTTAAGTAAAAAGAGCAAAAACAATTTTTAACCCTTTGCACTCGGAAGAATAATTCTATGCAGATTCATTAATTTAAGACAAGTACTTGCTCATTGCTCTGAAAAATAAACAAACGTATATAATTGGTTTAAATTATATTTTCTCGAATTATTTTCCACATCTTCACACCATTTTGTAGGTATTTTTAACCATTAAAATTAAAAAAATAAATAAAACGTTAAAATGATACACCATCTTGAATGGTGAATGAGAATCATCATCCGAGAGCAAAAGGGGTAAAAATCAAATATATATTCCTTTTTCTAGTTTACTTTTCAAGTAATTAATGCAGACATTTCGATGAAATTTTATTCCTCATGAAAATAGCACTGTGACCGGCATATAGGATCAGAATGCAGGTTTGAAGACACAGATGAGACATTTTTAATTGATTTTAATATCCATCGGGAAAGCATAATTATTAATTACATTGCGCGTCCGCCACAGCGAGGCACAAAAAGCGGGGAAGAAGCGAGAAATAAATTATCCCTCGTCTTATATAACCCGAGATTTTGATAGGGAAAATATTTCTTCATAGTGCTAATATATTAAAAAGATTCTGATGGGGATTTCTGACGCATGCCAATCACAAGAAAAGGAACTTTTTAAAAAGAATGTGCTTACTGGACATTTTTTACCCCTTCGCGCTGAGCGTGTGAAAGTGTCGGCGTTTAGCCGATTCAGCAATTTTATAAAGCTTCTCTTGAATTAATTAAGTAGAGAAAGTGGAATTGGATCAAGAAATAAGAGAAGGAACTTACTATCGGCTGAATTAAGGCTATCATTACACACACACACACACACACACACACACACACACACACACATATATATATATATATATATATATATATATATATGTAATGATATTTTAACTCTAATTTCAATTTAATTAATTTTCAAGAT
>JAPMOR010062595.1:1828022-1864493 GCA_026543865.1 Argiope aurantia | reverse complement strand
ATTACTGACTCAGCTAAAAGTCGAACTTTCCCACGCTCGGTGTGAAGGGGTAAAAAACTGTCCAGTAAGCACATTCTTTTTAAAAAAAGATCCCTGTTTTTCCCTTACATGTGATTGACATGCGTCAGAAATCCCTATCAGTCTTATTAATATATTAGCGCTATGAAGAAATGTTTTCCCTATCAAAATCATAGGTTATATAAGACCAGGGATAAAATGTCCAAGAGCTTTTTCCTCATTCCTCTCTGTGTCGTCCTGTGTGCTCATCGCTTGTACATATGCCTGCTTCTTAAAAAATGAAATAAAACGACATCGCGAAATAGCAAGTCTCTTCACTGTCTTCAAACTGCATTTCTGCTTCACAACAAATAATGTTACATATATATATATCTTCTTATGTTCAGAATCTTTTTTTTTTTTTTTTTACTAACAAACTCAAAATAAAAAGTATTGAAACCTAATTAATGAAATTTAACACCATAAACAGAAAAATGAGTGGTGACATTTTTTTCCAACTGAAAAAGAACAGTCCATTCATTTTTTTTCCCTTTAAAAAAATATATTATTGAAATATTTTGTGCATTGAATTCTACGTCAACATGTAAGAAAATCTTACCGGTAAAAGCACGGATTGCTGGCTCAGACTCGCAGATTTTTGTCTGTAAGGCTGCTTCGCGTAGAAGCAGTAACCTCTGAAGAAGTGAGAGTACGCAACCACAAGCACCCGCTTCTGGAGAAACAAGGCGCGCTGAACGGACATTCTCTCTCAGCTGATGAAGACACGAAGTTAGAAGCTCACTTCGAACCGTGCGCGAGATGCGGATGCTCTCTGCAGTGTCGCGAATTGTTTGAGTGGAGCCCGGTGTAGAGTATTAGTAGAGATTAGATAAGGACAGTGTAATTGCCCTTTGTACAGAGTGATAGCAGAAGAGTTTTTGTAGTAAGCATCATCATGCGCAGGGCTGCAAAAGGAAAAAAAAAAAGGAAAGGAAACCAGTTTTCCTTTTTGCACTGTGTTGATGTTTCTCGCAGTTGATCGACTCACTCAGGGTCAAGGTCGGTTGGGTAGTGAAGGAAAGGATATTGGACTTACATCCTTGACCCTGCGGAAATGTTATCAATGGTATTTGGATTTTCAAATGCAGAAAGATACCTCTAACATTGTAAATGCTAGAATTTGTACTCGGCATTTCAGTGAAACCGATTATTCTCGTAAATGGAAAACAAGGGTGTATGGTATTATGACGCACTCACAAAAATTAAAACTAAAGTTTGTGCCATCATTAAATTAGTTGTATTGACGTGAGTATTAACGAAAACTCATGCTTCTAATTTTTATCGTTCCTACAAATCTTTGCCCTTTATTTTGATGAAATGACTTAAGATAGCAGAATTTGTTATGATTAGGTGGAAGATCTCATTACGGATTCTCTTTCGAATGCTGGAACTGCAAAATTAATAATTAAACTACATACACACTTTTATTCGGCTTGTATGCTTAAACAGAGGGACAGTTAATTCAAATTAAGGCAATTATTTCAAAAAAAGCAGTTAGAGAAAGAAAAAGAAAAAAAGACTGCAATCTTGTCCTAATCAAAGATATATAAATTTTCAAAAAGTTATTCTGTTTAAAATAAAAAAAATTATAATTTTTTTGCAATGATATATTGTGCAAATAACTATACATACATAATCACCTATTTTCATATATTATACAAATAATTATACATACATAATCACATATTTTCATATATTGTGCAAATACCGATTATCGCATTGGTCGAAATTTTTGAATTTATATAAAACTGTGCACAAAAAAGTTATACTTATATTTGTATCATACATATGGATGAGAAATGTGCGATGAAATCAAATAAGCTATTTTGATTCATTTGTATTCAAAATTGTAAATTAGCTTTATTAAAGTCCTTAAAAATAGATTGCGTTTTTTATTAATTTGTGTGGAACACTATTATTTTTTATAATGCATATTTTAAAAATATCAAGTAAAATTATTCTTAATCGTTCCGTTACGTTCCATCCGCTGTTTAAGCAAAGACATTTTTTAATCTTAGAATTTATTGGCGTATTCGTCTCATTATTTCTTCTACGAAAACCATATCAGAAAGCTGACTGAGTCTGAAAGCACCACTGAGTCTGATTAAAAGTTTATTTTAAATATTTCAAATTTTTATAATGCATTATTCTTGAACAATGCTGCCACACGAGCAATAATAAAAGATCTGATGTTAGAAAAGCTTTTTTGTTGCTAAAATACGTTTCTTTTATTCCGTCACTTAACTCATGCATGCTCCCAGTCTGACGTCATCAAAGCTCTCGCTTTCTATGGTCTAACAACCCGACTGTTCTATAAATAACCTCTAATCAACATAAACGCGTTTATGTCACTTTTTAAAGTCAAAGGGTGAAGAAATAAAATCCTGACCCCTGGGATGTTATTTTTTAAATGGATTCTCTTATCAATTATTATGTTAATTGAATTTCATAATCAAATACTGGTACGTTTTCTTATCTTTATAAAGGCTTAGTGAGAGGCGGCAGGTAGTCAATGAATGTAGACTAAGCAAATGCTTGGAGGCCGCTAGGTGAGAGGGTGCTGCAGACCAGGTTGTCAAATAAATAAATTTGAAAAAAAAAAGGAATTGAATTGGAAAATATTAAGATTTTATATTGTGTGCTCTCAATAAATTTTTAAAAACATTAAAACATAGTTAATTACTTAATCATAATTAAAAACATAATTTAAAAAACATAATCATAATTAAAAACATAAACATAATCGGGAAGCTTGGGCCCGATGGAGTAAACGTGCACCAGGCCGGCTTACACGCCGCTTCTTCAGTGGAACCGGGTTTCGAACCTGAAACCCTCCGGTTCCGAAGCCGAGATCACCGCTGCCCACAGTCAGTCAGGAATCCACTCCTCGGTCAGTGTGCGCATGAGCTCAAGCAGCGAAGGCGCTCTCCCCGGAATGCAGGCGAGTTGATATTTTAAACGAGATTTTTTTCCAAACGGACACTGAAGCCAAAATGCGACACAGAACGACCATTGCAGTCAAAAAATCCATATGCCAAATTCGACATATTTAAATCAATGCGTTTTAGAGTTATCGAGCTTAGATGCCTCCGAAAACACAAAGCGTGTGTGTTAATTCAGTGTACAGAATTTTTATCCAACTAACTCCATTCGTTTCGTAATTATTGGGTTATCTTATATTCGAACAGCAGGACAGAAGACAAGCCGCTCAATTTCGCTCAAAATGATACAAATCTGCAGATTTGGTGAAAAGAACAAATCTTATAACACATTTCATCCGTCTAGCTCAAAATGTTCTTGTATTACCATTGCCACAAAAAGACAGACTGACATAATGCCAAAAATTTCTTTTTCGAATTCAAGGAGATCTGAAACATGGGGAATCTTCAAAATATCGAATTTTTTGACGATTGCGGCACTCTCTCTCTCTCAAAAAGATAAAAATGCAACAGATTCGGAGGAAAAAACTCATCACGTGCATTTAAAGTTTTCTCTATGAGATAATTTATTGCTGGGAGAGGGTGAGTTTTGTTAAATAATGTTTTTCGAATAGCTTGGCCTCAACTAGCTGGATTTTGTGTCTGGTTTCACTTGAATGAATGAATAGAACTGAACAGTAAGCAACTCGTCTGCTAACAAGTGATTCCAGTCTCTTTCGTTCTAGTGAATCGTGTAGGAGATCAAAATCCACTCTGGTCGGTCGAGCAGTTTTGTTTTAAAGTTTTCGAAGGGGAGACATCATCAAGTAGAGAGTCAGATTTCGAATGTTGTTTGAGAGTTTTGTTATATTAAACTCTCAAACATCCGTCTCGTTTTAAAGCAACACTAGGGCTATTTCAGGACGGACCTCGGTCAGATGCCGAGTACAACAACTGAGCTGGTGTTCTTTAGCAGCTAATAGGATGTTGCAGAAAGCTACTGTTGGATTTAATATTCTAATGTAATGCCGATAAAAATTGAATTGGAATATCAGAAAATTAATCTGCGACAATGTATAATTCAATTCTTATAATAATTGCAAATATATTGCTAATTTATTTCACATGAATCCTTATTGAATGCAATTATTTGAGGAATGTGGATAATTCACACTCTTGACCGTCTGAAAGGAGCCGGCGAAAAAAGACATCTTTCATCTAGAAACACATCATTTTTTTTAACATTTTATTTTGAAATGACACGTTCGAAAGAATATAAATTTTTTATATTTCAATTAAAAAATAAAATAGAATAGCGATTTTTTCTGAAAACAAGAAACAGGCGTCCTTATTTGAATATAAATAGCAAAAACTGTCCAAAATGAAAAAAGGCAGATCATTAATATTTTAGAGAAATTCTCACTTCACTGGCTTAATATTCCTTTAGTTTTATGACAGATAATGTCAATTTCTGATATTGCCGTGGTCTTCACATCATTCGAGTTAAAAAATTTCATTAGCCTATTCAATTTAGATGTTGATTTTCTGCCATTTTTATTCCTGTCTAATGTTTTTGAACTTAAATATACTCGGTTTATTTGTTTTCTTTAAAACCACCGGCGGTATTGGAAAGTCCTTCATTTATGTACCACTTACTGGCTCCACCTACCGGAGAAAGAAGGAGCTGCTGTTGCGCGCACAACTAACGAATAAAACATTGCAAGCAGAGTTTAGAGTAACACAATTTTGGGCATAGCATAAGTACCATTGATTTTAAATGAATAAACATCAACTCGGTTTGACAGCATTCATTGATAATTAATGACATTTTGTAATTCGTACCATACAAACTATCGACAGCAGACTAGTTTTTAGAACAAAATTCAGAATAACGTCAAAAGAATTTAGAATAAAACTTAAATGACATTCATTTAGAACTAACAAGATAAACACATTTAGAGCCATGAGACATCAATGCAAAATGAACGTATAAAAAGAATATCCTTCGGTCAAAAAAATTTCCACTTTAGTAGCTGGAAATCAGAAATGTATTTTCAAGATTTAAATTGATCCTAAATGTTCCTCAAACTGTTTTCTTAGCTGATTTAGTTGTTGTTTTTATGATAACTCACGATGCACAAGTATTCAATAACAATATGATCAGTTTTTCTACTTCTACATTTGCAATTTGGACGATCTGAAACGATGTAAGAGATGGGTGTTAATTAATGTCTCAGTGACCTCAGATTCTACAGATGAAAAAATGTAATCGCTTCCATTGGATTAGTCCAGAATTCCACTGCTGTACATATAGAAAAGAAAAATCTTAATAGCTTAATTGTCACTTTTAATATTTAGCTTTAGTTTACTTGACCAAAGATCATGTTACTTACCTTTGAACTTTGGATGCCTATATCTTATCATTCATATTTCATTCTCGATAAAATCGATTTCCCACTTTCCATCTTTTCCGGTATATTACTAACCTCAACACTCTTTTCAGCATTACAGCTTTCTACTGTTTTCTAAAAATAATCTTTTCCTTCGTTTGTCAGCATTTTTCATTCTTATCGTTGAAGCGTGCCATTATAATTCGGTGAGATATTTGATGAGAAAAACTTTTCCTGTGATAAATCGCTTGCTTGTTTTTATATAATAAAGAAGTCATTGTCAGATATGCTGTTTGGAAATTTCATTTTGATTAGTGTTCCTGCTTGTACAATTCTTCTAAATTTCTGAAATATAACTCATTATCCCAAAGGCAATTATGTCGGCAGATTATTCTTAAAACATGCGCATTAACTCTAAGTCATCACTTGAATTTGAATCTATTTATAATCGTTATAACTGATTGCAGTTGAAAAAATTTCTTTTTTTTTTCTCTTTTGCTCAAGGTTTAAAGCATTATTTTCCGATTGCTCTTCCTGTGAAACAAAGGAATTTCTGTTCACTAAATACTGTTCGTTTCCCTATTTTCAAGTGATCTGAATGAAGCAAGATAGAAAATAACAAATCGTATTCGATACTCACTCTATTAACAAGACCATCTAGGTAAAAATCTCTTTTGGTAAACGAAACTTGCTTTTCATTCATATTACTGTTGGACTGGGTTTAAAAATATAGGTTGCCAAAAGTGATTAGGGTCCCACTGACACCTACAATCCGAAAATTCAATTTTTATAATGAAGAGATAGGATTTTCAAAACTGCATGAATTGAAAAAAAAATGTAAATATAATTTTTTTAATTTAATATTAAACAAACAATTAAACAATTTAATATTAAATTGCTATTTTGAATAACGATAATTTTCACATAAAAATAAGTTTTTTCACTCCTTTAATTTCGACTGTCACCAATAAGCGATTTAACAAATCTGCCTTGCTTTCCAGCGACTGTGGACGATACTGCTTTTTAACACTGTGGCGTCAGTAGCATCACGTTAGCCATCAAGAAATACTGTGAAAATCATTTTAAGGAAAATTATCGAATAGATGAAAGCGGTAGATATATCATCAGAGCAATGGCATAACTAGCGAGGGGTAGGTGCAGTTGTTTGAGGGTTGAAAGTTGAGGAATCAGTTAGTTGTATTTGGAAGAAAATTTAATTTTTAATAAACTCTTATTTCCAAGAGTTTTAAATTTTTTTAAACTGTTTCACTAAACTGAGGAAAAATTAAAAGCTCTCAAAGCTAATACGCTTCCTTAATTAGGTATAAAAGCTTATACAAAACTTACTAGCTTATGGCTTAGAACTTAGGGTTATTAAATATGCTAAACATGAAAAAGGATTAAAAAAACTCATATTAGTTAATCTCGTTAATCTCTTTTTCCTGAAAAGCAAGAAGTTAAGAATTTAAATCTTTCGAAAAGAAATAATTTTGCTTTCTGATTTTCTCGAACGCAACAAACATTCGACAACAGCATAACTAGAGATCCCATGAATTTCAAAATCTTTCAATATCATACGAATTTCAGGAAAGATATATTTTTCAAATGTTTGGAAAATTAAACAGATTACCAGAGACTATACATTCTTAGAAATCGAATCGTGCTTACCTAAAAATAATATTTATGATTGATATAACCAAGATTATATATATATTCCAATCTGGAGGGTGCCGCAGATGCTATACATGATCAAGAACTAAAATAATGTTCTGAACGGTAATAACTGAATGGAAAGAAGAGAGGAAGAAATTTAACTGGAACAATCGATGGGTTTTGAAATATACAGCTTATTGCAAGTGTGCAACATATTATAAACATAAAGTACGGTTATTTACCACACCTACTAGGTTATATTGCATATATTACTTTGATAATTCATACTATAAAATGTTTTATATTGTTAGATCTAATCATGTCCATGCCAAGGAAGTACCACTCTGACAACCAAGACTCAATTTCAAAAAAAAAAAAAAAAAAAAACAGAAAAGAAAAAAGAAGAAAAGCTAAATTTCAAAATTTCATGAGTATAATTTTTTTCTTGTCTAATAAGTAATTCTGGCAATGAAATTGTTTCGATTTCAGAAGTTATAATTCAAGCTTCAACTTGCAAAGAAAGTCCGCACAAACTACAAAAATCGTACAATGAAAATGTAGAAACTGTGAAAATCTTTGAAGATCACAAGTTTATACAATTATGATTAAATCAGAAAACCACGACGAAAATGACAATAGCAAGTACATATAAGTGATTCAGGTTTATGACCAAGCATTATAACTGATAAGTTTAAACTGTTTTGTGTTATAAACAGACCTATGCAATACAAAGGAGTTTTTTCTAAAAATGGTGAAGATAATTTTCCACCACTTACTACTTTAAAAAAAATGCCAATGATGAAATACAGCTTCGCAGCTGGTTGATTTATTCAAAAACGTAAGTCGGTATTTTACATTTTGCTGTACATTATTTTCCAGAGCAAATGAAAAATTCACACAATTTACAGGTGTCTATAATAACTATAGAAAGTTATCAACTGTAATTCAAGATCATGGACGTTCTACTTGTCACTAAATACATTTATTGCTTGGAAAAAATTACTTAAACGACTAAATTTATGTCGACTATTGATGAAACAAATCAAGTTAATATAAATAAGGAAAAGGAAGGCTTAAATGGCTATTTCAAAGAATTATAGATATGATTCTATTTTTACCGTGTAATAATCTTCCTCTTCGAGGAACCCACGAAATAACAGGGGACACCAAATAATCTCATCAACTGACGATTTAATGTTTCGTTTTCTGGTATGAATCCCTTGTTACTGTCTTTGAAATTCATTCATCTTTACATCATTCAGTGTATGTATTTTTCATGAATACAAGTCCCCATAGCTCTTCGGCTTTACTGAAATTGGACAATTGGATGCAGTGGCATGCCTACATAAAAGAGCGCCTAGGGCAAATAAAATCGCGCCATTTGTTCTGTTTCGTACTTTGTACTTTACGAACCAGAAGTATATTAAAACTGGATGTTTTGTGTAGTTATTAAATGGATGAAACTTCTCTTCTTCCACATTAACACAAACGTTTTTATAGTTCAAATATATACTCTCTTTGTTTAACTTCCCAAATTTTCACTCAGAAATATATATTTATGGCGTAAATCATGCTTATTAATATCATCAAAGTAAGAAACTCGACTCAAAATACCATAACATTATTCCATTTTTTATTACAGTTGCCATTCGGAACTTACAAAATATTAAAAAACAAAGATAATAATCAAGTAGAGCATCAACATGACACCATTCCCTCCATTATATTTATGTGGTATGCGGAGTGTCATCCTGGCACCGCTTGAGTCATAACTCAAAAGCCAATACGGAGTAATCTGATTCCCGCCAATAGACTTCTGTCTTCAGTAAAGTAATAGCGTTCATCGATGTAAAACGGCCGTTCGTGCAGTTCATTCAATTCGTTTGTTATGCTATAGTGTGCGATTCTTGTAATACGAGCCATCTTTAAGCATTCATCTCAACCAGGCTTTCCCCTAGGGCCCGTGAGAGATATTTGATTTGATATATAATCGATTAGTAGAGGCCTGTTTTTCGAGCCAATGTTAACATCTCTCTACATTTATTAGTTTGATACGCAATCCTTATTTCTGCTGAGGAATGAAAAGATTGAAAGTGCAATTAACTCTAAATACTATTAGATAAAATATTTTTGAATTGACACGATTTAATTTCACAATGATCATTATATTTGGATACCTTGGATATAAAATGTACCATAAGAATATTTTAGAAAATGTTAAAGAAAACAAGTTTCATAAAATCAGTTCGAAACTTTTAAGTTAAGCTTACACAGCGAATTTTCTCCATTCTAACTGAATAATTCAAATAAGGCCCGAATAAAAAATTAAATGTTTATAAGTATTAAACTTTTATTACTTTAGTGAAATATAAATAAAAATGATTTCTTTTTACATCGCATTTTAAAAAAAATATGAATAATGAAAAAATATGCGTTACTTATTTGCGCTTACGCACTGTATAGAAACTCTGAATATTGAGATAAATCCTTAATTAACAATATACAATCATTAAAATGTCTTGGTAATTAAATTAATATTTATTAAAACACACAGAATAATTTCACGCACATCGTTAAATTTATTCATCAAAATGTACAATTCATTATGTTTAATAATATATCTGTGACAAAGTTAAAACACATTGCATGAGATAAAATGTTATGCAGTCACTCAAACATCTAATTTCAAGATGAATTAAGATTAATACGTTGTTTATTTATTCAGGGTATGTAAAATTGAACTTTTTTATGATTTTATTAAAAATAATTTATGTGCCTATAAAAAATGTTTACATTACTTTCGAAAAATTTTGAAGCCTTGTGGTATGAGAAATGTAATAAATTCGCCGTTCTCTTTTTTTATCGATGCAAACGTTTTTATGATTTTGTTGAAGTCAGTTTACATTCAAAAGAACCTAATCCATGGCTGATTTTTTTTGTCACACTGTAGCTGTGAGATATGAAAACTTAATCTTTGGTGAGCTAAAAAATCTTTTGCAGCTTGCACTTGATGTTGCTATCGTCAAATTTATCAGCAGATTTATCACCCATAATTTATAAATAAAGAATTAAACTTAAGGATGTGAGCCAAAGGTAGCAAAAACACCCGATTGATATTTGGTTATTATATCTACACCATCTTAAATCATAGTACAAATTTTGTTGCTTGTAATTTCCATGAAAGGTTCTTTTTAATTTTATGACGCATAGAAGGCATTTGTCCAAAAGATAAATCATCCTGTCTATCTCTTTTACCGATTCACCAATGAATGAAAGCGAATTTCGTACTTCGGCTCTTGTTGGACGGCAAATCAGTTTCCCTCAATTCGCATCTCCAGCATTGCAAAGAAGTATTTTTTAAGCATTGCTTAAAAATATATCGCACATATAAAGTAGCTTTTTATGTGAACAAGAAAAAAAAATGTATCGCCAGATACATATTGTAGATAATGCAGTTCAGAATCTGCAAAGAATTATGTGGAGAGATCCATCTGATTCGAAAATGAAGTTATGTATATTTACTCATGATCAGGGCTCTTTCTAGCGACACATGTCAGATTGTTTTCGATTCAGAAAAAACCTCCTAGTCTAAAAGACGATTTTTATACAGATGATTGTTTATTTGGCTAAAATGATTCATATGACCTCTAAGTTTCCCCAATCCTTAGAGAAACAAGATTTTCATTTGAGGAAATGGCAATCGAATGGGTCAAAATTATTCATTGAGGATAACGAAATGGAAATTGATTCATATGACCAAAACTGTAAGGCTCTTTCGGAACTCGAATAAGGAAATAGTTTCGTTTAAGATTTCTATACGAACTTCAAAATTCATTTCACAATCTAAACTCTTTGAACCATTTGGTTTATTATTGCCGTTTAGAGTCAGACAGAAAATGTACCGTCGACAGTTGGGATTCTTGAAACTTGACAGGGATGCACTATTTTCTAAAGAAGGGAGAGACAGATGATCGAGATCTCAAAAGATCTAAAGAATCCGAGTGATTTTAAATTTCCAAATGGTTTCAAATAACATCTAAATGTATTTGTCTGCAAGGATATTGCGACGCCTCATATCTACTTATGCAGCTGTTAACTTCTGTGTTCAACCGACTGCTTCCGGCAGTTTCCCTAAATAAAATCCAATTAGTAGTTGCAGGACTAAAGCAATTCTCATTAAGTAAATGTCTCTGCTCCTCCTCATGTGTGAAACTCCTGTATGCATTGCTATTTCCTGAGCTTTTCAAAAGTGTCCGCAAGATCATCTCTAGTTTTGAAATATCATTTCACGATTGGACAATTCCAAAATAGGTTTTTGCTGCTTAGCAGCTCATTCTCGAAGATAAAAGCCTTTTTTAGCCAGTAGGGAAATTTTAGACATTATTCTTTTTGATGAATAAAGTGTATTTCATTGAAGCAAAAGCCTGCTGATCTCCTTTCTCGGAGGATCGATCGAACTTCTGCCAAAAGTGCCCGTTTGGTGGAATGGACTATTATTCCTAGCATTGTACAATTCAAAGTGTCCTCAATAATATTCTGTCAGTTATTAGTAATTAGACTAAAGTGATGCAAATGTCTTAACTATGCAAGAGGAAAAATCTAGTTTTGAACAACTTATTTGACTCTGCACAATTCATTTCAGAACTATTCGTCTCGTCCCAAAATAGTTGATGTAATTTCTTTTCGTTTAAGATCTCATTCCAGAGAAGGATCCTCACTCTTTCAGTGAGGAAAGGCAAGAATCTAATGATTTAAGGTAGATTTAATTTATGCATTTCCTTAATGATTTAAGGGAACTGAAAATAATTCAGGTTTTAAAAGCATTTTAAGTTCCTTTTCTAGATAATAAAAGGTATTTTACAGGAGGGAGATTGAAAGACAATTCCGAATTTTGTAGACAATGTTAAGCATCCAGGTCAATATAGGATTGCTATTTTTTGCTTGCTAAACAATATCGTAATTTATATACATGCAAAATCTAGTTTACTAACGGGTATTTTAAACCTAAACGATTAGATTATAAATGGTAAGAAATTTATTTGCGTATTGATGCACAGACGCATCATTTGTCACAGATAAATATTGTCGTCAGATAATCGGTTAATGGAAAACTTGCCGAATCAAAAAATAACCCAAAATATCCCATTTATAGCACTGTATTGATTATGCCGGTATTTTAGTTTTGAAATGTTACAAAGATCGTTTTGTTGAACACAGAAAAGGTTAATTTTGATCGTATCTATAGAGAACAAAGTGTGCCCTATTGGCGCAGTTAGTTGCTTAACTACCGATTCCTTCACTGCTGCTCTTAGGCAATGAGTGTTTAGGCGAGGGGGCCTCGATATTTGTTTTCAGATAATGATACGAACTCTGTTGGGGCAAAAAGAAATTTATCTGAATTGCAGATTCTTCTGTTTTCATTTAACAGCAGGGAATTCATTTAAAATTATTTGGTTCAAGTGGTAAAGAGATGGGAAATGTTTGTCTTTATTTCGGTGGCTTATGAAAATCGGGAATTCAATTCATAAAAAATGTTTATAGGAACGAAGTTAATTATTTGAAGAATTACATTATCTCAAATCAATCGGGTATTTAAACAGGTTCAAATTTGTTTTGAATACCTGATTTTTGTTAAGGACTAATCACTCTGATGTATCCGATTTATCTGCTTTGACTTCTTCCCATTTTTGTTAAAACACGAATGTCTCAGTTAGCAAACCCGAATAGGATTTTAATAATTCCATGCCATGATATGGGAACAACGGAAATTATCTACAAATAAAACAAAGTTTTTGGAAGACGCATTATAAGGAATAATTAAATTTATTACAATAAAAATATAAATAGAAGGAATGATTTCCAACTTTGCTTGTGGCATCAACCCATTACACTCGGATGGTGACTTTCATTAACCATTCCAGATGGACCATTTTGACGTTTTATTTATTTAATTTTGATTGTTAAAAATATCTGTAGAGTAGTAAGATGCAAATTAATTAAACAGGTTTATTCAACTTGAAACAATTATATATAGTTATTTTTCGGAGAAATAAACGTTTTTGTATTAGGTGAATATTTATGCATCGAATTACTTTTCCGAATGCAAAAGGTTAATTAAAAAAATACCATGCTTCTTAGTGTTTGGCCATAAGATCACGTTGCTGAAATCCATCCTGATAAAGATGTTAGAGTTGTTACACTCAAGACTGCTAATAATCATTCAAAAAGATCCATTAGGAAATTTTTACCATTGCATCAAGAAATAGTTAAGATTCTTCATAGAGTGGGAGTTTAAGTATGTATTATGTATTTATATTTTTTGATATTAATTGCTTTTGTTTTGCATTAGTTTCAAAATGTTTTGTACATTTATGTTTATGCTTACTACTTTTATTTCTTATTAATTTTCACAAAATATTTTCTGTTATCATTAAAATGCCGCTCTTAATTAACAATAAACTTCACATTCGTTTTATTTGCACTAATGGCTTTGTTCTCTCCAAAAAGAATTTTTTTGCGGCACAAAACTAAACTTATGCTTATTCCAAAATATTTTAAAAAATTTTATCGGAATAAAATAGAATTTTTCTGTAACGTTCTTTAATTCAAGTTCACTAATTGATATATTTTAATAATTGATTTCAAAATCAGCGACACTACAATAAAATATTTACTAAATCATGCATATTGCAAAGTTTTATAAAATTTCTAATTTTGAAATTTGATTAACGCTGTAATGAATTCTTATAATGATTATTAAATAAATTGCTGCCTTTTGACTGCTTCATTTTAGATTATCATGAAAAGTAGCTTGGAAATTCTAGCTGGGAACAATCGAATTTTATGAATATTATTGTTTCGTATCTTCATTCCTCTCCTCCCTCAGGTAGCGCAAGAAAATACTACAAATCAGATATATTTCTCCGAGGCTTTATTCCGACTTATTATGTACTTGCTTTTCCCAACAATTTATGCAAAATGGAATATCCTACACGTAATAAATAGTTCGTATGACATAAAATTATTTGGTAGAGCTGCTATATTTAACTATTTTAAAGGATTCATAACGAGAACTGGATGCACTACTTTTCAGCAGAATATATTTTATAAAACTAAGGTGATTTTGTTTTACAAGAGCGGAAGTTTCAATGAAACCACTTCCCTAGCTCGACTCTCAGACACTGCAAAGGGTTAACAGAATAGGAATTAGAAATATTTTTAGTGAAAAATGTTTTTAAAATAAAAAGGAGAGAATATCAATAGAAATAAGAATTTCTCTGAAGTTAAATCATGCATCCAAAACTGAAGCTAATCTTACTTATATTTTGAGAAACATTTAGAAAGTATGAACAAATATTAGAAATCAGAAGTAATATTTATAAAAGTCTTTATGTTTACAAATTTTTAATGTTTCATTTCTTAGTACTAATATTTTTAAAATTTTATTCTATAATTTTTTATTAACTACCTCTAAACAAAATATTCCCTACTGAATTGTAGAGAAAAATATTTATTACTCAATTTTTAAAAGAAAAACTAAAATTTGGGAAATTGAATGGAAATCTAAGAGTATTTCAACATATATAATTATTAAAAATGCATGTTGGTTAATGAAACAAAACATGATTAATATCTATTGATGATTCTACATTCCGTATAGTAAGGATAAGGGATGATGGAATTACGCTTGAATTTTATAAAGAGCTTCTTTGTTAAGATTGTATTAAAATATATACATCAGAGCTTCCATCTAAATGAGTGCGTTATAATAGATGTTAATTCTATATTTTCACAATGAAATTGTCCGTTTTCATCGAATGCAGAAATGAAAATAGCAATTAAATGATAACCCTTCCTTGAATAGTGCGCAAATGAAAAATTAGCAATAATCATTTATTCACAGGATTGAAATGATGCACGATTTAGTATGCATCATTTCAGTCACATCCAAGAGATTGTGAATTGATTAATCATATTGGTCATTATATTAATTGCTTAAAGCAATATTACACCTCGAATAAAGACGACCGACTAAGAGTAAAAATGTTAAAAGCTCAAAATACAGAATTGCATATACGTATATATATTTGCTTTTAAAGTTCGTAATAAAATTAAGATTGAAATCACGCGCTATTTGGATTTGTCAAAACGTGCAATTGATTTGAATTTCATCACAATCAGAATTTTATTTAAAATGAATTTTTAACAATAACAACTCAAAAAGTTTCTCGAAACCAGATTTGTTTTACTTGAAAGTTATTTTTTGAATTTAAGTTGTGCAAAAGAAATCTATATATTTTATAGATTTCATATACCTATGTTTTATATAAATTCAGACAATCCATGTCTTCTTATTTTATGACTGGTAATTGTATAGTATCCAACTGCCATTAGGAGTAGTTTTAAAATATATTTTTCTGCATTTGAGGAGAAAATTGGTCGCTTAAATTTGCCGAGTATTTTAAACAAAACGAAATTTAATAGTAATTAAAAAAGTGGATTCAAAGTGAAGCGAAATATAAATTACAGTGTATCACGAGTATCCGACCCTAATATGGCAAAAGGGCAGGCAAAATTACAAAAAAAAAAAAAAAAAAAAAAAAAAAACCCTGATAAGCCGAAGTTTTATGGACTCGGTCTTCTGGTATTGATGGGCAAAGAAGCGAGTTTTTATACCAAAACTCAACATTACAATACGCATTTTCTCACTTCGTATTGAGTACTTCCATTTATCTCAAGCCACGGTGAATGTGAACACAACTGCCACCCGGTGAATCATAGAAGTTGCCGGTAACGTTTCGAGTTAAAATAGAAGGTTCTGTACAGACAGTTTATGTTTATGTACTGCACTGCAAGAATTTATAAGAGGAAAGACAAGTTAAATGGTATAAACTGTTCACATTTTAACATGAATTTTGTACACTTCACTGGTATATTTAAAAAAAAAAAAAACAAGCATACACTAAGAACAATTTTTGAATCCTGTACCTACTGTGCAGCCATAATAGGGAACAGCGGCAACAATTGTCGATCCACACACTGACGAAACAATGAACAACCTGAACGCTGCTCTTTTTCTGTCAACTTGTATATTTCCACACGGCACGTAGGAGCAGTTGCCCGCTTCCAATGCTTTGACTTCTGTTAGTTAGGATGAAGAAAACTAGGCCTCTTAGTACGGATGCTCGAGAGTCGCGAATCGGATTACTCGGGCGTAGATGAAACATTCGTATCAAAGTAGTTTCTTCAAATGCATAAGATAGAAAGGAAATTTTGCTATTGCAATAAAAAATTTCACTTGACTGCAGAGCTGTTACAAGTAGATCCAAGAAATTGAATGCACGAGCTTCTATGAATGAAGTTGTGGAATACGTATCTAACTTAAACTAGAATTTATCCATCATACTAGAATATTAGACTTTGATTTTTACTTTGCCTTTTAAATCAAATTATGAATAACTTAAATTAGAAGTTTGAAATGCATTAATATCTCAATGCGTGCAAATGCAAACAAAATTGTTTTGATAATGAGATACGAAATTTCAGAGACTTAAACTCTTCAAGCACTAATGAAAGAAAATTTCCGCAGTAAAAAAATTCTGCATTACATTGGCATAAACTTAAAGCGGTTAAGAGATGAACATTTTATTTTAAATTATTCGCTGTGACAAGACTTTTGCTCTATTATTTGCCATGAAATTTTATTCAAAGTAGTTTCCTTTACATAGATTTTAGATTGCCTAAAGATCCAATAAAAAATGGCATTTCAAACATTGGTTTGCTTATGAGGAGAATTGAGAGAAGAAGCATTTGTACGCCGAATAATCGAAAGTTTACTCCTTAACTGTCAGAAAGCAACTTAAAAATGCCTTTGTTTCACGATAAAGAATTCCTTCGTCTGGGAAAGTTAGTTCTTTACTACTACCCGCAAACATAGTGCAAGTCTTATCAGTAGCAATCCTTCAGTCAATAACCAAGGAGTGAGAAGAGGCAGAAACGTTTTACTTTCATAAACGAAATTCAAAGCGGGTGGGGACTCTTTGTCCCAAGGGTAGGGCAAAATAAGACTGTCCTGTAAATCTTAAGATACATTCTATCTTCGAGGAAAATGCGCCTTCGCCTTTAGGACTGTTTATCAACATTAGGACTTCCGACAACACGATAATGAATTCATTATACAGTTCCACATTCTTGCATTTTAGGAAATCAAGCACACGGGTTAAATTTATTTAGTGCTGGCCATGAATAACCACTGCGGCAACAGCACATTTTTTAAATATAGATGAGAAAAAGGTTCGAATGAATCGCACGAGAGAATAAATTTGCCCACATACCAAGTTGTATTTAACTTACTGGATGGTAAGTCGGATGATTCGCCATTTAATAACAATTTGAATAGAAACGTTTCTAGGAACCAAGCTGATTATAGACTAAATGGCATCGAACTTGTTTCCATTTTTTGGAGAAATCAAGGATAGCTTTCAGTACTTCGAAACGGCTTTTCAGCAATTTAATGTGCAAGAAGAGTATTGTTACTTTAAACAGCGCTTATTGAAATTATCCAATATTTGATGCAACTTCGAATGTTGCATTTCGCTTTCAATTATCGTTTAAAAATTAACTTATTCGAGTTAATTCAAATCGATTGGAATAATTGGATTCTCTTTATGCAGAAATATAAATTGCAGCAATATAATTTGAATCTTATTAATGGAAAGATAAGAAAAACGCTAAACAAAGAACATTATGAAGCATCAAGTTTATTAAGACACATGCCACATTACAAAAAAATTTAAAATTCACAATTTAAGTATATTCAATCATTTTAATAGTTATTTAAATGTAATAGTTATCTAAATGTAAAATCAGATGCATTTCTCACAATCTAAAATGCTTAGATTGGAAAAGCCAGTAAACACGACAAATATTACAAAATAAAGATATACAATGTGTAAAAGCAACAGCTACAGTTACTAAGCAAAATATTGATAACAATGATTCATTAAGTAGGTAAACTCCATTTTAAAGTTGAGAATCGTTCTGTACACGATTTTAAGACGTACATATATACAAAGATGGCGAGGACATAAAATGCTAAAGTCAAATTTAATCAAAGACTTGCATTTAAAATGTACTGCCTGAATTTTTGACAATTTCCTAAGCAATTAAATAAATTTACAAAAGTTAAAGACAGCAAGGAAAAAATTAAACACTTGATTATTTATCCTCCACTTTTTCCAATATGGTTAGATATATTAATTACTGGACGATGAAAACAATACACAATTTATGTATGTAACATACATAGTGAAACATTCTTTCAAAATATATACATTAAAATGTAAATTGTATGTAATGTATGTTGGCTAAAATGTAAATTGGCATAAAGTTTCAGATTGAACTTTTATGCATCCAGAAGTTAGAGTATGACAATTTGTAGATTAAAAACTTGCTACTGGTTGTGACACTTCGATTGAGATTGAATGCATCATGCAAGAAACGAAAAATTAAATCTTAGATTAATGCAAGAGTTTACAAGTTGATCCACTTCGATACAATCAAGAAAGATGGCCGAAGTTTCTTTTTGCTAAATATCTTTCATAACTCGGGTACGATTCATTATTCGAACAAGACAAAAACTCGAATCTGGCAAAGATGCGCATTTTTAACTCTGAACTGCACAGACTTAAATTCGATCATTTGCATTTTCCCCAGAATAGTTCAAGGGAACTGGAAACGTCTATTTTTTTTAACAAGCGGGTTTCAATTTTAAATTAGAATTGAAAGCATTGCATAGTTTACAATACAGTAAGTGAAAAAACAGTAACACTTCGCTAAAAGCCACTTATTTTGCGAATTTTAGTACGCTAAGTGAACTTAATTTTTAAGCTATTATCAACTTGCATAAGTAAGGTGACAAATTTAACTATGTCCCAATATAATTAGACGAGATAAATAACGGTTATGTTTATTATTTTGATCTTTGTTCATTTTTAACACGCGAAAATACTAGTAATCATGGGAGCTATAGAACGAATTTCATTGCTATTCGATAATTCTTTTTAAAAACACTTAATAGAAGTGTTCAAAACTTTAGAAACCTCTAATTAAAGTTGTTCTGTAATGGATAGAATTTAACAAGAAAAGCTGGATGATGCATTTTTATAAGTACAAGTCTCCACTCGTTCCGCTACTGTTTCACCGAAGCTACTAGACAGATTCAATTCAATGTTAGACATTACGATTTTACAAGATGAAATGGGTGAATTAATAATTTAAATCTTTAGCGTGATAATTTGGAATAAACGTCGATTTCTTGATTTCACATGCTCTTACATTTCTTTGAATTTACGAATAAGCTTATTTGAGAAAATATTTATCTAATTTTCAAGAAGTACTTATCTAAATGGCATTTTGTCATTCAATATACCATTGCAAAATATTGGAAGTGGAATAGCGGGAACTTTGTTTCATTTAAAAATAAAAACCTCTTTGGCGACAAAATATCGTCTTATCTGCGTGAAACCTATTCCATTTTGTGCTAAAAGTTTGAAAAGGTGATGATGTTAATCTGCCTTTCAATAATGGAATGACAATAACTAAGGCGGAAGTCTAACTACAGATGTAAAATAAGTGCAAGAGAATACGAAATATCACCCGATAAATTCTATCACGATTTAAACCCAACATCGTATATCAGTTCATAAACCCTAGGCGCGGGAAGGTTTAATGCAAATGAACTAGAGAAGGGCAAGAAACGAAGCATTTCGTTTGCTCAATTGAACAGATTTTTTTAACAGTTGAATCTTATCATTTTTAAGGAACGAAATTTCACGGGGAATCAATATAAAATGGAATATTGTCTAGAAATATGCTGCGAAATTCTTGTTTATTGCTTTAAGAATGCCTCCGACTTTCATTTTAGACACCAGCAAAACGGATGGAATTTTTAACGTAGTTTTTTGCAAATTAAGAATCCTACAAGCGCAACTAGCTAGTGCCAAGAACCATAGCGTTAATCAAATTATTAGACAAGCATATATTTGAAAGTTATTCGTTGCCTGCATCCTATCAACATAGCGTTTCTATCCGATTGCTCAACGTTTCAGATTCGAAGGCCTTTTGAATTCGACGATCAAACATCGTACTCAAAAAGATTCAGAAATGCAGAAGACTATCAGTTAACTGGCTAGCACAGCCATCGATAATCTTTACCAGCAAAAGTTTGGAAGTCGACAAGTTTCACCGTAACTCTTAAAATTGGATTTGAATCGTTATGAAATTTCGGGAATTTTATATCTAGAAAAATATCGAATAAATGCTTGTTAGCTTTCGAGTTTACTTGTAGTCGATATCGAAAAAAATCAACAATGCCGACAGTTTATAAGTCTCGTTGCCAATAGATGGTTTCCTGTACATATTCAGAGTCTTGTGTATATTGCAATTCCATAGCTTTCCTTGGTGTATAAGGTAGTGTAGGAGTATAATCACTAAATGCAAAGTCTTAACGGAAATTGTTTAATCACAAAATTCAATTTCCCTAAAGAATCGAAATACTTTATTTTTATTGCAATTTGAAAGTTCCATCACAAATCAGAATTTTAAAAGAGCATTTAAATCGACTTTAGTGCTTTCTCTTGAACAAAGGAAATTGCTAGCTATTGCGTAAATAGATTTACATTAAAGAGGACGCACAAATTTCAGAACTATGTTCAATAATTTATGCTAGGTTGAAAGTATACAAAGCCTACCATATGGGAAAATTCGGTTAAACAACCAGTGAAGAATACAGTATTTAAAGAGAAGACGTTTTATCAGATCAGACATGATCAGATTAGAGACAGAAGAATCCGCACTATTGCAATACAGTATTTATTAAATATGTTAAAGGTTCTATCATATAACCAGACAAATTCCATCATAACACTAACCGCACTTACTTAACTCCAATATTAATTAAAATTAACAGTATACCGAAATATTTAATCGTTTCTCAAATGTATAGGAAGGGACATGAATTTTTCCATCGCACCAAATTACAGTACATTGAAATTTAAATACACATTACAAAACTGAAGATAATTTGAAGTACTTCAATTAAACTGCTACAAGTTTCTGCTAACTACAGTTCAACGTCTGGATTTGTTTGAAACGTTTTGATCCGATGTTGGCCAGTCATCCTGATCAAAATGTTTTGGATGCAAGAGGCTGCCTGTTAGCTCACCGGCAAAGCTACCGGGCGCCTTTAGCTACAGAAAGGGCGATTCATTTTATGCAGTCATTATAAATCAATCTTATAAGATTCAAGTTAAAAATAGGAATTCAAAGATTCTAAAACAAATTTATCACATTTGTACAAATTTCAATTAAAATAAGCGACTTGTCTGGTTTAGATGGTAAACTGGATTGATCAGGAGATCAATTCTCTAACACTAGGGGAGGAACTAGTCTAGCAATGATTACGATTCAAAATAGTACAGGTTTTAAATATTCCGTCGATCGAGAGTTGTACAAGAAAGATCACTTGGGAGTCAATATAAATTTTGAATCCAGGGGAGTAAAATTTACATAATTTGAAAAATGAGATGCCACAGCCTTTCATTACGATATTTGTTTTATTCAATGCCTTACCAAATATTTAAAACAGTTGAAATCCATTGACAGAGTCAGGTGAAAACCTTTAACCACAGGAGTGAAAGAAAGGCAAATTAATATTTCAATTGGAATGCATTTAAATTAACCTTAAATTTGCTGGCATTTTCAGCTTGCATTAAAACTGACATTTGTATCTATTTACGAGTTGCTTTAAATGTACATAGAATATGATAATCCGTTTCCACGCGACACTGAATATTCGAATTCTTTAAGATTTCTTTCGCAATGAAAATATACGAAACACACAGGTATTATTTCGTTCGTCTTTGAATTGAGGCCAAAGCACTAAAAATTTGGCATTTATGAATCCGGAAAATTATGCGATAAGGAATTAATTTTGAGAATTGCAATTTATGGAAAATGGATCAAACGATTTCTCATTTGCATTTTTGGAAACGCGAATTATTCAAACTGATTCGTTTCAGATTTCTACTTACATTTAACTTATTAAATAATCGTGAATATTATTGTGAAATTTGTTTTAAGAAGGATTTACAGGATCGATTGAGTTTATACACCCTCCAGCCTTTAGATGAATATACACCGATCTACGATTAGAATTGCAGAAGCTTGCAATTACAAAGAAGATCGTATGCTCTTAGACAATTTCAAACACTGCATACAATAATTATGTACAGTGATCTATTCATAATAACTTCAAAATGTTATTAAGTAGTCAATATGGAAAATTTATATTAATATCAAGCTTATAATAAAATGTTTAAATGTAGCGTTTAAAATTGTGAAGGAACTGCAATGAAAGTCAACTCATTATACTATAGCTCAAAAGTGAATATTGATATACAAGCCTCCTTCCATTTTCAAGCAAGCAATATAACTTGAAATCCTTTTAATGAGAAAACTGGAGAGTTAGCATTTAAATTTGTATGTCAGGACAAATTATGATTCAATGTTAAAAATACACTACGAAAGCTTCCCGAAACAAATTAAACTTGCGTTTAGTCGAAATTTAATTCAAATGAAACGGACGATTCAATTATTTTAAATACAATGAGGGCGAAATATCAATTCAACCGATCGGGCACAGTTTCAGAGAGCTCTTCCTGAAATTCAGGCTTCATGGACGGTATTGTATTCAATTTCCGAAATGACAGTACCTCTCTATCGAGGTTTTGCCCAAAATTCTCAGGTTTCAGATGTGAGTTTTTCCTATGAGACTAACAAGTATCCGAAGAGGAGGATTCGACTTTATTAAGGATCTTATCGACCCTCTGCTATCCGAAATGGACCACTGAATTGAGAGAAATTCTTTGAAGGGCTGTGCACGCGCGAAAAAGAAAAATATTGCTGTAAGCTTTTTGCTTTCTTTCGAATGGATGGCGAGTTTTAGAGCACGGTAATTTTAAATCTTTTCAAACTGTTTAAGCCACAGAATTTTGAAGGAAATGGTGGAAGATTTGAGGGTTCAAATTTTAGGTTGTATTAAAGCCATCGAAGATTTCGTTATCGGTTTTAAGGCCTTTAGAGAGAACGTTAATCGGCTATTGGAGTGCACCATTCAGAAGCCAACCATTTTTAACTGGGTATCACGAAATCCAAGCTAAAAGGGACAGAAGTGTTGAAGTTGAATACCCGAAATATTCTCTCTGTAGATTTTGCCTACTATTTGTATACAGTAGTCATTTTACACTCCGCGATACATGCGTAGGTTTCTTTCTAAATACAAGAACTGAATATAATGTTCCCTCATCAGTAAGGAAGGAAAATTTAGATGTTGTGAAAGTCACATACTAAAGCAAAAGCTTAATTCTACCTTCCGTGCTTTAACTTTTAAATAACGTTACCAATATTTGAAGTATAAATCCCACGTACGGGTTCAAATACCCCTCACCCCACCACACTCGTTCAATCATTTAAGTTGAATACAATCTTACTTAACGCGTCATTAGTGATCCCTTTTCAAGATCGCTACCAAACGTCGCCTCCCTGGGGATCGATACTTTCCGTTTAGACCGCCGGTCCCAAACAGCATAGACGGAAAGTATACAGGGACCAGCATATCGCTTAACATGTTAACCACCATCCCATTCCCAAGCCTTATTCCATCTTTTTTCTATCCGTAATGAACCAGTTAAGTGCAATTTATACTTTTAATATTGGTATCCACAATTTCCAATAAAAACTTCCGTCCATTCAAGGGATTTATTCTGGGTTGAAATCTTGCATTTAATGTAGAATTAAAATCCTTTCATTTAATTCAAAGACTTTATAGGAGACATTTTATGTTCTGTTAAACGACTGAATTGAAACTATTGACTAGGTTTGAAACTGAATGCTACAAATTCAGATGCTGTTGCTTTGAATTGAACGCCTTTATTTACAAGTTTACTGACAAAGTAAACTCGTTTGAAATCCGACTTTTACCTCAATATTTGAAGCAGAGCATTCATTTTTGAATCTGCTTGATCATTCAATCGTTTTACAGATTCTGCTCTTTATTAAATTAGACATCTTAAAAGGGGCATTGTTAATTATGGCTTTTTGGAAACATCGGAAATTTCGAATATTGAGCTATCACTGAACTCATTTGAGAATGATACAATAAGAAATATGAAGAGGTTCGCTGACATCAGTTATGTAAAATTGCGATTTGGACTGTCTAATCTGAATGCCCATCCGAGGTTACCTAATTATTTCAGTGCAGCACATCAAGTGAAGGAGCCAGGTACGTTAGAATCAAGATAGCAATAGACTGAGCTAATCTCAGTGCATTCTGCAAGTCTGATCGGGATTTTGAGCTTTACGATTGCTGAAGTACATGTTGGTATGTTCTGTTTAAAGGTTTGATATTCAATTGGATGGGAATTGTAGCTTTTGAGGCAGGTAAACCGGAATCAAACGAGCAGTTTGAATGCATCACTAACTTAACCGATTTAGGCAAGCTTCCGATAGTTTCATCCGTTTCATTTAAAATGATTAAAAGTTAAAGATATAGAATTATATTTAATGGAATTAAAGAATGCAAAGATTTTAGATACATTGAAGTTCCCCCACATGATACGTAAATATTTGCTTTTTAGTTAAAGCCAATTTTAGATCGAAATGCACAGCTTGAAGAACACTTCCATGGATAAAACTGATCACTTAACTTGATTTTACGAGTTTAAGTTCATCGTATTAGGCCAAGTAAATCATTGCAGTACCTTGCTCCACATTCTTTGATGAATTCGGAAAGTATTTGGAGTCGGTATCCAGGTGGCTAGTCCTCAGGTCATTGAAAAATTGCAAGAACGACTTTATCGAGGTGAAGGCAAACCTAGATTAGCGTGCAGGAATTTGTTAATAGAGTTGACAGTAAGTCCTGAAAAAGAAAATGTGATGAATTCTGTGAAAGTGGATTCATTTTCAAATGTAATTAAATTGATTAAAGAAGTACGAAATTTTGCTTAGATTAATGTAAGCAAGAAAAAATGCTGCAATCCAAATCTGATGGGGAATTTTATAAAATTATTCCAATAACAAAGCGATTTCAGTAGCTTACAGCTTAATTCAAAATAAACCTTTTGAATGGGATGAGTCAGCGCTTAAGTTTATAATGCTGAACGCACTTAATTTTTAGAGTTGTTAGCATTTGAAATTCGATGTCGTCTTTCAAGTCCCCCTCTGTTCGAGCGGAAATATTTAAGCAATTTTCGGAAGAGCTTTCAATTCTGAGTTTCAATTCCTTCGAGTTTTAAAGACATGTGATCTATGCAAAGTTTTTACTGTTACTAGCACTGTGCAGTAAAGTTGTCGACAGAAGTCAAAGAGTGCTATTCATAAGTTCGCAAATTTGAATTCAAGCACTATAAATTTCAGGTCTTTGTTAAAAAGTAAGTCATTTCATTAAATAGTATTACAGAGATAGAATTTGCTTACAGCTGCAAAATTTAGGGATGCTATTTTATGTTGTGAGACAAGCGTTTGCTATTAGTATTTGAAGATTTAATGCGATAGCGTTTCTGTTTTTCAGTTGATTGTAAGCAATTTTCTATATAAAAACCAATTTAATCATTTGATTGCACTACACAATTCTTTATAAGATTTCTGATTGAATTCCTTAACCGTGAGTAAGATAATGGTACCTCGCTGAACTGCCGAGGCCATGCCTTTTGAAGATAAGCAATGCCTACTCTACCAAATATTTAAAACTGGGTTCGCGGAACACTCGATATTGGTCACCTCATTCTTTATGATCGCTCCGTTAGTAAAAGAAAAATTCACAAGAATGATCCGGAACTTCGATGTAGACGGGTGTAAATCGCGTTTAGAGCAAGATGGAATTCAAGTTCTGCTGATATGTTACTTTATGAAGACAAGAAGCACAAGACGAGTAACACTTAAGTATCTAGATGTTTCCACACGATTATGCCTTCGCAGAAGAATATTCTTATTAAACTCAAAATTCACTCCTGACGAACAAGTTTTAGTTAACGTCCCGCTTTAAAGGAACAGTAGGGATATTTTGGGACGAGCCTTGTAATTCAGAACAGCGGTTAGATGATGAGGACGACACCGAGCTGGCACCTTTTTCAAACTACGTACACGTCACCTTTTGCTATTGGCACATCCAAACTATGTCGCTGAACCATTAAAATTCAAGTGAATATTAATGTTCACCTAAGAAAAACCAGCACCCGAAATATTGGATTCACTATACATGTATTGACCAACCTTTGTTCTAATCAGATTCCAAATAAGAACTTTATCAGAAGGCGGTTAATAAGCAAGAATCAAGATTGCAATTCTTCAAAACTTATTGCTGAAACTTTACACTTGCAATTTGTGATGAAACCTTATAGTTACAAGAATGAAGTGGACACTCATCTGTAATTTATATTTTACTGGATAATTTACGTTTAATTCCGTTTGAGCGGCTACAGAAATAAGCTAGTTGGAAGTGCAGTTATTGAATCATCTTGCATTAATACCTTGATGCAGTTTCATATTGTCCAATAATTTTATACAACTTTTAAATATGTTACTAAAGAACTGCATTAACTTAATCTAAACTAAACTAAACAGCGGCAGCTAGTCTAAACGATGCTTAAAAGTTTAAATAAATGTCTACACATTTTTCTAATAAACGAATGGCTTTAAACCGGAAAATGAATCATTATGGTAGATCAAACTATCAAATTTCCCTATTGAAAACTTTAGCGAAAGTACATTTTCTTACTCGTGTTTAAATAAATAAACTACTCCACTCTTTTTCCCCCAAAGGTCCCCATCCATTTCTCTGGACTCGACTCGTGAAGATGTTTTGGGGTATGCAGACCGTTAATAACTGGACGATCAGAGGCGTTTCCTGTTTGTAAGATGTTTGCGTTCCAGGTCATTTAGAGAGCCTATTTTATTTGTTTAGTGATTAAATAGTACAAAAAATTTAAAAACGACTGCGCGCGTTTTATTTTTTAATTGCCTGAATTGAAGTAAATTTGAATAGGATTTAACCAACTGCTAACTCTCTATGCTGTATTCTGATGGGACAATCTTAATTTCCTTTACACAAGACATCTTCAAAACGAATTAAAATCTACGATTAAAGCGCAAGAAAGTGATGGTTTAAGTTACAATAAACATTAAAATTTTCCATTTATCTCCGAACAGAACAGGTTAGAAATGAGTCATGTACAATAAATTGAACTAAAAAATTGGATGTACAGTAGTATACGAACCCTTTTTTGAAAATTTCTAAAAAGTTTCTGAATATACATTAAAAGTTGATAGTTCACCTCGAAATAATCGAGTAAAACGCATTTAAAAGTGTTTAGTTACTGCAAAATGTATATATCCCTTGGAAAATCTAAAATTCTTCTCGCATTGCTACGAGCTGGTCCTTTAACAATTTTGTAATTTGACCACGAGATTGTTTACTAGCTCCTCCTATTGGTCCCCTTTTTTTTAAATTTTCGGAAGGAAACTCGCATAAAATGTACAATGAAAAAATGTAGAAGAAAAACGTTGACAGAAACTAAAAAAATGGGTTTAAAAATGTATGCTTATACACAAGCAACATAAATATTTGCAATATAAAATCAAGAAAAATTATTGAAAACTGCATTTTGACTGACAATCATTTGTGAATTGAGACATCTAGTTCACTTTAACACCAGACAGCATTTTTTTAATCCGCTATATTTCGACTCCTGCTAAACGTAAAATGAAGAGATAGCGTTTTAAGATGAATATTTGAAATAAGTTTTTTGCAAAAAAAGAATTTTGGCCTACATAATCAAAAAATGCCAAAGTTGACTTTAACCTTCAGATAATTGGAAAAATTAACTACAGAATATGCGAAATATCTTTCAAGTATCCAATATTTTAACTCCGGATAAATTCCTCGTAATGCAACAAAATAAAGACATATGCGAGTTTCTTATCTCGGGAGAAGTTTGAAGCAATTTTCTTGCATGGAATATTGCAGGGAGGATCACATTCATGGTTTGTCTTCATAACAGGGCAGCATAGGTTATACTCGAATAGGAGTGATATGGAATATTAACTTGAAGGTGTTCCATTTCAAATTGGAGTAGCAGCTTGAGCCCATTTATTGGACGACTCCGAAATATTGAAAGAATACTAAGTGTGTTTGCATGTAATATTCAAACATTGCACATTTCAAACGACTGCATCATCGAAATGTCTCGATTCCGTTATTTGTCAAGGTTTTAACGTTAATAATCGATTCTTCCTTTGAACAATAAAATGAACATCGCCAAATTGTGCACGCAAAGATTTTTTTGACTGTAGAAGTTGCAAAGAACTCAAATCCAATACGTATGCCAAGCCATCTCTTCAGCGATATTTCTAAATGTACAGAGTAATGAGATTTAATAATCATTGTTAAAGGAATTAATGCTGGTTCATTTTATTCATGTTTTTCACCTTTGCTGCTTGCAGCTTCAATAGACATGCCTGTTGTAAAATAAAGACAGTTTATTTCCAATAAGTGCATTTAAAATGCAAAAAGCATCTGCCAATTTTGTATTTATTAGGAATGATAATTTAAAGCTTTGAGAAAAGATTCGTCAAAAATAATGAGAAAGAAAGGTTGCTAGTTTTTATCGCATTTTAATGTAGAGGATGGAATATTTGAACGTCCTTCTGTAGTATCCTACAACATTATCTACTTTTACAACTTCTATCCAAGAAAATTCTAGAAAAATCCTTTTCGTACAACAAAATTCCCAACCATTAATGCTACAAAATTTCGACAATTTTTTAAAACTGGTAAGCCGTTTTGTTTTCATTTCTTAATACGTCGTAATTTGTTCTATTCACAAAGACTTCCGAGATTATTCATTAGGGATAAAAAATACTGCTAATATTTATTTCCGTTAAATTTTTCCTATAGTAGTTAATTTGTATGTTTTTGAAGACGAAATATTTCATACAATTGTTTTAGATGCGAAGTGAGCACTTGTTAAGAAGCAATTCAAACGTTACAAAAAAAAAAAAAATGTAAGATGGTGAACTATTGGAGATATTATTTCAGTGGTAAATTTTAATTGCACATACAGTTAAAAATACAATCATTCCAGAGTTAAACATTTATTAAGCTAAAAACTTCAAAAATCTTTTACCAGTAAGTCAGTAGCTACCTTAACCGTCAAATTTCAAGATAACGGGTACAAATATACAGCTTACATCTACACATAGCTAAAGACACACTCCTTTTAAATACAGCAAAAAAGGAAGAAACAAATAATTATTTAAAAATATCTTGAATATTATGTGACCACTCAAAGTAATCTTAATCGATACTTTTTCTGTAAAACCCTTTAGGAGTTCATTTGTATAAAACTAATTTTTCTGTATCGGTTTCGGCTTCTTCAAGGCATAGTGGGTGAGGCCACACTTTGATAACAGAGGTTTGCTAAAAAAATCGTTTCTTTTTTTAATTTTCAATAATATGACAGGTTTACAAACCGAAATGCTTAGAAATGATCCCTTAAAATCAATGGAAGATATGATTAATCGAATTAAGTAGCATTAATTATAGCAAAGTTTTCCAATTATACCTGTTATTTTATCGGCTAGTTTGTCTTATAGTCTTAAAATTAGTATTATTATTAGTAAAATTAGTAACGTCCTAGTATTTTTCCAAATTTCCAATTTAAATCTAATTCTAGAACCGCTATTATAATCTATCGCTCTCTTTTACAAATTTTTATCAAAAAGCATTTAAAATTGGGTTTCCAAACATTCGTTATTACCCTTTGTGAAATTTATGTCATTTGAAATTTATAAATGGAAATAAAAACATGCAGTCAAATGGCTACACGATGCACTGAAGGGTTAAGGCATATTTGTGAAGCAGTATTAGTTAAACATTTTCTTTTCATCACTGAATGTTGCTGTATATTAAGAAAGGCTGATATATAGTATTTAAAAAAGTCATTTGTTCATTATTCTGCTCTATTTACTAAATTTATTATATTTTTTTATTCCAACGTTATATATATATATATAAACAAGGACAAAAAAATTAAATATATGAAAAGAGTTAAATACCGATTATATTAAAATGTAATCAAGTGAATAAATATATTAAACAATAAAATATATTTTTAAAGTAACAAAAATCTATTAGTTTTTGTGTCGATATTATATTTGTAGTGAAATATTCAAATATTCTAAACAATGATACATTTTTTATTCACCGGTACCAAGCGTTCTTATTTATCTCAGGTTCTCATCCCCTAATGTTGCATAACCAATCAAATTCTAAAAACCAATGAAAATTACAAAACAACTTTGACATGCAGCTAATTTCTTTTTTCCGGGGGAGGGAAAGGATTCAAATTCTTTAAAATGCTGCTTTCTACTCGCATAGAGAATATATATATTGATAGATTTATTTATATTATATTACTTTCTTTTCATGACACAAGCCGAATTTTAATATTTAAAATGACCACTAGATGTCACTACGATGGAAGATATGTAAAGTTAAAATCTACCATTTTCCATTCCTCTTTGTTTTCGAAACAAATTAACAGTTTAATATATTTTGTCCTTAGATATATACAAAAAAATCTATTATAATTTTTTTTATTAAAAAAAAAGTTTTTTTTTTTTTAAAGATGAGCATATTTGTTACATTAGAAAAGAAAATACAAATTTCGAATTTGCGGTTAGTGGCGTCATCTCCATTTCGTATGATGTTTTAATCTATTAAATTTGTGGCTCGTTCCACTGTCTGGACTTATTTTAATAAATCTAGATTATAACTCCAAAGGAAATTTACTTCAAAAAAGGATCAATGCTTTTATAAGATTAAAAGAGTATACTTTTATACTATATGAAAAAATATTACAAAATATTGTTTTGATATTAACAATAATCGATTTCGGAAAATAAAACTTTTCTTACGTCTAATGGTTTGAAAAGTGACTTCTTTGAATTTAACACCTGTGTCTTCTTTCAGCGTTAAGATGAAATACATTTTCACTCTTTGCACAGCACATTTTGATATTATGAGGCGCTGAATTATTTTGAGGCTCCTCCTCATTGTTAATGAAAAGGATGGATGAAGGATGGATTATTTGAGTTTTCAACTTCATCTTCACGCTTATTTTGTGATATCTTTATATAATTAAAAAGTAATTCCTAATGCATTTTTAGCTTTTATTTCTAATTTGTACAGAGAATATACTTTTTATCGACGCCATTTCTATATATCATTTTTTAAATGTTTCTACAGCAACGTATTTTGCATTTTATTATAGTATATATATTAAAAGCAACAGTCCTTAATGACTTTTATTCTTTATTATTTCAAGGAAATCATTCAATTTTTAAATTATTTCCCTGAGAAAGGATTCCAATTGAATTATTTCCTTCCCAAGGAAATAATTCAATTTGTCCAAACCCTGGGTGAGCATGCTGTTCGAATTTGAAGGCCGAAAATAGGAAAGAAAGGCAATGAGAAAGTATTCGGAATTTATAAAGTTTTAGAAAAGATTTGGCTATCGCAGCGGCTTCATTCAGCTAGAAAAATAAGAGCTTGTACAGCTGTGAAATGACAAATACAGTGAAATCAGAGCACGACCGATTTAGAAATGACATTATTTATCTTCGCTCAGTTTCTTCATCTTGGATACATATGTGTATAATTGAACAGATAAAAATAAGATACGATTCTTTATTGTCCTTCATTTTTATTTTTTAAGCTACACCTAAAAAAAATAAAGTAAAAGAATAAAGTGACAGTGATTTCCTTCGATCTTTGTGTCCTTCTAAATCAGATGTAGAAGCACGCGGATTTTATATGAAATAAGAACAAAAATTTAAAAAATATATATTAATAAATGTATCATTTTTTTAATTTGATTTTTTTTTTAAATAGAAACTTATTCCATTTAATCAACGTGTGGTCTCCCCGAGACTCTCTAGCTAAAGATGTCTCCTCAAAAAATCGTGGACAGGTGCTCAATTTTTTTTTCTTTTCAGATTCCCGCACATGAGAGTGTTATGCTTTATCATATGGTAAAGAAGCCATTTTTCAACTGGCTGAAAATTTTTTTAACACAGCTTTAATATCCAGACTAAAAACCAAATGATCTTCATCGAAGTCGCGCTCAATGCATTCAGATGCTCCCTTCTTTGAAAGATTTCATTCGAAATCCAATGAGTATTTGCATTTCAGATGCTTGTTTTGTGTACTAAATTTTATTCATACAGCTATACACGCTTTGCAGTTTTCGTGTTCTCGGAGAAGCAGATTTTAAGTCAAGAGATTCCATTCAAAATTGGATGGAAATCTACAGATCCGATGAGGTCCACACCAAATTTCACCGATTTAGTTCAATGCGTTTTTGAGTTATAGTATTATTCATATAAATATACATAATTCCCAAACTTTCCTTCTCGAATTTAGAGAAGACTGAGATGTTGAGATTTGTCTAAATGAGGGGTTCGGTTTCTCTTTGACGGTGAAAATATTTTCTCTTGATGTACTTCGTTATAAGAGAAAATAAAAATGGGCTTGATTTCATAAGTTGCTGAATGTTTAATGAATTATAATAAATTTTATTATGAATAGAGGACTGCAAAGGGACAATGTTATATTCTTTCTGTTCGAGCTAAAATAAGCATTGTCAACTTCCTACTGAAAAGCATGTTCTGCACTTTAGAATATTTTCTGACAAAGAAAACCAAAGTTAATCAATATTTTTGAAAGAAAATGACAGAGATGTTAATGCGAAATAAATAAAATTAAATTTTTGAGAGATGTAGAAAAGCGCATATTGAATGAGATTAAATTTATTATTTTTGATAGGTAGAAAAAGAAATGAAAAAAAAAACGAGAGTAAAATTTTGCAAACATAGAAAGGTATATTGAAAAGCAGCAAAATCACCTTTAATTGGGAAAACTTGTGCATATCTTTTGATAATACCATTTTAAATAAATAAGCAAGATAATTGACTCTCTCTATTCCGCAAATAATTCTATTTTAAAAACAGAGAACGATTTCCCTCGATTTTTATAGCAAATTAGCTTTTTCTAGATTTAACTAGTTTTCCTACCAATAGCTTTTCCCCAGATTTGAATTTAGAGGATAAAAAAGCAATGAAAGAATTTTTTCACTTAAATATTAAATTACCATTTGTATCTTACTGCATTTAGATTGTTTTCACTAATTTAAGTGATCTGACTTTAAATGAACGAACGAAATAGAAGTGCCCGGTTTGAGCAAGCAATGATGACACTTTTTTTTGGTGTGGGGGGGGGGATGGACAAAGAAAGAATCTCCGTAATACTGGCTATTCTGATTCTAGCAGAAAAGAAAAATAAGGCTGTAGCAGTAGAATTCGATAATTGATGTAAATGATTATTTCTCAAAATTAATCCCGTTCAGTTAAACAAAAAACTAATCAATATTCTTTTTATGCTAATTGTTTAAAAGATGATTCGGTGGCAGCGGTTGAGGCACGATACAAATAGTAATAATTTGGCTATATAAACTGTATTTTACTTAAAACATTAAAAAAATATTTTAAAGCATTCCTACACAATAAACATAAACTGACATAATCGGTGGATTGAGTATTTTATTTTTCGATAACTTTCGAATTGGGAATAGTAAGTGAAGAGATGCATTATTGATAACTTATCTATCATGATCTCCCATGTGAAATAAAAATTGACGAAATCAAATCAGTAGCTAAGGCTCGATAACTGTTAAAATTTGTTCCCTTATTATCTTAAATAGATTGCTGATTTAATAATATAGTTTACTTGTCCCATTTATATCTTAGAAACTCCTTGAATACGACTTTCGAAATGATTTCTGATATGTTTTTTTACCATTTCCATCAGTATTTCTCCCATTTCATTTACAAATGTTGTGGTTTTTTTAATCAGTCATTTCCTTTCTTACGTATATTTACGTAAAAGAAAAAGCAAAAAGAGAAAATTCTGCCATTTGAACCGAATGGGAGACTGAACAGTTAAATTTTTCATCGGCGCAGCATTATGATATTCATCGAAACAGACTTTGAGGCCCCTGTAGATTTCAAGACAAGAGTTAATCCCCTGTCCGGAAAACCGCCACTGTCTCTTTGGCTTTAAATAATAGGCTGAAAGTATTCAACTAAGTTCACATTTTCAAAAAAGGATGTATGAAACCTGTATAGTTCCAAATAACTGACATTGCCTTAAAAAGTCAAAATGAGAGGGAAATATGTATTGCTATTAGTTTATGAAAAAGCTGCTTAGTCAGTGAAATGTTAGTAAAAATGTTCAATGTTAAGAAAAAAAGCACAAGTAAAAAAAAATGTAAACATTTAATTTTTTTTCTCGTATATATGCTTCTCAAACTCTCTAGACAATATAATGGATAACAAAATAAAAAATATTTTATTAAAAAAACATTTGCCGTTGTTTGTAATGGTTTTTTTGTCAACATTTCTGTACGTTTTGAACTGAAAGTTATTGTGATACGTGACTAAATAAAACTACCTTAATATCTACTGCCTATTGCAATTTCAAAAGTTATTGGCATATGCATACCAAATTCATTAAACTGCATTCATTGGATTTTGGAATATCCCGTTTTTCGTGAACCAATCACTATGAAATGTCGGTTCTCTAGAAGAGGCCTTGAGAAAAATCACTGACACATTAGTTCATGCAAATATACTGCAATGAATGTGTGTTCTAGCCTTTGTTAAGAGAATTTCCTGAAATAAGTAAATGACGTCTGGACAGGTAGACATTGAATGTAAACTGATTTTACATATGCATCCGTTAATATTATACATTTGAGAATGAATGAATTATTTGTTATGAATGAATGAATGCATTAAGATGTTTTAACCTAGTCTTTTATAAGAACCATTTCTTATGCGCTGAGGATTGAAAGATTCTTTTTAACATGACCAAACGTGTTCATCTGGAATCACGCTAGGGTACTTGCAAGCTTTTAAAAGTATTCCTATTTCGAAAAGAAAATCTTCAACTAATCGAGTATAATGAATTTAATTTATCGTTCTTGTCCCCGCCCCTCTAAGAAAAAATGTCCCAATCCGAAGATCTCTCTGCTGCTATACTGTCACTTACACGTTTTCTATTATGTGTGAGGCTATAACGACCGATAAAGTGATCGTTTTGAAAAATTGTTATTAACCTAGTTGCAAATAAATAGATTTGAAAAAGTAGATACAGATTCTATAAAATATATGGATGGTGCTAATACTTTATTATTAATTTCTTACAATTTTCATTCCATTTACTTAATTATTATAGTACTTATAAAAATCGAGTCTCTGAACTACGAACATTATTTATAAATGTTGACATTAGGTAGTCGTGTGCTATTATAAACAAACGAACAAAAAATATGCATTTTCACAAAATTACTAAATTATCCTAAAATAAATCGTTAACTTGTTGAATGAACTACAAATGTATAGAAAGATGAAATTATATTGGCCTGTCTATATAGGGGCAGGTCAATATAGTGGCAGTGGGCATTGTAAAAGAGGGGATTCATAATGCCCACTGCCCAGGATCATAAAATACCCAAACCCTATAATGGGTCCAACTCTTCGCCTACAATAATGAAATGTGCTTATTATTGATCAAGTAAAATGCTCCTTCCAAATAAAAATATTTTCAATCAATCTGCCATGATCTCTATAACTTAAGTTTCATAGATCAGCGAACATATACACAAACGCTACGTATATTAAAAACATTGAAGAGAAAAGAATTCGAATAAGTTGCATCTATATCTACGCTTTCTTATGGTAATCTTGTGTTGTACATTGCTTTTTCATTTCGTAATTAGAATTCCATATTATTAAGATTCAAACACCGAAAATTCCAGCATCTACAGAATTAAAAGGTTCGTAGTTTTTCATCATATTAAAATCTAACCTATTGAACAATAATTGCAATCGAAATATTATTTTTATTCATTTTTTCTTTGAATGTAATTCGAATATTTTGTCGAATGGTTGGGTAAAAAGGAGTTCAAGATTTCAATCTTTTAAAGAACAATGTTTCTGTTTACTTCAGTACTTCAGAAAATATGAAAAAATTCGTAAATATTTTTATTTTTATTTTATTTTATTTTATTTATTTTTATTTTAACTAGCCGCCTTTAGCAACCAGCCGGTACTCCAATCTTAATGCTCGTTAAAATTTTAATAATTAAATATTTTATGTAATTCCTACTTTAATAGCTTCTTTATTAAAATATTTTAAAACTTCAAATTTCAATTCACTTATAATATTATTGTAACAAATAGAAATTACTAGAATATAAAAAACAGGATATTAACTT
>JAPMOR010062595.1:1737448-1828012 GCA_026543865.1 Argiope aurantia | reverse complement strand
CCAATTAATTATACGAGAATAAAAATAAATATCACGTGATCTTAACAATTATAAAGGCCTTCAGTCATAACGTAATCTGTATCTCTCTAATTTTCTGTTAGCTCCCGTAGAATTTATGCTTTAAATGAAAGTGGAAATGATTAATCTGCAATTAATCTAATAATATTTTTTACTGAAACAAAGCATTTTTTTTTCTAATATGATTATTGAAAACAGAGTCACTGAACATTTAAACCTTATGGACACTAAAGAATATCTTTCTTAATTCATGTAATATTTCAAGAATTTGTCAACAAAATTTTTTCAGATTCATCATGAGCAAGTCTATTAATTAATAATGTTTAATTTTAAATGCATCAAACACTAAGAAAATAAACAGAATCGTTTAAAATAATCGGTCGAAAACAGGTAAAAAAAAATTACTTAAAAAACGATGAACTTAAGTTAACATAAATACAATTTAATTAGAAAAGCATACAACTAACCTAAAAATAATTTAAACTAGTCCGCTTAGATTGTTTACATCAAAAATAGATGTAAACAATCAGAACACAATGCACATGCGTGAATTTTCAACGCCAGTTACGGTAACGCAAATGCGTGAATTTTTCTACGCCAGTTGGGGTAACGCTACGCAGAATAGAAATATTTAATTTCCTTTATTCTGTTTTATTTTAATTCAAAAGTACTTCAGAATGAATCTGAAAGATCGATTAATTAACAACGTTTAATTTTAAATGCATCAAACATTAAGAAAATAAACAGAATCGTTTGAAATAATCGGCCGAAAAATGTTAAGACTAAGCCTCATTAGCGTGGGGAAAAAATGCTGAAGCCTTACTCATTTGGCGGTGGGGAAATGAAAATTTTTTTGGTGGGAAAGTTAGTTTTTAATCAATAATTAAAATTCGAATAAAACTTTCAAAAAAGGAACCCCAGGTGCACATTCCCGACCTCCAAGGTATACACGTACCAAATTTGGTAGCTGTAGGTCAAATGATGTTTTCTGTAGAGCGCCAACACACACACACATTGAGCTTTATATAAGTACAAGCCGCCTTTGGCGACCAGCCAGTTCGCCAGTATTACCGCTCGCTAGAATCAATTTTCAATTAAATATTTTAAGTAACTGGTCTCTTAATAGATTCACTAACAAAACATTTTTAATCTTCAAATTTTGATAGTTATACCAAACTTATACTGCTGTTTAGATCATTTCATTCAATTTACTATATATATTTTGCTAATTTGTTGTCATTTCCGGCAAAACTTCAACTTTAATTTAAAATGTAAATCATGAAATTGCAATTAATATAAAGATATTTTTTAATAAAACCAAGCGCTTTATTTTATTTATCATCTTTATTGTTATTTATTTATTATTATTATTATTGAATTTGAGTATTGTAAACAGAATCGCTCGGTATTTAAGTCTTATGAGAACTACAAAATATTTTTCATAATTTATGTAATATCTCAAACAATAATTCAACAAAAATTTCTCAGATTCAGCATAAAATTCAGTTTTTAGTTTTGCTTTCAAAAGGATTGAAATGAAATCAATAATAACAATTTGTTCCGGCCTATAAATATATTTCAAAAATTATGAAGTCCAAATTTAATGCAGTAAGGTATCATATTCTGAGAAATATTCAGGACACACCAAATTTTAAATAAATGAATGAATGTTTCTATTTTCCACGATCAACTAAGACTTATTTATGAAGTTTTAAATGTTAAAAATTTAGAAAAACTCAACATTTTCATAATCTTAGGCCAATTAATCTTGAGAAACCTGAGCGCTGATTGGCGTATTTTCTTTGAAAAGATCGATGGAAAATCTAAAATTATCTTTTTTTATTGAATAGTGATATTCAAATTTTCATAAATCAGTCAGTTTAAGTGATTGATTTAGTTGATTGGAAATTAACTCTTTTTATTTAAAATATTAATGTTTCAAGAACATTTTGTTAATCGTGATTTCCACAGCAGAAACTTTATGTAAAATCAAAAATTCGTTGTTTATTAGAGCATTTATTGAATCAAGTTACATAAAATATAATCATTTTCCATTTAGATCATTTTAGCATATCTTTGTCTTACTAAAGGTTTACAAATTAGCTGTGTGGCCCTGATTTGAATGGATATTATGTTCTTATTAAACAAAACTTGCCTTAAAATAAAACTGATTTATTGGATTAATAATATAGAGAGTGTAAAAGATCATACAATAATTTTTCTTAAGTTTATTTTTTAGAAAAAATAATATTGCATATTTGTTTCATTTCCTACAGACACGTGCTGAAAATTATATTTTTTCAGATTTCATTTCCAAAAAGATTTAATTTATTTTTAGTTGGAGCTTTAATCAATGTGATGGCAACACTTTGAAAAAAGCTATTTTTTCCCATAAATGCGAAACGTGTTCGTGCAGCTTAAATTTTATTTTTATTTTGTAAGAAAAAAATTGTTGAAAAATATAGTTAAAATATTTATTTAAAAATTCATTAAAAATAGAAATTTAATTTTAAGGTTAAAACCTTTGTATCATTTAAAAGATCAATTTTTGATCTTTAACTTCATGTAAAAATCTTTTTTGTGGGTAATATTTTCGTAAGTTATAGGAGAAACACGCCGAAATTTCGCTTAATTTTTAAATAAAGAAAATTCTAATTAAAAATTCGAAAAAATAACCCCGAGGTACACATTCCCGGCCTCCAAGGTATACACGTGCCAAATTTGGTAGCTGTAGGTTGATTGGTCTGGCTTGTAGAGCGCCAACACACACACACACACACACACACATTGAGTTTTATTATAAGTATAGATAGATGAATCTTAAGTTTAGTTAACTATATTATTCCTCTAACTATATTATTCTATATTATTCCTTGCTTATCTGCACAGTTTCTGCAGACTGGAATTCACTTTGCTTTCTGCTGCATCCTGTGACTTTTCCAAAATATTGTCTTTATCTTTCACTATCTTGCTATTATTGTATAATGTATAATAACAATTCGCTGCCTTTAAAAAATAATTGAGCCTGTTCACAAAAGTTGCATTTAAACATCACTTTTTTTTAAAAAAAAAAGGTAATAGCAGTTAAAGGCAATGTTTTAGAAACAAATAAACCTGGAATTACACTAGGACGGACTCAGTAAAACGCTGTGTTTAGGATAAACTCACACGAGCAAAACCTCCTTTGCAAACTTCCATGCTACAACAGTTGAAAGAGTTTTAATCTTTTGACGTCATATTTAATGCCCAACTTACGCGGTAGATCTTTGTTCGAATCCGGTTTCAAGCTTGGAACTTTCTGTGTTTGAGATCCAACCACTATTCCACCCTGTTCGTGTAATGAACCGTAAAGATTCTTTGGTTTCTAATGAGATGCGCAATAACTCAACCGAATTGAAAAACTTTTTTACTAAAACAAAGAAACTAAGAACTTTGCTTCAAAGACTGACTTCGAGATTTATATAGCTAAGATGTAAATAAAAAGTACGATGCATGAGGTTCATTTATCTAAGGTAGAGTCTCTAAATGTACTTTATAAACAGTTTTTTCCCTCTTTGGGAAATGAACCAGATGTTTTTTATTCGGGTCTTGTCCCCTCTTGCCTAAAAATAAGTATTGAAAAAGTAATTGCAAATATTTTGCTTAGACATCCAATCATCGGATAAGCGTTTACGTTTGCCTTTAAAGCTTGTCGTTGGTTCTGCTTGACAAATGAGAGGCAATAGTTCATTTCCTTCTATTACGAGTCCATTCAAAAACCTTAATCAGCAAAATCATTAAATAATGCATAGAATTTTATTTAAAATCCGGCCTTAGTTCACTCAATTAAAGAGACAGATGTGCGTTCCGAGGTCACCTGAGATTAGTAAGTACGTTCTTTTCAGGTTTTGCTGATTTTATTCAATTGTTTATAAAACGGGATTTTGATGAAAATGCATGCGAGTTCTGCGATTGCGACTGTGATCATTAGGGTAGTCTTTAAAAATCAACAACCGATATTTTAATGGGGCGCCTTTCCATGTTTTGGATGACGTAAAATATATTTCAATAAAAATTTTAGATTTAAAAAGTATATTTCGCTACCAAAATTTGAAGCTACAGAAGAAAATTTTCCAAAAATGGATTCATCTTTATATCTTGACAAATACATAAATGATAATAAATAAACCGGTTAAAGTGAAGATTAGTATACCCCCCGAGTTTGTCGCCAATATGGCAACCCAAATGGAACGCTCTTCCAACAACCCTAATGCTGTTTTGTTTACTACTTTTTAAAATGGTTGAGTTGTACATGAACTACAACTATTTTAAGAAAAATGTTAAATTAAAAATAATAAAAAAATATATAGATTAAAGATTTTAATTTTGTTCCTTATTATAATTAAAAGTTTTTTACAACTAATAAGACACTGCAGTTTTGTTTTTGATGTGAATACGAACAGAAAATATTTATTATTTTGCATTTTTTAATTGTCAATATGTGCTTTAAAAAATCGTCTGAATTCTTACTTTACGAAATCGTCTGCATTCTTACTTTAAATGTCAGCTGCAATGGAATTCTTTTAAGTTCTCGTAATTCTTTTGGTGCTCTAACAATTGGTTCCCTTGCTAATTTGTTATGTTGGCAATTGTGCAAGAATGGGTGTTGGGGAAATGGGATGGAAGACAATATTTCGAACCTGCAGGGCGAGTAATTAAGGGTTTAGGAGTGGAATATATATATAATATAATATTACGATTTGATGAAAGGAAAGGATGCCTGTTTGAAATATTTTTTTATGGAGAATGGTTTGATTGCTTCTAATTGTTTGTTAAATAAATCAAGTAAGTGCATTAATTCTTTAAAATTCCCTCTGCAATCCGTTTCTATAACATCCTTCATTCTTTCTTTTCTATTGATTACGTACTGTTCCTGTTATCCACACAGTCCTTACGTTCAATGTGCTAGCGAAGCTACTAGGTTCCCGCTCCCGCTGCTAGCGAAGTCGTAGATGTTTTTTAAAGTTAAAAAATTCTGTTCGGTACCTTCTACAGATGCCGAAGGCATCGCAAGCTCTAACGTTTGCTCTGCACGCCACAGTACAGCGCAGCCGGTCTGATAAAAATAATACTTATCAGTAAAAAAAATAATTTTATTGCGGAAAATGGTAACCGTAACTGTTCCACAGATGTGTTTGTTTACTTTGCCCGCCATCTTCATTGGCGACTTGGCATCCTTGGCGCAGCAAGGGGTACACTAAACTTCACTTTTACCAATGGCAGTGGTCTTGTTTCCTCGTAACTTTCTCTTATCCTCCCAATAAAGAAGTTATCTTCCCTTCCCCACATAAAAATGTGAACCTTGAATAAAGTTGCGAGTACCAGCATGGCATTGAGAAAAAAACAACGAAATATTGATATTTGGCGTGAATCTCGCATTTTTACAAAAAATATATCGGGAGTATATGTATCTTGGATGCTTTTTTCCCGACCCATTGAAAGCAAAATTTCAAACAAGCTCACATTTTGTAGACTTAAGTCACGCGTTGCGTTTACATAAACACATTAATAAAAGGCAACTATTCTACAGACTCGGTTTTAAATTAGTTGAGAGTCTGCATTTTAGATGCTGCACCTGCGCATCTATCAATTTAACTCTTTGCGTTTCGTAGTTATCGAATTTATTTGCACTCGAAAAGCCGGACAGATAGAAGGCAGATGTGATGTCAAAAATAATAACAACAGGCATACAATAGATATAATGTTTTTTAAACTAAGAATTCCACTCACAAACATTTTCATTTTGAGACAAGAATCGTCACTGTCACATTCCCAGCTTGGATCTGACTCAGGCAGATCATTTCATAATTAGTTATTGCACTGAATGTGCAGTATTATCGTCTGATTGTTTTCTGCTCATTTTTGAGTCTTAATTTATAGTATGCCTAATCCAAAGTGATTCAAGTATTATTATGGTGGAATAGTTTGAAACAATATTACAAAAATATTTTTGTGCATTTTTTACAATGAACTTCATATAGTAAACCGCCTGTTTTAACAGGAAAAATTTACAGCTATTTGGCTTGGTACGTTAATATGGTAATAATAAGGTTGAAATCGAAATCAGAAGTTCTCAACATTTATTTTCTTCATAAAAATGAATTACATTCGAAATTCTGCTTACTGCTCGACTAGTGATGTGCTGTTTGGAGAAAATTTCCACTAAAAGCACGTTTAAGATACAACTGAATGAATTTTTAGAGAATGATTAAAAATAATAATGACAATAAAGCCGAACATTCCGAAGGTTTCAAAAAATAAAGAAGTTTGGACAATTCCTACAGAAGACCTCTTTGATATTTGTCACGCTCCTCATATGACCAAAATATTAGAAAATAAAAAGGTTTTCACTCCTTTCAAGACAAAAGTGGCGGACTTGTAAGCTAAGAAATGACGATATAAAAAATTTGAAAGAAGGAAGTGAAATACGCGGGAAGTGGATACCCCGCGTATTTCTGGGGTATTTTTTTTAACAAAAAATATGAAATTTATTCTATAATTGAGAAAACAGGGTTTTTTTTGTAAGTTTTATGTTAGGCTTCGTAACCATTTAAATAAAAACTGGCTTTACTAGCAATTTGAAAACATCTTTTCATCTAATTTTCATTAGGCGTTTGCATTTTTTTTTGTCAAAATTAAATAATATGTCATATATTAGTGTGTATTGTTTTTACATAGTAATACATTGAATGTAGTATATACATAATGTAGAATATACATTGTGCATATATCAATGCAATTAGTCTTTTTTTTTACATAGTATTGATGTCAATGAAATTCATTGATAGACGAGATAATGTTTTAAATCTTCATTTAATACCAAAATAAAAATATTCGTTGAATTAAAAAAAAATGTTACTGCACTTTTTGAAAGACGTTTCGAAAATAATACGCTCTTTCAACACTTAGCTAAGATTTTTTTTTAAATTCTTTTTAGCATTTTTTTTTTTAGTATAAACGGTTATTTTCATTGAAATTTTAAATGTAAAATATTATTTTGCATTTTCGATAGTGATACTAAAAGAAAAGTTATAGAACTGTAATTAAATTTTTAAAAAAGTTTTCACATTTTGTTTCCAAAACCTTACGCATTCCTGCTTTTACATTAAATCATCAAAAAAGAATGAGGAGTAAATGTACATTTCAAAAATATCTTTATTTTGCCACTCTTTTTTACTAATCTTTTAAAATTTTTGTCTAACCAAGGGAATATATTACGTCAAACTTTATATATCTCATCTACCGAAACAATTCGATAGATGAGATAACACATCTTTTAAACTTTATTTAATACTGAAATACAAAAATTTATGAAATAAAATTCGGGGAAAAATTTACTCAGCGAAATATATTTTGAAAATACATTCCTTCAGTTTTCAGCCTGAACATTTTACTAAAACATTCATCACTATTACATTCTTCATTAACTAAATATGAAGATTTAACACATTTATTATTACATTCCTCATAAATATTACGTTTTTGGTATAAACTGCCATGCTGAAAATCTGCTTTTAAAGCGTTATGTAAAGTTTTCTATATTATTAAGTCAAGATAAAATTTTGAAAGAAAAGCAGGAGGGAAATCTTTCATATTAAATTTCCATAAATTTACGCATGAGGGAATCATTTGCAAATTTTTGATAATAAGTAAACTATATAACATTTTTTGACTCCATCTCTCTCGTTCATCTGATCCTCATTCGTTTCATCTCCTGCTTCTTTGTTTAGAATAAACGAGAGCTGATTTAAACTATTATTTTTTGACCAACCCGCTGATCGATCACAGTCACTTTCATCAGAAGCAAGTAAAATTGCTTTAATTTAGTCTTCAATATGTTCACGATTTCTTTTACCCAGAATGAAAAAATAATACGAGTTTCAATGCAAAGATTACTCTGATAATCCAAAAACCCAATTCATAGTACTTAAAATAAAGAGTAGAAATTCACAACTGAAGAGAAATTTCCAGAATGGCATTTGAAAAAGGAACTCAGTATTTATATAACTTATCTCACTCTGTGAAGGGGGCAATAAAGAATATTCCCAATCTTTTTCTGGCCTTTTATTGCTATTTTGCAAGCGGAAGTTTGTACTTGGCCTCAGAAATTCCACAGTCCTTTGATGACAGAATAAGACGCTTGGAGTGTAAAACGACTTCCATCTACATTAACAAGAGTCACTACACATTTTGTGAGAAAGCTGCCATGTGAATAGGCTGCAGTGACAATGCTGTATCCTTATATATCATTCATCGTTAACAGAGCACTTCAGTGGAAAAATTTTAATAAAGGACCATAAAAATCTTTCCAATATTGAGCTAACAAAACATGAAAATAGAAACTAAAACCCTTTCAAAATACAAAATATACGCCAAAAACCTATTTACTGAATCCCTCCTCAACCATCTACCGCCCTAAGGCACAGGGGAAACTACTGTGAAAAAGCCGCGATTGTCGAAGATAACGAGGACCACCTAGAGTGTTTAATAGAGTAACCGCTTTTAATACCCATCTCCCCTAAAAGAGCTAGCAACCGCCCCAAACCGCCCGGCTTGAATCGAGAGGGTTAAAGTGTAAGATGTGATCTACCGGAGTGCAGTGTGAACAAATCGACTATTCTACGTCTGAGAATAAAAAAAGAGAGAAAATAGAAAATATATCTCGTCAATATTTAAAAAAACCGAGTTTTCAATTCATTTGCCTTTGAATGCAGTAACGTGGAAAAATTTTAGAAGACATCGTAGGGAATAAAACCGTTGATCGTCTACTAATCATTGTTTCAGGAAAAGGCACTGGCCAATTAATTACAAAACTTCCATTAGGAACAGTAAAAGCAATGTCTGTTGTTAGTCATCAAACAATAAAATTCAGGAGAATTGGACATTTGGGATGTATTTTTTCTTGGGCATTCGTGCTACCTGTCAGGGAAACATGTTGATCTTCCATTTGCTAGCGCCTATGTTTCTTAAGAAATGAAAGGGAAAAGGGACATTGCTTTAAAAATGGAAGGTAATGATAAACCCTTGAAACGTACAGAGTTGGTCCATAGTCCTTAAAAAGGGATCTGCAAAAATTGTTTCGTATCAAATAACACGATGATACTTTTAAAAATCCAGAATATACCATCAAATTTTCTTAAAAGGGTGCGACAGAATAGAAAAAAGACGAATCCTATAAGTGATACAAAGTTATAATAAGTTAATTAAAAGGGGTATATAATGCAGCAGAACATGGCATGACTTGATAGAAAGTACAACAAATAAACAAACAAACAAAAATAATACATGTTGTTATTTGTAAAACAATTTAGAAGAAAATATGCGGACTAAAAAAATCTACTATAATATATTAAAAGTCAGAATATAAACCAATTGTAAGTTGCTTAAAATTCATAAGCTTGTTTAATGTTTAACAAATTGAAATTTATAAAAAGTGTAAAGAAATATTTAAAAAATAGTTTAATTAATGCTATTCCAACTCTAAGTTTCCCTGAAATTCAAAAATTTTCAACTTTAGCATCGATACCTAAAACTTGACTTAAAAACTTGAAAACATGACAATAATTCATTTTTATAAAGTAAATCAAAATAATATGGTATCATTAAAATGGCAAAAAAAAAAAAAAAAAATCACTTCATATAAGGACCACCACAGTAATCATGTTTAGAAATAAATAAATCTTCTATTGTAAGATTGAAAAATTGAAGGCATGTCTGAGTTACAATGCTTCAAATTTAAATATCATGTTTCAAAGCAATCTAGACTTCATGGACTTATGAATCAAAATCAAATTAGATTTTTACTATGTAATAAAAGATGAAAATCTAACGATAGAACTCTCATTTTTCCTCAACTTCATAGACGATATGGAATATATAACTATAATCAGCATTCCAAAAGCATTGATATACATAATAGTTTTAATAGTAATAATACATTCTAATAGTATTATTATATATAATACAATATATCCAAGTGTATAATAAGATTAATATATATTTGTTTCTCGAAAGAGGTGAATTTTTTCCCCATCCATTTATTTGATCGAGCGTTCGAAAATGTTCACATGTTCGCTACATTCTGGTTTTTTAATTTACCTTATTAGATGACGTATTTTGTTTCGGAACCCGTTCATGTCTTTGTGAGCGTGACAATGAACGAAAATAATTCTAACTATCCTCTTAAAAGGGTTTGAAGGATCTTGGCAATGTGTTACATATTTGCGCTTAAGCATTGTCAAATGAGTCATTGATCAGCTATAGAAATGGACGGAAAATTTTTTTCCAAATCTGTTATCTCATAAAACGGTTTTTGCGCTATCTTAAAACTAAAATTTACAATTTTGATGATATCCCTTTCAGCTCTATACAATACATACTTTATTTTTAATATTTTTTTAACTTAATACACAATTTTTAATGTAACGATAAAATTCTTTAATTTCTGCAGTAGGATCTGCCGACCTTTCGTTTTGATTTTGAATGTGCTCTCATCTGTTTCGATTTTAAATTCAAGTGTTTCGTTCTTATCAAATAGCAAGAGGAAATGTCCACGTCAATAATCAACGATAATCGGAGCGCAGTTGTCAAAAGCGTCTTTTTGAAAAAGCATTGAATTCTCTCAACTGATTCTGGATGCACGTGGAATGGAGAGACAAAATATTCCTGTGACTTTAAATCCGTATCTCTTCCTTTTTTCATGCGAAAGCTCTTATTTTACATGGACAAAAAGGAATTTCTTTGAAACACCTCGTTCATTTTTTTTTAATCTAGAAAACCAGCATTATTTTGAAACGCATGGAATGGATTTTATTGAGAAAAGCGTAAGCTTTTATTAACGCTCATTTTTGTTTTTAATTATTTCGAATATAGCATTCATAAAAACATTATTAAAAATGAAGAAAATGATTAAAAATAACAAATTGACTTCCCATGAATTCATGATTAAGTTTTAAATATTAATACGAATACTGCTTGGTATGTTGTGATGTGCTTTCGTCTTCTGACCTTTTGAAAATGTTATTGGAGCAAAAAATAATTTTTATAAATTTCCGAATGAATTTATTTTCCGAAACTGTACTGTTTATTGGTGAAAATAATTTTTGATATTCTGTAAAATCTATTTTTTTTTTTTTGCAATTCTTTGAATGGCGAGAATTTTCATGTTCTTTTCTGAAAATGATCACAGCTGCCTTTATAAACTATTTCGAATTATTGTATTATATAAATATAAGCATATTAAAATTTTTATAAATTCAATAATGAATCAGAAAAGTGATTTTAGTTTTCAGTTCGAAATTTATTTTTAATGACCATATTTTTCTGAAAACGAGATCCTTTACTTAAATGTATTTTCTCTTTAAACTTTCCTTCTTTTATCTTGTGAAATTCAAACATTGCGCGAGCAAATATTATTCAATATTTTATATTCCGTCATAATATGCATTAAATAGTTTTTACATTCTATTTATTTTCTGCTCAAACACAGGTGAACGGTATTAAGCACGTTTCTTATAGTTCGAAAAATAAAGAGAAAATGTCCATCATTGAAACTCCTTATGAAGCTTATAACATTCATTTATGCAAAATTGAAAGATGAAATTAAAATATTATGCATATGCAAAACGTTACAGTTGACACGATTAAAAAGAATCTTGCAAGTGGCGGTACGATTAAAAAGATCTCAAGAAAAGTGACGAGTTGAAACAGATTCTTTGGCAATTGCTGTGATAGAGTGCTGTCAGTTATGAAAGAAAAAAAATGAATTATACCAGAAAGACGACATGATCGTTAAAGAAAGAATTGTGGGAATGTCCAAATTGAAATTCTTGCGACCATACGGCATTCTTTATGCTGAAGATTGTGCAAAGGTTCAGATGTTATCCAACGATTATATTAATCACAATTTGCAATTGCTTGACAAGATAAAACATTCTCGGTGACTGTACTTCAGATTGATTGTTCTGTTTGGCAACTGAATTCAGTAAATTTAACCAGTCTTGTCTCTATTGCAAGTGGCCAGAATTGGACCCCCCAACTTTCTAGCTAAAATTCAGATAAACTTTTACAGTTAAGTTCGAACATGAGCAGTGAACACACAAAAATTGGTGACCTTCATTGACGATTCTAGATTCAGGGTTACCATAAAAGAAAGAGAAAGTGGAAATCTGTTTTTGATCGAGAAACATCACGGAATGACGTTATTTTCCTTTAGGAGAAATGGTGTTAGCAAGAATCCTTGTTCTTACGTGATTTGTTGCTATTCAGCATGCACACACCTTCGAATCATATTCGTTAATGATAGGACCGGTGGACTCGGCAATATCCCACAAAAATGAAGATAACCAGCGTGTGTGGTCATTTTATAATTATCTTCCCTATAAACCTCCAGAATCACGGTCGAGTCCGGCGCAGCACAACAAAAACTGATTTATAAGCTATTAATGAAATTAAATAGAATGATTCACAACGCTCTGTTATGTGTGGATGTTTTTGAACTTACAACTCTTACTAGATGAAATAAATGCACAAATTGCGTCGCTGCCTGACATAACTATAGAGTTTACTAAATTACAGGAATTCTAATTCCATTTTTCAATATAGTTGAAATTTGTTATGTTCTTTTTTTTACTTTTGTAGTTTTGATTTAGGTCATAAACGTAAATATTTTTCATTATTTTATTAATTCTTATCAAATTAATAACCTTACTATATTCAGATGGTTACATAGGCGGAAGTTGTTTTTTCGTAAATCATTCTATTCACATAAGACGTGAAGAAAGAGGGAGCTGCACTCCTTTGCCTACAGATTAATGCTGAAGTTCTAGTTTTAAAAAGTTTTATCAAAAAATTGAAGTGAGGGTGATTTACGTCCAAATTTACGTATTTAATTTTTAAAAGCCTTCTGCATGATCTGCATTTCTGATACTAATAAAAAAGAGAATTCTAAAAATGGAAAATATTTTTTAGAGAATTTTGAAATCTGTTTAATTTGTTTATGTGGATTGAAAGAGTCAGAAAGAGAAAATTAATTTTCGTTCTCAAATCAGTCTTTAGTCTGCAGTTCCATTCTGCATGATACTATTCTTAAAGAGCAAAAATAACTGTGCAGAAATCATTGCTCATAAGTCTAAGGGAATATCACGTTAACCAGATTGATACATTATTATGACTAATGAATTACTTGCAAAGAATAGACGTTTTATAATTTTGGTCTAGTGTCATCCTAAAATGTTGGAGAAAAAAATTGTCGATCCAAATGGGACTTCAGGTCCGTTGCTAACTAGGAGCATTGTCATAAGCAGAAATGAAAACAGATATAGTTGCATATAATTTTTTAGCATATAGTTTCTAATTTTAATCAGTTAAAAAAATATTTTAAGCAATTACAATTCTAAAAATTTATTTCACACAAAATAAAAAAAAATTTAAGTTGCATGAGCACGTGATGCATTTATGGGAAAATTTAGCGTTTTTATTTCTTCTGATCAGAAGATTGCGAGTTCAGATCATGTCCGGGGCACCACTGGAGAGTTTGGATATTTATGATCTCTGTATTAATCTCTGTATTCCCAAAATTTAGTTCATAATGAGAAATAAACTTGTTTACATGTTCATATAAAAATATTTATTTTAATCCAAAAATATCTGAGAAAAGGAATAGATGCTGGAGAAAGTAAAAAAAGGATTTGTATTGGTCACAATGAAGCTGTTGTTTAAGTAGAGATAACAATACAATTAACGATACCAAATGAATAAATTAAAAACTACACAGTCAAACAAGCAATGAACGAATTAAAAAGATTTTTTTTTTAAATTTTGTCGTTGCCAATTTCATCCATTTAAGAATTTCAGATATCGTGTTCATGTAGACCCTGCAGATTTCTATTGACGAATTATGTCTAACATTTGAAAAAAATTATACTATTTGTATTGGTAAGAATAATAAGTTGGTAAGAATAATAAGGTCGAGTAATAAGTACATTAAGGGAGTCAAACAGTCAAATCCAAGATTATGATGCAAAAATAAAGAGACAAAGAAGAAAGTAATTGCAAATTTTACTAATCACTAAAAAAGCGAATGAAGAGTAAATTCATTCTCATTTCATTCAACCTTTCCAAATTTACAATATATTTGTGCAAAATCATCTCATTCCAATATTTAAAATAAACTGAAAAATGAATAGAATTTCATGAAGATGTTACGCATCGTTTTTAATATTTATCTATCTGCGCCATTTAAAAATGGAAATATTTAATACTCTAACGGAATAATCCGGTAGTTATTCTGAGTATATGATCTTATTTATAGATTTATTGTTTCCACTTTGGACCTTTATTCTGCTTTTTAATCGTTTTAATGTTTAAATGTTATATTACGAGACTTAGAAATGCTAAAAGAGAAATTATTTGCACTTTTTCTTTTGTGCTGACTTAAGCTCTTTCATTTTGTTTGTCATTTATTATTTTTAATAGAATGAAAGGATGAAAAACGCATAATGGAACTTCACTTAAAACTGGGGACTGGGATTATTGCTCAACATTCATTGCAGAGTGATTCGGAAGCAGCTGTCAATAAATACTCGCTCAAGTAATAATATGTAATCTTTTAAAATTCCATTACGCACTCGGTGGATGATTATCTTAAAGTGATGTATAACTAAACATTACTAAGCCTCTTATGAAAACTACAATTCTCTTTTAATTCCATTTTAGACCTTATTTTCCCCGCATGCCATATAATTTTGCATAATGAGCAGTTTTCTCTCTTTATGAAGATGTAAGAACACTTTTCTTAGGCATGGGCATCTTTTAAAACTTGAAAGTTTTCTTGATATCAAATATATCAAGATTATAATTTCCCTGGTTTAATTTATTTATTATAAAATGTACAGACACGAGAAAAAAATGAGCCATCCAACTTTATTCTGTTGTCAATCATAGTAAATGAAAATTAAAAAAAAAATTTTTTTAAAGGTAGTAACATATATTAAAAGATGACGTGCTTAAAATGTTAAAAATATATGGTAATCCATATATTTGAAATTGTACAAACTTTAGAATTTACTATGGCGGCACCCTCTTTCGATGCCATGAGTAGATTCCGAGGGAAAATAATTATTCTGAGTACATATTTTGGTTAATATGCCATTGGGAAATATTTGATATTTTGTGTTTAGAAGTTGTTTCCATATTTAGGTGTGTAAGGTTTATATATTCTTTGGACTTCAGCAGTAGTTTTTATTTTTGCGATGCTTTCAAAGCATCTTTAAAGTTTCAATCTTCATGTTAAAATAAAATGGGTCGCTACTTCATGTATGACAAAATTTTTACATTAAAAAATTCTGGGAAAAGTTGTGATTCTTACCCGCAACGAAATATTGAAGAGCATAGAATATTTTTCTTAAATTGCACCTGAGCTTGAACCGCCAGCACATTGAAGGCGTCAAAATGGAAAGTTTTGTTGTATGAGCAAAGGGAAAAAAATTGAAAATATTTTTTTTATTGTTGGAAAAAATTATCGATTTTTGTGTTAAAATTAATATTATGTTGACAGAGGGAGAGAAAAAAACTAACTGATTTTTATTCCTTGCGCTTTTTTCTTGTACTTCGTTACAAGTAGGTATTATTTTTATCATTATTGCTTACTACTCGTAAACTGCTATGAAATGATGCAGCAGTTTATTTTGTAAGCACATAAAAAATTGTCTATATTTTACTCCATGATAAAAGTAAATTCGTTTTTGTACATGCTTTAGAGACAACTTAACTTTCTTTACTAATGTGAAAGAATTCATTATCTAAAAACAAGTATAAAGATGCATGTTTATCACAGACGGTGGAATGCAAATTGCAGAACATCATTTTAAATGTGCATTCATTTATTCTACAAAATTTATTAAAAAAGTGCAACATTCATGGAAATTATTGCGGTTTTTAAAACTATTATTCATTCCATATTTTGCTGCTCCTAATACTAATAAAAAATTCAAAGCGAATAAATTATTCAAAGGAATAATTATTATTTTGTAAAATTATAGGAATATTATAATCTATTCGATTGCAGAAATAATTATTGCATTTATATAATTATGAGAGTAATTATTGAAAAGGATGTCTCTAAGAAGTATCCAGCTTAATAATCGTAGATTTATTTTAGATTTTGTATTTATTTTGTATGCATTTTTGTCTTCGTTCTTCTAAGTTTGAAATTCTTTTCAAAAGGATATAAGAATGGATATATTAATGCTCTTAAGAGAATTATTTGACGAATTTTCATATGATTTTCTTGAATTCATATAATTATCATATATTTTATGAAAAAAAGTAACTTGCAATCTCTTGTTCTCTTTGTAAGTATGAAATCTTTAAAACTCAATTTTATTCGAAACTATGAGTTCCAAAATGGGCTGCTTATCAATAGAAACTCTTACGAAACTTTATTTTCCAAGAAGTTTCTTCATTTCGACATTCAAGTGAACTGCAGTATTTATTTGATCCGCTTCTATTCTTTATTAGCAAAAACTGCATAAGTTTATACTTATAAAAGTAGTTGCAAACTAAAATATCAATAAACTTGAAAGTATCAAAATTCGTCTTGAATGAACCATTACAGTTATTTGAAATCCTTTGTATTCGCATGTGTAGGGATAAAGGCAAAATATATTTGCCATCCAAAAAAATTAATATTAAATACGTTTTCTAATAATGGTTTAAAGCCTGGTTTTTTATTCTATTTATTATTATATACAACATTATAATAATTGCAATTACAGCAGATTAATTTTATGAAATTGTGACTTTGATATCTTTTATAACAAATATCGAGTACATAAGCAAACATCAATAAGTTTAAATATACAGAAATGGTCCTTTCTTTATTTCAGATTTTGGAGTTCGTTATGCATTCAAGTAAGTGGTGATAAAAAAAAATGTGAAATAACTAAGAAAAAGTAAGTGAAAAAAATAAAAGAAGTGAATTAATTAAAGTGAAAAATTGATTAGTAAAATAATTTGGTCAGTATGCTTGCAAAATGAAAGGCTTACAATCCTATTAAGTATTTATTAGGAAATAAAATTCCCATTTTCAGTAATTTCTTGTATTTATTTTGTGGCATTATATAAATCGTCGAGTAAAAAATTCTGGCTTGCATCAAGGACAAGAAGTTGTCCTCCACATATAAAAATAGTGACTATTATCAAAATAATATAGGAAGAGAAAGCATCTTTTGAAATTAATGAAAAATGTATTTATGTCATTTTACTACATTACAACAACGTAGAAAAAGATATTTGTTTCAAAAAATGCATGATGAATTGCATTTGAATGCCAAATAAAATACTATTGACATTTTAAAATCGTTTAAAGGACAATATAGAAAACTTAATGTAATAGAAAGACTCGTCGGAATTTTCTGAAATTTTACATGCTCCCATAAAATGTTCTTTAATTTATGCCCAAATTTATATGTGTTAATATTTAAATATTGTTAAATTCTAATTTTGAAATTTTTTTCGTATATTAAAAATTTTCTAAAGATAAAATTGTGAGCAAAATGTGTAAAATATCTTGTATATTCATAACCAGAAGAGTTCAACTCAATAACTGCATTCTTTATTAAGATATGAATAAAAGTTCAAAATTTCATTTTGACATTAGAATGCCAAAATTTTGTTTTATTTCGAAATGAATAGAGTCAGACTAATGAAATTTGGTTTCCGAAAAGAATTTTTGATGTTTCACTTTTGAAATTTGATGTGAAAATGGATGTTACTATTGGAAATTCTGTAATTTTTTCTTATATCAATATATAAACGTACCCTAATAAAATTTTTCATTAAAATATCTATCAGAATAATATATCTATCAAAAAAATCTATCAGGAATTCTTTTCGAATAATTTATACTATTGCAAGATAAACGATGCCAGAATAAAGCTGGGTCTCCATTTTTTCCCCGTGACTGTACCTTATAGAATATTTGTTATTTAAAATTATTCTTCATTTTAAATTTAAATAATTTAAAATTACGAGAGACTGTTAAATACTTATACACACAAAAAAAAATTCCAAGGCACTCCGGCTTTACGAAGTGTTTATCAATTTGATTAATTTTTTGCGTATGTCATTTAAATAAAAATATTCTATAAGGTACAGTCATAGGAAAAAGGCCTATTTTTGTTATTTTTTTTTCAAAATGAGCCAATTAGTTATAAATTTGAGGATTTAGCTATCAATCTAAAAAATATATATAAATAATCTTAATAAATTTCTCGTACGATGCATGCTTGACGAAATTCGATAGAAATAATATAAGCATTTATTATTCAGATTCGATAAAAAATTGGCGATATTTTTCTGCAGTTATTTTTTTATTAAATATTCCCGTAATAAATTTAAAAAAAAAGAAAATTCCAGCAATAATTAAACTCATTTTGCAATATTTTGTTCTTACTGTTTTTGTTAAATATTTGACGTGTTCGTTTTCGCAGCCTCTTTATTGAATAAGTTTCGCGTGGCTGATTTCTTAAAAAGGGATGTTTCAAACATTGACTTATGAACCGAAGGTTGCTGCGGACGAGTAACGTGCTCATATCATCAAGATGTCGGAGAATCAACAAAAGATCTCTAATCGAGGCAATAACATTTTACGCAATGGGCGATTACACTTCTCGCCTTGTTGCTCACTGGAAGCGAAAGGATAGCGCCAAATTTTGCGAACCATTCGAGTTGCATGGGATTTTTGGCGGATTGGTACCCAGAGGAACAGTATGAATTGAGCATATGAAAGTAGGGATTGATGTTGATGAATATTGATTTTTTGCAACTCTCTAATCAAGTCAAAATGAGCCAGGAAATATTCCCATAGTAATATTCCCTCTCATGAAAAATATTAGTGTAATTAATAGTGTTTGTTGAAAGATTTTGAGAAGAGTATGAATGTATTCGGACGTTGATGTGCAGGAATGATGGAAGAATAATCCATAAAGTTATTTAAACATGCTACTTATTATATGTAATATTTATCTTGTATGATATCCTCCAAGAAGAAACTCGAAAAAAATTCTTTTATGTCTATTTTTCTGCTTTAGAAAGAGAATTAAAACATTATAGATTCAAAATCTGATTTCATCGAAAATCGTATATTGAATGTTATTTGAAATGCATCTTTAAGTCCAATATCTTCTCTATGAAGTTGTGTAAAAATTATTCAATCAAAAGTCTTCTTCATCGTCTGAACAAGGTTGATAAATTATGAGGTTTATTTCAAAATAGTTCATGTTTAATTCTAAAAGATGATGCTAATATAAATAAAATAAAGTCACTGATTATTCCTTTGAGATAAATATTTGATGCCATAAATTTATTTAAGTACAATAATTCGTCTCTATTTTATCACGTTATTTACTGTACGCTCTTATAATTATAATTTTTTTAGAGATGAATTTAATTTAGAGACAAAATTTATTTCTGGTAATCGAGCATTAAAAAAAAAGAGAGAATGTAAATTGTAAAGTCGAACTAGTGAAGTATTAGAAAATTATCTGTTTAATTATATAAACATGTTATATAACCTTAAGGGCAATCGCATTTTTTGTATTCTTTATAAGCAAAATAGATCCGTAAACCGTAGTAAACCGTAAAAAAACCGTAGTTCCTGAAAGAATTACTTCTAGAAAAAACTCTAAGAGCTAATATTGTATTATTCAAAAAATCAGTTTTTATCAGTTAATGTTGCATCACTAATATATTTCAGAATTTTTCAGAAGTTCTTGCTGCATTTTTGTTATCCCCAATGATTAGTAAAACAATATTGTAAATAAATAACATTCATTTTCTGAAATAAACGAGTTGATTCCGTAGCTTTTGCTCTTCAGCACGTTTTTTATATCGAAGAATTATCAGAAAAAGATGAGTAATTAGATGAATTTCTTTGTTTAAAAATTTCTATCCGTTAAATAAAAAATGAAATTTTCTTATTGCGGAATTAAAAGAAAATATTTTCTTGAATTATGTATATAAAAAAAACTTTTTTGATTGCCTTAAGTGAAATAAAAAAAAAATGTAATGAGCCCACCCAAAATACATTCAGAATGAAAGAAAGTCGAAAATTTCCGAGTTAGTCTTTATTGATTTAAACCATACAATTGAAGCTGATAAATTCTTTGACATCCATTCACATATAGAATTTGAGACATATATATATATATGTATAATGGGATAAGCAATTGACAATTTTCTAATTACTTTCTTTTTTTATTTTTGATTATCGAAACGGATTCACAGGGGTCTCAAAGAATTTTAAAACACAACTCCTCGAAAATAGATACGACGAGCTTTAAGAAACACATTTTTTTCTCCGCTCTTTTTCGTTTTTTCGTTATGTACAGAAGAGAAGACGATATGCATTTTATGAAGCTCTGAATTGCCTCAGTCCATGACGCGTAAAGAGAATCATTTTAAACCGACGCTGCGGAACATTCAAATTGACACACAAAAAAAAAGGTATTATTCTTTGGTTAATGAAACAGAAAAAAGATTCATTTCCTTAACCGAATCGTAGAAAAACATTCTTAGAGCCATCCTTCTTATCAGGGTGGCTGTATTCAATGTAATTCGGATCCCATTCTTCTTCAGGGCGTTGCTGCTCTATTGGGTTCCAAAATTCAGGACCGTACAGACCTGGGTTCCTTATGTTTTCCTCAGATGAAATCACGTCTTCCTCGGGATCTTCATATCGAACCAGGGTCAGCTCCTGTGGGTGTCCGGCCTCTCTCTTCACTCGATTCAACCCCTTGTTAGATTGATTTCCTTGCAAAGCGTCATCAGCAGACCTTTTACCGAAATGAATCATGGCATGGGCGCGTTTGTCTTCGTCGATGTCTCTCTTACCGAAGTGGATCATGGCGTGGGATCCCTTGCGGTCTTTCTTCCCAAATCGAAGAAGGTTGTGTTGGCGCTTAACTTCCATCATCTCTGGACCCCAGTAACCTTGCCCAGCTGCTTCGATTTCATCTAATTCGTCATCAAGATCTCGTTTCCCGAAATGAATCATGGCATGAGAACCACTCTTCCTGGGGCCATCTGAATCCCTTTTGCCGAAATGGATCATGGCGTGGGCACGTTTACCCTCCCAAGCACCATCATCATCTTCCCTTTTGCCGAAGTGAATCATAGCATGAGCTCGTTTATCTCCGTAACTATCTTCATAATCATCAGATGCGTCATCTCGTTTTCCGAAGTACATCATAGAATGTCCGTTTCCCCTTTTGCCGAAGTACATCATGGCATGGCCGCTGCTTCGCTTGTCCTCTTCATTGCTTTCTTCAGCACTGAAGGCGTCACGGCCGAAGCGGATGAAGCTGTGACTGTCTGGTCCACGCTTTCCGAAACGCATGATGGCGTGACCTCGCTTGTAGGATGGATCTCTGTTGGGTCCCAAGTAATCCCAGATGGAAGAGTCGCCTTCAGCGCGTTTGCCGAAGTACAGGAAGCTGTGTCCCTTGTTGCCGCTTTGCTCATCTCTCTTTCCAAAATGAATGAGGCTGTGACCAGATGCTGGACGCTTGCCGAATCTCATGATGTTATGCTGACGCTTTCCGGATGCGAGGAGGGGGATGGAATCAGACACATCTCCACCGCCTGTGTGAGAAAGAAGCAAAAGTAATGATAAGTGAAAAGAAATGTCTTAGTTAAAATTTAAAAGTCCTTTTTGCTCTTATAGAAATTTCTGAAATGTAATAAGAAATAAGGCTTTTCTGTTTACGATTGTAGGAGAAAACTTTGTTTTACAATCTGTCGTCTTTTTTTCTTATTCATTAACACAAACAAAGAGCAATAATAAGCAACATTATCGCTTAATTATGTCGCCGCTTTCAGCGAACACGCATATAATGATCAATCGATTGTACTGATCAAAATAACGTGGAGCGGATCTTTAGTACATACAAAATATGATAGTTCTAGTGATCAGTAATTTGTTTGTAGTGATTCGTTTCGATGACCGAATGGGAAATCAAGGCGACTATGGAGTAAAAAACGGATACAAACAATTTCCCCCTGTCATTATCTCCACTGAACTTTTTCTCTCCCTTTATCCTCAGCAGTGATCTGCCTCCTTTCATTCCGGCTGCGGTGACTTGGTGGTAAAGTGTCGGTTTCAGAATCGGAGGGTTGCAGGTTCGAGTCCCGATTCCGTCGAAGAAAGATCGCGTAAGCGGATCTGGTGCGCGTTAAATCCGTCATGGCCAAGCGTCTTCTCGCTGGTGTGGTGTGGAAGTTTGGAAAGAGGTACCAGCTAAGGTGTCGTCTTCATCAACTGACCGCGGTTCAAAATTACGAGATCCGTCACAAAATTGCCCTAGTATTGCTTTAAAAAAGAGATGTTAATATAAACAAAACTAAGCCTCCTTTCATTCAGTGAGCTAACAGTTATAACCAAAGCATATTGTAAGTTTTATGATAAGAAAACATCACTTCTGCGCATGAACGAAAACAGAAATATTTTTCAGAGACTACAATCATCTTCCTGGATTAAGGCAGCAGGGGTATTGGAAATATTTCCAACTGTTGCTTAATTCGTTTTTGAAACGGAATCTGTATATATGAAGAGCTGCATTTTGACGGAATGAACGAATGACGTAAACAAAAATGATATGGGAAGAATGAAAGGGAGTGATTTCTCAAAGTGACAGGGACTGTCAGAAGACTGAAGACTGTTCCAATAGCGAATTGAATCTTTCATATGACGAAAAATGATTCATATGACGAATTTATCAAACGAATGCTTGATAATCTAAAAAATATGTAAATCTCGACAACTTTAGAAAAAGCGACACTATACTCACTCATAAGCTAGGTAGAATTGTCGAAAAGTGGGACACTGAAACGAATAGTACTGTGGCAGATTAAGTATCCTATGGAAACAGCAGCTATTTACATGATAGTAATCGGTATGACCTGCTCTTAGTTACTTTTCCAGCCTAAGTATATAGGATATTTTTCTTAGTTATCTTCTGGGTTGCGTGTGCCTTTTGATTTTTCTGCGCTTCTCATGGTATAAATTTATAAACTACGACTTCGCATTTGAAAACAATGAGCCTAAAAAACCTTCAAGCTCGGTTTTTTGTTGTTGTTGTTGTTACGGAAAATGCTTTTCTTTTTTTTTCTGCATTGTTGAGCACGCTGCACAGCCATGATTGGGCCAAGATTGGGCTGGCCATAATTGGGAAATAAGAAGATAAACATGGTAAGGATGACATGAAAAAAGGAATGATGGAATGAACATCTCTTTCTCATTTGTGAAGTTGTCTCATGTACATATAATATGTTGAAAATAATCGAATTTTTATGTTTCAATTGAAATTTTTTGTCATGGTATTCTTTACTCTTATTGAAGTATTTTATGTTCTGTAGAATAACATAGTTTGAAGAGAAGTTGCAAAAGTGAGTTTTTTTATGAAAGATAAAGTGAATAGTATAATTAAACGTATATAAAAAATGCCAAGAATATTAGCACACATATGTCTATTACATTTAAAATTTGGACGCATATTTTTGTAACATCCATGTATATTTTTATGCATAATAAAAGTCTATGCATGAACAGTGAATACAATTCTACACCCATTATAATTGTAGGACGAAATTTCTCCCAGAATTTTCCTTAATTTTTAAAAAAAATTATTTTTACAACGTATTTGAATCATTTCTATTTTTTTTTATAGATTTGCATAAACATTGCATTTTAAACATACAAAAACATGATATAATCAACCTTAGAATTATTTTGATAAAATAAATAAATATTATTAAATTATTTTGAATTAATTAATATTATTAATTTATTTTGAAACGTAAGTTCTAAATTATAAGGTAAAAATCACAAAAAACATTTCGTAAAAAGAAATGAAAATCATAGAGATCCGTATCAAACATCTCAAAAATTTACTTTTTAAAAAAATTATTCAGATTGCTTGTTAAAAAAAGGAAAACAGTTTAAATGATATTCCACTGATACGCACGAGTGATTTTTAAGTGGTTTTAAATGATCACGGAAGCACTTCTATTACCGCAAGCGAAGAACTATATCAGCAAATAATATTGCCTTATTTGGCGTAGTTTGCAGGCATTTCGAATTCATCATCCAATTAAAGAAAAGTAAAAACAAGCCGAATTTAAAAGCCTGGCTCATTCATTTGCAATGAATATTTCTGCATTTATTTCACAAACATTTCAAGCTCTGTCCGATTTTGAAACGCATCATCTCCTTTAATTCCATCATTGTTATTTGAAAATTAGTTTTACATTCCAAAAGAATTTTTGTTTTCATTTGTTATTTAAGAACATTACACTCAAGGCACTAAAATTTTACGAAAATATTCATCCTATGGCAGTATATAAATGTATTTTGAAGAGTAAAACGTAGGTACTTTTAATTCATTTTTGGCTTTGAAGTGAATATCATGCATGCAAAATGAAATTTTAATATTAAAAACAATCAATCCATTTATTTTAAAATGTTCATTTGGCATTCTTAGAATATTTAAAGATGTTTATTTTTTTTAATGAAAAACGATAATTCGCTATTAAATATAAAATCCTTCTATGTTTCAATTCTTTTAAAAGGCAAATTTAAAATAGGCTTTTTAATATGAAGTTATGTATTTATAAAGGGTAAACAAATCATTTCATTTCTAAACTCTTTCTCTTCATGCAAAAAAGTGATGTTCTTTTAAAAGTGCAAAAATAATTCTTGCCAAAAGAGTACATTTATTTCTTCTATGAATATTTCACAATCTAAATTTCCTTATGGGTTTGTTCTAAGATCTCTAAAAAAATTTAAAAAAATAAAAAAACGACTCTCTGAAAACAAATTCTTTATTTAAGAATGTAAACTAATTTTATTTTCTCGGAAACATAGAATTATGTCTGATACTCATTAAATGAACGTTAATGAAATGCTAAAATGTATTCTATCAAAAAATAAAAAAATTTTTATTCGAATAAAACTTGAAATCAGGAATACAATCATCATGAAAATTTTCTCAGTTTAGTAACAGTCTCAAAATTTATAAATTGTTTGCAAACATAACTAAATTAATACTCATATTAAACAATTGAATTATTTGCAATTAAGACAGTCAATTGATAAATCATTGTTTTTCAATAAGCTTTTCGTGTATCCAATTGAATCACTTTGAATACTATTGGAAAAAAAGTATCGAAAAAGAACTTACCCTCATAATCAATAGAAATCATGAAATAAACATAAATTAGTCAAAAATATAAGATATTTTGTAGCAGTGTTAGAAAGCCCTTAAAGGAAAATGTGACTTTGAGGGAAAATGTGTTTTAATTTTCTTGTCATAGGTTTTCTTCTTAGATATGCTATTTTTTATTATGTGACACGAAACTCGTTCAACGCATTGATAGAATGAAATGACACTGATGTCCATAAATTAAGGATAATTCACAGTCACGCGGAAATCGAACTCTAAAATACGTATATCACCTGCAAAATGACTACACACATCTTCAAAAATCATATGCAAATGGAAGGAAGCCACCGGATGACACCGATAGTACGTCACAGTGACGAGAGTGTAAGAGAGTGGTGTATAAGGAATACAGGCAAAGAAGTAAAATGGTTCGCAAGTGCTTTATAAGCCTTTCGGTGCATTAACCGCATAGTTATGATACAAAGGACGCATTTGGATGATTTTTTTACGTGGTAGAGTTATCGGCCGTCTGGAATGTGGGCGTACCCAGCTGGTAGTATCCAAGGAAAAGGGAATCACCCAGACTGTCATCTCCAGGCTTTGGCAACGATTCCAAGATGAGGGTAATATAAGTCGACGTTACAGCACAGGTAGCCCTCGAGTTACAACGCCGAATGAGGATCGGTATTTGGCAGTCACTGCCAAAAGAAGCAGACAGAGCACAGCATCAGACCAGTCTCGTCAGCTCTCTTCAGCCATTGCTACGACAGTTTCAAAGCAGACCGTGTACAGACGCTTAAGTCAGATTGGTCAATATGTTCGTAGGCTGTCAGATGCGTTCCACTTACTGCAACTCACTGTCGCCTGCGGTTAGCCTGGAGTAGAGAGCATGCATTGCGGACACCGCAACAGTGGGCTTGTGTGATGTGTTTCGACGAGTCCAGATTGAGCTTGCAGTCTGATTCTCGCCAGACTTTCATATGGAGTAGGTACTCGTTACCACCAAGAGAACATCATTGAACGACACTGTTACGGTGGTGCTCGTTTGGGAAGGAATTATTCTGAGTTTCAAAACTGACCGGCATGTTCAAATTGGAAACCTGACAGGCCAAATCTATCGGGACGTCATTCTGGAATAACATTTACATTGGTTTCGGGGCACTATGGGCGCAGAATTCGTGTTTATGGATGATAATGCCCGTCCTCACCATACAAACATCGTAAACGAATGCGACATGCGATGGAATTCGATAGGAGGATATCACCCGCAGGGACTGGCCAGCATTCTCACCGGACTTGAATCCAGTAAAACATGTGTGGGACATGCTTGGCCGACGAGTTGAAGCCCGTCAACCAACCCCTACATGTCTACTGGAACTTCGGAGAGCATTGCTTGATGAGTGGTGTAATCTTCCCCAAGATGAGATCGATCATTTGAAACTCAGCATGCCTAGGCGTTGTACTGACTGTATTGCATCGTCTGGGAGACAGATTATGTATTAACCATCATACCAATCGTGTAATATTGGTTTTTGTAAATATGTTTTTTTGTAATTTGCTCCATGGAGCAAAAAATCGCAATTTTTATTAATGATATCAAACATACATCTTTTTTGCTCTTTACCTTTTGTTTAATAAATAGGCTTTACAAATAAGTCACATTTGTTTTGCTTCTGACTCTTTCTTTTCCTGAACTTGCATTATCCTTAATTTATGGACATGAGTGTACAACAATAAGTTCATAATGAAAGAGAAAATGTTGAACCTGGGCGCATGTTGAATTTGCAGAAAATTCACAAAATTCAGATCAACATAATTTTAAGTTAAAGAATTAGAAAATGAGTTCATTTAATTTCAATGGAACCACTAATAAGAAAAAGCTGCATACAATTATTTGATCTAAACTCCTTGAAGCAAAAGCTAAAGCCATCTAATTTTTTGTAAAGAGCTCAAACAAAGAGTGAATTTTTGACCCCAAACTTTCCATAACGTATCATTCTCAAGTCGAATGAGCACTAAAGAAAATTTCACAACGCAATAAATTCCTCTATTGTTGGAATTGATCTTTTTTTCGAGATTGTTGATTGAAATAGAAAGGTAGAAAAATAATTTTTGATTCTAAAATCAAAGAAATATTTTATAGCATTTCATTACATCTCATGTAGTCTTAGGATGTGTCAAATGACAATAAACGTTTATTCTGAGATTATTATCCACAATCTGTCATCTAATTTTAAAGAAATGATTAAGCTAAAAAACCCAGATGAAAACAAGATTAAATTTATTTTTCCTTCAATCCAATTAAATGTTTTATTTGGAGGACTTCAATGAAAAAGAAAAAAAAATTATTTGTTGGAAAAATCAATGACTTTATTGGATTTTAAACGACGTTTGTCTTAACTTAGTTTACTTCGCATTTTTTGTTGTTATCTTTACGATCGGAATTTACTTTAGGAGGTTTTTTTGTTTAATTTTTATTTATCGTTTATCGGGATGAAAGAAAATCTTCCATACACTGACATTTTCAAAAAAAAAAAAAAAAAAATAATAATACTGCTAAATAATATTCAAATATTTTGATAATAATTAAAATATTCTTTTATTTTTTAACGATATAAAAGTTGCAAATTTGTCTTTGTAACTTTTATCTCCATTTGGTGTCAAAAATGAGTAGAATTATCCTAATTATGTTTTAGTTTTGTTATCTATTCTTATAAAGCTCAGTGTGTGTGTGTGTGCGTGCGTGTTGGCGCTCTACAGGCCAGACCGTTTGACCTACAGCTACCAAATTTGGTACATGTATACCTTGGAGTACAAGTATACCTTTTTTTGAATTTTAATTAGTATTTTAATTATTAATTAAAAACTAACTTTTCCGCCAAAAAAATCTTTTCATTTTCCCCACCACCAAATGAGTAAGGCTTCAGGTTTTTTTCCCAACAGTAATGAGGCTGGGCTTAAGATTTTTCGGCCGATTATTTCAAACGATTCTGTTTATTTTCTTAATGTTTGGTTTATTTAAAATTAAAAATTGTTACTTAATCGACCTTTCAGATTCATTCTGAAGCACTTTTGAATTAAAATAAAACAGAATAAAGGAAATTAAAAAATTTTAATCTGCGTAATGTTACCCCAACTGACGTAGAAAAATTCACGCATTTGCGTTACCATAACTGTCGTTGAAAATTCACGCATGAGCTTTGTGTCCTGATTGTTGACAACTATTTTCAACGGATACGACTTGATTTAAATTATTTTTAGTTTAGTTGCATGCTTTTGTAATTAAATTGTAATATATTAGTTATATATATTTTTTGTACATGCTTATAGTTTTAAGTACATCGTTTTTTAAGTAGTTTTTTTAACATGTCTTCGACCGATTATTTTAAACGATTCGTTTTATTTTCTTAGTGTTTGATACATTTAAAATCAAACATTGTTAATTAATCGATCTGCTCATGATGATTCTGAGAAAATTTTGTTGACAAATTCTTGAGATATTACATAAATTAAGAAGGATATTCTTTAGTGCCCATAAAGTTTAAACGCTCAGTGACTCTGCTTTCAGTAATCATATAAGAAAAAAATGCTTTGTTTCTGTAAAAATTATTATTATATTAATTGCAGATTAATCATTTCCACTTTAATTTAAAGCATAAATTCTACGGGAGCTAACAGAAAATTAGAGAGACACATATTACGTTATGACTGAAGGCTTTTATAATATTATGAGTGAATTATGTGACTATCAAAATTTGAAATTTTAAAATATTTTGATGAGGAAGCTATTAAAGTAGGAATTGCATAAAAAATTTAATTATTAAAATTTTAACGAAGATTGGCGAACCGGCTGGTCGCCAAAGGCGGCTAGTAAGAACTAAATCAGTCAAAAAATAGTTCGTCCAAAATTCACAACTTTTTTTCAAAAGTTTTATAATTTCAATTGGGCATTAACTAATAAAATGTTAGTATTTCGATTTGTAATACTAGTCTTACTAGATTATGACAAAACTTCATTCCTAATTATTTCTCTGAGAATTCTTACATCCTATATATTTCAGCCAATAAAATAAAAATTTGATATCGTGTTCATGAAAATGAAATACTGAAAGGCAAACAGTTCTTTACAAGCATCTGGTTTCTTTGTCATTCTTCTTTATAGAGAGCTCTGAATTACTGTCTTCTGAAAGTTTTTCTTGATACACAGTGTAATCACGAAAAGTTTTTGCTTAAAAGAGCCAAGTATCAGTCATGGGCTTTTTGTTTAAAAGTACAATATATCAGTTATGTCCCACTACTGCCGTGAATGTTACAAAACAGAAATTTATTTTCCCATAACCCAAATGAACATCCATTAAATAATCTTTATGGACATAAACAAGGTATTTGAGATATCTTAAAAGCTTATCATAATTATGATACTGCAGTTCGTGAGCATCCCGCTCCCTAAATAAAGGAAGCAATTTGAAACACCTTTTCATTCAATTATATTATCAATTATATGCAATTTAAGAATTTTTGAATTTTTCTTTATTAGAGCAACACATACCCATCTTTTGACTTCATTCTTGTTCCCCATTTTCTTGATTTTTGGATCACCAATCGATCTTTTATGTTAATTTTTTTTTACATTAGTCGAAGCATTTCCAGAAAATTCTCACCGTGTTTTAATTTTATGCAGTCTAAAGAAAACCTCGTTGTTTTTTTAAACTAAGATTTTGACAAATGAAAATGCACGAGTTGTATTCCTTCTTCATCGAATGCGAGAAGAGAGATGCCGTCCACTGACAAAGTCTCTTTGCAATGGGTGCCTTTCAAACCGTGGTGAACTTGATAATGAGCTGAGATAAGCGAGTCACAATATATGCAGCATAAAACAGACTTTTCGATAGATTTCTTTCGCAACAGAAATGCTTATCTAAAGCTTCCACTCAGCAAAAAGGGGAGGGTGGAAGGAATAAGGTCGTTCAATACTTATTGCGCCCAAAAGAAAAAGAATGGAAAATTATTGTATAAATATGATATCATTCAAGAATCTAGATAATCAGTTTTGCTCTGGATATTCATTGAGAGAAGGCAGCATAGCATAAAATTTTCTTAATTTCCTAATACCTTTTGCAACCTACAAGTTGCTTTGCTTTCTAAAAGCCAAATAATTTTATCTCCTTCTATATATTTTCAATAAATACAATAAATTTCATTTATTTGGACAATTTCCTCTTGATCTATTTCTTCAGGACGATGCATTAATAAAATATGAATAGCAATTCAGATGCACAAGAATGCAATACAAATTATTGAATTTTTTTCTTTAGGCAACATTGAATAGCTTAACAGCCTCAAAAAGAGCATTCTTTATTGCTAGACCCTCGAGAAATTTAATTTCCGGCATTTTGGAGAAAGCTAGAGCAAACACCGAGCTTTGAATTAATCAAGAATCCATCGTTAAAAATCATTATTGCTTTTTTATTCGATACTTCGAGGACTGATTCCGCCTCAAGTATTCTTAACTGCGAGCTTTCCCCATATAGTTTTTATTAAATTGAAGACTTCTTGGCAACGCGTCATCCATTTTCAAAGAAAGAATTCAAACTTTTTTCTGATACATTGGACGATACTAATGATTGTTGGATTTCTGCACCGGAGCGAAACAGTGACAAAATACATCGTATAATGAGAAATATCTTGTAAAGTGAACTCCTCCACTCATCATTTTGCAAACATTCGCGAACGATTCTAATGTGCGCCGAACCACTTTGTTTTTAAAAGAAGAGAGTCTCTGGAAAATTATTTTAGAAGTCTTCCGTCTCATACGCGATTCGGATTTCAATTTTTGATTAAGTTACAATCAAAGTATTATTTGAGTCATTTGTTACTTCATTACTTCTTCTTGGTTATTGTTTCGAATAAAAAAGATATATTTGTATTTCTCTTATTGTATTTGCACTTGGAATCAACATTTGCGACTCATAATTTATGAAAAATAAATTTGTAACGAAAATATAGTTTACATATTTTTTGTAATCAGTACTATTTAAAATATTGCACCGCTTTAAATTTACATTAAAAACTAAAAAGCATTTTGGAATTCTACCTGAAAATGTAGGTGTCTCAAAATTTCGTTACTCTACCCATTTTATACAGTGAACGATCGTTAATTGGCATGATTCACCAAAGTATTCTGTAATAATTAATCTATTAATTTGTTGATCATTCATTAACCTTAGATTTTTCAGTTTTTTTTTTCATTAATTTCTTCTGAAGGCGAAAACTAATGAAAAAAAAACGTACACTATTTATTACTATATTTACTTATATGCAATGAAGCTAATATATAAATATTATTTTATCATCTTTATTAATATTTTTCCAATGAAGCTAATAATTTTAAATATTATTTATCTATAATCTTTATTTTAATTATTCTCCGATTTATAATCTTAAGACGAATTCTTTCTCAAATTCACTATTAGATAATTTCCATGTTAAGAAATCGAAATTTAATTTTATCAAGGATTACTTGATAATTGAATCCTGAAGATATAAATACAGTGAATTGTCATTGTGATCACACATGTATGCAATATTTCGAAACATTAGCGAGTCAGTGAGTGAGTAAAAATTCATTGTAAAATTTCATCTTTGCACAAATGAAAGTCAGACTGTGTAAATGCATTTAAAAAGCGTATAAGTGACTTAAACAAGTTGTTTTCACTCCACTTCCCTTCACATGCATTCGTTCTGACATCCAATGAGACCTTGAAAAATTATTCTTGTTCATAGATGTAAGTTAATTTAAACTCGCACACTATATATTTTTTTCTCAAAGTATGAGACAATAAAAATGGACTTCTGAATCAAAAGGTACGGAAGCTTTCCCCAGCAGATTTTTCTCGTTTCATTTCACTCATTTAGCTGCTTGACAACTATAAAATATCAGGTATTTTGATAGTTTTCAGCACTTCTCAAAATTTTAATACTGAAATGATTAACGATCCAAATAATTATTTATTTCCAATTCCAAAAAAGCAACTAAACATCCTCCATAACTAAATATATATTCAAAAAGCCTAACTTGCTTCAAACACTGCATTTATTGTGCTGGATAGCAGGCAGAAATGTTTTCTCGACTTTCGCAATTATTCGCCTTCTCGCAGAGATGAGCTTCAGATAGATCGGCCAGTGCCAGTCGTTTTTTAAGAAAACGTTCCGCAGTTGCCTTGAGTTCTGCGACGGTGATTGTGACAGAAGTGTCATGTTGTTTTGTGAAAAGTTAAAACTCAGTAATCAGTAAGCTCTTGAAATGAGTACTCACCAGATGAGAAGTCGCACTGCACACGACTCTCCCAGAGGATAACCAGCAGAAGGGCTGCTGACACGATTAAGGAGCGCATCTGAAAGGGAGAAAATAGACGATCGTTTAGAATAGGTTTGATGAAATAAAAACTGTAGATACAGTCACTGTAAGAAAACCTAGCAATGACACAATAAGTCAGTATCAAAAATACGGAACAAATACGAAATAAGAAAATGTCAAATAAGAAAAGTGTCGAAAACTTGTCAATACTGACGTCTGTTGGACTAGTAGACTGCTTCGATTTTATTCAATGGTAGACAAATGTTATGATTCCTCTAAATGTACTGTGCAATGATTTGTTTTAATAATGATCGATTTTACTGAGATGACCGAATGGAGAGGAGAGGATGCTACAAAACATGAGCAATCCATGCGAACCTGCTACGGCTGAAAAATCCCATAAAAACTTGCAGCATTGTTGTTTGGCTTAACAGATGCTCGGATATGCATTCAGAATGTGCTTTAGCTATGAGAATTTTGGAAGGTTTCGAGGAACTTTTTTCCTAAAACAATGACCATATTTTGTTCATAGAAGCTACTGAAAAAATAAAATTAAAAAGGACACAAACCGACGTCTTGTTTTGACAATTTGGGAAAAAATATTTCTTACATTTTGAATATTTATAAAAGTTTTTATTTATTAAATTGTTATAATGTTAATCATGAATAAAACGGTTTGAAGAATTTGCTAAATTTATTTCAGTTCATTTCTGGAAATATTTACGAACAGTTTTTATATTCATTTAACATAATGCAAAAATTTAATTTCAAAAATTCTTAAAGGATTTCTGGATTTAATGACATTTTTACTAGTTTAATTTATCCACAATAATTATGAGAAATGATATTCACGGGAAATTTTATTTTGTCAGTGTCAGTTAAATAATACGAATTATTTCGATCCATTTTCACATATTAAAAGACTTTTAATGATGCATAAATAAATAAAATATGTTTTTTGTAATTGTTGGTTTAATCAAAACTGAATATTCATTCTTCAGCAAATATTAATTTTGAGGTGCAGTATGTTCTAAAGCTAATGGTGTAATGCAAGACTCGGGAGTTCTAATGAGAACAGCATTAGTCACTTGTAAAGTTGAGTATTAATTAATTTTTATAGGTGTATAATTCAATGAAAATAATCTATCTAAGATTCAGAATTAATGGCTGAATTTCAACTTCCGCAGTTTATTAATGAGAAAGGATAATTTAAATATACTTTCAATTTAATTGCCTAATATTGAAATTTGAATTTTCACATTACATTTTTTTATGATATATTTGATACATTTCTAAGAGATTTGAAGTTACTAGTAAAGTTTATTTGAAACTGTCAAAGTTTCTGTAACTGTTCTGTTATTTGTTGCTCAAAATACTTTGTTATTTTATAAAACAGACAAATTTGCATATCATACTTTTTTGAAAAATTAAGTATAATATTAAGTATACAAGCTGAATAACTCTAAAAATATAATTTTTAAAATAGATACAGTGTTTTTCTGCGCCTAAATCATTTTAGAATTCGAAAACAAGATGTTCTATAGGCAAGTACCTATTTTTTTGTGTGTGTGTGACATCAGATTAAACAAACTCTCTCTATATATGATTATAATGTTTTAAATGTCCTAAATGTATTCGATTTAAATAAATAGGTAATTATTTCGGAACACCTTGTATCTATTTTCTTTTTATATTAAAATGATATTATATTAATTATATTTTATATTAAATGTATTAAACTTAAAATAAGTAATAAAAATGTGCTAAACTTAAAATAAGTCATCTATAAATCTTTCTAAATAAAAGATTTGTATTAATAGGAGTGAGTGGAATCCCACTACTACGTCGCTTGACTTGGGAGTAGGAATTGTCCTCTCCCTTCAAATTGCACATTAATATTCGTCTGCTCGTTTAAATAAAAAAAAGAGATAAAATGGAGCATTTACATCTTACAGATAATAATTAAAAATAAATTAAAATTAATATGTTTCCAATAATAATTTGAGTTTTATTAAGTTAAAAATCAACGAGAAATGAATGACAATCGAATGTGAAATATAATTAGAGAACTTTGTTTTTCAGCACAAAATAAGTTTTCGAAAGAAAATCAAGTGTTCCGTAAAAATATCCCCTCGTTTCAGTGGTTTGTTGATAATTTTTTAATAGGACCTTGGTACAACCAAGTCCGAAGATTCATTTGTGCACGTCACATGTTAAATTTGACGGGATCAGCCCTTCTCTCGTTAACGCGATACAGAAGTTTGAAAAGAAATGCTGGATAAGATGCTGTCCACATTATCTGACCTTGCTGGAAAATGGCGAAATATTTTTCCAAACTATGCGCTAAAGAGATTAAATAATTTTTAATTAATAAAATCACCATGTTAAACATTTTTCAAGGTATGAATTATAATTTAAAGACCCTATTCATTAGTATTATTTTGGAATTTATACCGTTAAAAAATAAATCATTAGAGGATTGCGGAAATGTTTGAAGTCTGCCTCGTGGAAGCAGAACCATTCTTAATAAGTTGACAGCCGTCAGCCTAAGTCGCGAAATGAAAGCTGCTGTTCGAGAACCGAAGGAAAGGCAATTTAACGACACAAAATGCCAGTGTGGCCACAATTTGGTAAGTGGCAGTCTGTTATGACAGATGACGAGTTGTTATGTCAATAACGTTTGATGTGTTTTCTTAATTAAGAGCTTTCATTAAGAATGCGGTGCATTTACACACAGGCTGCCATTGCCTGAAGATACCACAATTTTCCCCGATTTTAAAATAAAATTGAATGCGGTAATTTTCAAATAAGAAAGACCCGAAACTAAGATTCCTTTGCAAATTGTCTGGGAATAATTGGTTTAAAAGTTCGTTTTTATTTATTTATTTCCGTTTTTATTCACATTTACTGCATCCAGCAATACATACAAAAGCTCCGAGTTTTTGGCTACCACTAGCTGTTTGGCATTTCAACTGATTATGAAATGGTTTGTCAATTCACTTGGATTTTCTTTCTTTTTTTAATCCAAATTTCGTAAATATTAAAATCATACTTTTTTGTTGTAAAACGTAAATGAAACGGATTTGACCTGATATTTTATAGAATTAGAACCAAGCGAAAAAATGCACGTAAGATTACTTTGTATTGTTGTTCAATTTTCTGAAAAAAAAACTTATAATTTATATACCTTCTATTGTTTGTTATATTTAAATAAGATTTCACAAATCTTTTTTAGAGCAGATTATTACTGAATTATTGAAAAAAGTAATTCTTGTGTTCTGGAATTTTCGATGGCATATAGAAACCTATAATAGGTAAGACTGCCTGCGGGTGAAATGCCATTCAATATCATCACATTTCGCAAACACTACTTTCTTTTACCTCAAATATCACAGTTCATTTCAAAAATAAAATAAAGTCGAATTAGCATTATTGCATTCGTTGCTCTTAATTCATTTTTTTGTGTGTGTCGACAGTAAATAATTCCTGTCAAAATGTTTTAGAACACAAAGCAAAATCTTATTCAACTGTTTTTTTGCTGAAGCCTTTTGTTAAGTGGACTACATTTTTTTTAGAAATGCGTCATTCTTATTGGAAGAGTTTATCAGCATTCATTTTCAATAAGTTTTCATTTTCTCTACGAATTCATTTCGTACGATTGGAATGAATGATACATTTCATCACTCGCCAAACAATATGCGTTGCACTCTTGTGATTCTAAACAATTCGAGAAGCTCACCTTCAACAATTAGTGCTAACGACCTGAAAGCACAGCAATTAGCGAATCGAGAAGGTTCTTAGACTAATGGTTAAATTGGCAGTCATCGCTGCCCAGAACTGAAGTGAAAGGGAAGCCCTAACCGATAGCTTAATTGCTGATGATTAGGCGTCGCGGCCAGGGAGAACGACGCATTAAGAAAGACAGAGGCAGGTCGCAATGAGCCGAGCTCCTTGTTCTTATCCCGTTGTTCTCACAGTATTTATCAGATGTCTGAACATTTGTCTCAAAATACCGGAACGTATTTTCAAAATATATTTTGTGACCCATTTTGCAATTCATTTGATTCGCCAGTTGAAAATATGAAATGGATGAACATGGCATTTTTCACCTGTAGAACTTCACAAGGATATTTTAATTTTGTATATTTTCTCTGTAAAAATCCGTTCATATAAGTTATTTCAAGTGCATTACAATTATTCATTACTCGAAGTTCTAATTTGCTTCAAAGTGGATGCATCGAATGAATGCAACAATTCGGTGATGACTCGATACTTGAATGACATTTTGCTGCTGTTGTAAAAAAGGATTATTCTGTTCCTCTTTTGCTTCTAATGTTGAAAATATTCATTCAATAATAGTGAAAAGCCCATTTAGGACATTTTCTTCATATTACCACTGCTTTAAAACGCACTATGTCTCTTTCTTCTATAATGTAAATGTATGCCTGCATCTTATCTCACGTCAGAGAGTAATCATGGAAGTCACCTGAAAAATGTCATCACGCGAGTCATTCAGCACAAAGCTTCGGTGCATTGCGAAGTATCGCGATGCCACATTTCTTCCAGGTTTGGTGCATCTTAAATGCGTTAGGGTCAAACGTCCTCCCATTGGTGTGGTGTGAAAGTTTGAAGAGGGGGTACCAGTTCATCTGTCATTCTTGTCATCTGATCGTGGTTCAAAATGACGAGGTCCGTACCAAAATAGCCCTAGTGTTGCTTTAAAACGGGACGTTAATATAAACTAAAATAAAACAAACCACGTTACTTCTTTTTCTGCAGGCTAATATTAGAATTAAATTCATTTGGAGGTTATTGGGTGAACACGAAGCATATTTAGCAGCAGATTACATATTACTGAGACAAGAAAGATTTTGAAATCTAGCAAAATTTTTAGCAATGATTAAAAGATCGGGTCAGGTCACGTACTTAAAATGATGCATATCACGCACAAACTTATTTAAATCAACATCCCTCGAAACTTTACACAATGAGTGTCATTCTATAGAAGATTTGAAGCGACCTTCTTCATCTAATCTAATTGTAATATCTGCTCGATTGATCGATGGCCCTTCCCTCTTCGTGGTGCTTTCCCCTTTTGTTCTTCCTGAAGGGCAAAGAATGCAGATTGTCGCTTGATGGAAGGACGTAATCTCGCCTGTCTTCCAAACGAGACAATGACGAAGTGTCCTCCAGATCAATAAAAAAAAGATCACCTTTCTGAAACAAGAAATATATTGCCTCCCAAGGAGTTTCGCCATATTCGAAATATAAAAGTCCTTTTGGTATTAGAGATTTTGGCCGAAAGGACTTTTGGTTAAGGATCCTGCCTGGAAAGTTGCCCCATAATAGGAAGAAATATATCTTCAAAGTTATCCGAGCAAGTGAAAAGAAATTCATCTTCTTTTTGTAAAAAAAATGTCGATTTTTCACTCGTATATACTTTCTACGGCTTCTTGAGTCATTATTTTATCGTAGATTGAACAAATGAGTATTATTCGCATAAATGTCGTTCCATCAAATAACACTGAAATTCCATTTAAGGTTTGGAAATATCCTTGTCTTGCCCCTATTCTTTCGCTTCGATCCATGCACTCAATTTTCCACTTTTGAAAAAGTTTAATGTGAAAGTCAGATAATAATTGAGTCATGTCTGATTTTCATTGTTACCCTTCATTATAAACGGGAGTAAACAGATATGTTCACATTTATGTGCAATTTTGGTTTTTTTAAAGCTATTTAAAAATTAAGCAGATTTTTTTAGCTACTCTAGGAAGTTTTAAATTCCATTTCTTGAGTCAATGTAAATTGAATTCGATTATATATACTAAATAAAAATACTTTTTTTCTTTTATTTGATCCTTCAGACAGTGTCCAATAATTTGTTTGCCTTATAAAATGATGCTCCCATTAGAATAGATTATAAATGGAAATTTGCAATTTAATTTTTGGTAACAAAGGAACTGTAACCTAGTTAGGTTAAACATCGGAAGTATGAGTTAAATATTCTGCTTGTTTTTATTTTATCGTTATAATTTCAATTATTAAAAAAAATCTTTAACTAAATAGAAGAACATTTAGAATGCTTATTCTCTGTACGTAAAATTAGATTTTCTGGAATATTTCTAGTTAGAAATTATTAACTTTTTGTCACCAGATGATATCAATAATACTAATTACAAACTTTCATTTACAGGTTCAAATATTAACCTACAAAGGAAAGAGGACTTCTTAATCAGGTTTTCATTAAGATATGAGATTAAATTGCTAATAGTAAATAATTAGAATTGCAGGTGTATTTGATTAAAAGCTTAAAAAATTATATTTTAGCGGAAATGTTGAAGAAACATACATTAGAAGAAAAAAATTTAATATCGAATATGAACAAAGATTATTTTATAAATATCATCCGATAGTGTTATAATTGTGATTTTAATGATCCAGTATAATACACGGGTGTTTTAAAAAGATTGTAGCTCAACCATAAAATTCGAAAATGAAATCAGTACAACTTTCTTCTTAATGATAACTTAAAAAAATTTTTTTTACACCTGTTTAAATTTTAATTATTTTTTGTCTTATTCGCATAGTTAATTAATAATTATTATCAAATTTATCAAATGTATTTCAATAATTTATCATATGTATTTCAATTTAACTAACCGTGATCTGTCCAAAAATAGCAAAATAATTCTTCAATATATATATATATATATATATATATATATATATATATATATATATATATATATATATATATATATATATATATATATATATATATAAAACCTCTTTTCAGACCTTTACATAGAACGCATTATTTTCCAGGATGGCATTTTGTAGAACAGAGAATTTATTATGAAATTATTCAGGTTCTGTGCAAAAAATGCTCTTTTGTTGTTCAATTTAGAGTGAATATAAATAATATAATGGCAAGTTCGCACATCCGCGAAGATGCTTTCCTCCTGTAAATTGTTGATTATTTATTCAATTAATAAACAGCTTTCAGTTAAAATGCTCTTAAAATTTTTAATTTGCATGACTTACAATGCAAAATATGTAAAATTTTGTGAGTTTTCAGTCATAATGGAAGAACAAAATGAAGATAAATTCATCAATATGACTTTTTTTTAAATGTTCAATTGCATATCAATTTATTTCATCAATGGGTAAAGTTAGAAAATTAGATAATGATCCTAGATCTGAAATTTATCAATCAATCTTCTTTCTTGAAATAATTGCGAATGAATTATTTCAAGAAAGAAGTTACATCTTCATAAACAAAGAATAAAAGAGTTAGAGCCTTACAAACTATAAAATTGATAGAATATCAATATATATAAATATAATAAGTAGAAAAGTATTTTATGAAATAGTGCAGTCAAAACATGTTTCATGCCAAATACTTCATCGATTATACATAATATATTTATTTACTAATGAGTTCAAATTAGTCTTTAATTCACGGGATTTGAAATTTTCCGTTAAAATGTGAATGCTTGCTGACAAAGCATTTCACCTTTTCTCAAATCATTCGATGATTTTTCAAAAGAAATCCCTGATGGAAAATGGAACGAATGGGATATATTTGAAAATTTTTTAACATTTGATTACTGAAGAGGCAGGAATTGAAATAAACTTTATCTCAAATAAGCGGGAAAAAGCTTGATTGAGATGAAAGCTTAAATGGATTCTAACATACAGACTTCTATTTAATGAGTTCGACATTTAAAATATCTTTTTTAACTTCTATTTTTCCACTTTGCTTCGGAAAAATAATTTACTACGGATAGTCAAATTTTGCATTGTAATTTAAAAAATAATAAAAACAAGCCATTACTTTGTAACATTTATCGAAGTTTTCATAAATGAAATATTTATCAATAATGTGCTTTTATATTCAAGAATATTTATTTGATGCTTATTTTTATGTTTCAAGTAACAATTTTATTTCAGTTATGCCAATAAAGTATTTCATATTCATCTAAAGTAATTTAGGAGTTGTAGATCATACCATTTATAAAAAAATGTTTTTTTTTCTGTATAACATATAGAAAAGGCTCCACAATATTTAAAGAAATGTTGCACATTTTTTTGACAAATAAGACTTGAACGTGATTTTGTACGATTGTGTTCACAATATGCGAATATTGCTATAAAATTAGGATAAAATTTGAAAGGAAGTAGATAGGAAGCTTAAAAAAAAAATTAGTTTTAAAGTCTATTCTATCGTCAGTAAAGACGACTTAATGTATTATTTTCATATTATTTTAAGAAATTTGTCAAGTTTATTTCACACACATGTCGGAAAAGAATAAAATTTCTTAATTTCTTAATCTAGTGTTGTCACTGAGGGAGGAGAGCTTTCGCCATTGTGTGAGGAAGGCTTTCATTCCATCACGAGGAGTCGGGGGGGGGGGGGATAAACGAGGAAAAGGCGTAAATTGCTCGGTTCAAGAAAGGCGATTATGGAGGGCGGCAGCTATAAAATTAACTTTAGACCATCTTCGGATTTATGCTCCATAACGGGAAGATGAAAGTTGGAGGTTATGAAAGCGAAACGAGAATTAAAAAAAGAAAGGATTGGCGGCTATAATGCAAAGCTTAAGCTTTGCGGATCACGTCTGAAAGGCTATCATAACAGTGGCTGCAAAGGATATTAGAAGGATAAATGAAGGAAGATAATGAGTCTCATTTATCGATTCAGAGAGGAAGGGAACTTCGTTAGTTCTGATAGACAGCGTCTTAAATTGAATTTCTAGAAGAATCGCGATTAAAAATGACGACTCATTAAGATGCTGATGTCCGATTTGAACAGTTTGCTTAAACAGTATGGTAATTGGAAAGCATTATGATTAGAGAATAATGCGTTCTGCATATGAAAGCTGAAGTAATCTATTAGACTTTTCTTTAAAAAAAAACTTTAAAATCAAGAAAAGTGTACATTTAAAAATATTATTATTCCGCTAATTTTATGTAAACACAATATAATGCTGTGACAATAAGCAGCATTATCTATTTTTTTAAAAGACACTTTAGTTCAGAAAACGATACAAGAGACAATTTCCACGAATATTTAAAAGTCTTCTTCAAAAGTATACTTTCTGTGTCTTTAATGTTCCTTCGCCTATGTCGTAAATTTGATTTAAAAAACAGAGTTCTTGAATTCGGAAGAATAAGGGAATGCACATATACAGGCACTAGTGGACATATTTTTCTACAAAAATCTATTGAAATTCATGAGAGAGACATGGAGTTTTTTGAGAAACTGACTCTCATATTATTGAACAGAATTTGATTTCAATTGCCTTAAAATAATACTAATTTATGATTTTAAAATTATTAAAGAGTGATCGCTCCGAGCAAACACATCCGCAGGAGACGTTCATGTGGCTCTGCAGCAGCAGCTTTCCTTCAAAACAACGGCGATGCTTTCCTGCGAAAGTTGAAACGAACGCTTAAATCGTCAAGTGTCTTTGCTATTCTTTATAGCCAACTGCTTACTATTAATGTAACTTTTGCTATAAATGATTTGCTATCTCATGCTAAGTTAATTTTCAAACAGTTATTTAATTTCCTCCTATTACATGTACAATTGTGCATCGATAATCAAATATCCGAAAAAAAATTTAAAATTCAAGAATAGTTTAAAAAAAATTTTTAAAAAATGAAATCTAAAATCGTTTTAATTCTTGAAAATGAAGATTAACTGACTGCTTTAAAGAAGAAACAAAAAGATTGTTTTCTTGTTATACAAAATATTTTGCAAATTAAATTTTGCAAAATCACATTCATTCGTCCTTTAATGCTATAATCCACATATTAGATCATCCAGTTCTTGTGGTTGCATTTAGGCCCTGTTTTTAACGTTCTTTACTTACTACGAATTTGTTAACTTAGTTCATCGCTTTTTCAATAACAGTGATATAGTGCGAATGATCTAAGAACTTTGAATTATTAACAATTTACTCATTAGTGCTATTTCAGAGTCAATTTTTTTATGTCTAAATATATCTTTATCAATTCCATAAAGAATTAAACTGCTGTGAGAAAATTTCAAAACGATTTTTGAAAGCATCTGCTTTTCTAATCTGATTTCCAGTCTTTGCCAGTTAAAAAATTTCAAAACGGAAAAAAAGCTTTCATTAAAAACGAAGCGGTCGGAGAGAGGTGTAGAAGCCCCTAACGCCAGTTGGATTGCTATAGTTATAACAAGCAAATTATAAAGTGAAAATAAACAATTAATATATTTAAAAAATTTAAAAGTCAATTCCTACTTATTTTCTTATTTTATTTATGATCGGGTATCGTGTCAGTAATCTCAGAGTTTGGCAACCATTTGGCGACATGGCAAGGATTTGGTGACAAAATAAAAATTGCTAGACAAATTTAATTAATTAATATTTGAAAAAAGAACTGTATTAACATCAAGTGTTATCCACTACAAGTTTAAAAAAATGTATTTGAACTTGAGTGGATGAATAAAAACTATTTTATTGATGATTGAAAATTTGTTTTATTTTTCTAATATATAAATATATATCGGGAGAGTGTGAATTAATAATAGGAATTGGAAAGAAAAAAATACGCTCCCTGGGAGCCATTTACATTAGTTAAGTCATCAATTATGACTAGAAAAATTTAAAAAAAAGTTCTAAACATGAATTTCTGAAACCTTCTTTAAAAAGAAACATTAGATTCGCTTCTCTAGTTCGAGGCATCGTAGCATTTTGATGTTTTAGGATTCATTCGGCTATCTATATTATTTTTAAAATCTGCTCTAAATTATAGAGGAACAATAATGCTTCCAAAATAAAAGTGTATTCAGTCATCGTAATGTATGTGTATAAATGTATTAACTAAAACTATGGTGAGTATTATTGCGAAATACATTAATTTTTGTTATAAATTAGACTTTTTTATCCGAAACATTCACTAAGCAAGAGTTAATAATATTGAATATGAGAAATACTGATGCAATCGCCAAAATATTTCCTCTTCTTTTCTTCTTAATTGTCTTTAATTTAAATAAATCATAATTTATAAATCTTTTCCCTTATAAACCAGAAAATTATTCTCGAACGATTCATTAATAGTGAGAAATGGCCTCAAACGTTCTTTAGTAACACAATCATCTCAAGCAGATTTGGGAGTGTTAGATGAGGGTTCAGTTATATTAACGCCCCGTTTTAAAGTAGCACTAGGGCTATTTTGGAACAAACCTCGTCACTTTGAACCGCGGTCACATGACGAGGATGATACCACAGCTAGCACCCCCTCTTCAAACTTCCACACCACACAAGCGAGAGGACGTTTGGCCCCGACAGATTTAACGTGCACCAGACACGCATACACATCGGTTCTTCGATGGAATCTGGTCTTGCACCTGAAACCTTCTGGTTTTGAAGCCGAAATTTTACCACCAGGCCACCACGGCCCTATGAGGGAAAATATTATATAAGAGGATTTCACGAATATCAAGGATTTTTGGCTATCAAAAAGCATTGCGATGACCATTTGGTGAAACAGGTCTGGACTTGCCGTGAGTCAAGGATTCGTGATAAGAGAAAATGTGGCATCTTACATTGTTGAAAATGATTTTGGAATATTTAGATAACAACTGTGGAAGGTCTGACTTAACGTCTTTATAGAAGTTAATTCACACGAAGTTACCTGATATGATTCTGCACTGCGGAAAGAAAGAACAGTTGTCAACGGTTCAGGGGCCAACCTTCCCATAGGGGGTATGACCCATCGTCAGGATGCGTTTGACATGAAAATGCCCCCAGTATTTTATTCTCCAGAAGAGGTGGATACGCATGATCATCTAACGATTTTTCAATCACACTCGAGGATACTCCTAGAAAAATATTTGTAAGGGAGATGATTCGTAATGGACTCTTTGAGGAAACTGGCTTCATTTGTGTTGCGGAGAAAAATGTCCAGCAGATGTTCTGACTCTCACGGAGCTGACTATTCATTCTAAATTCGCACATCTATTTGACCACTTGTGAAGAATGCTGGTAAATAGCAGTGTCAGAGGTTAGAACGCATATTCGTGCTCTTCATCCGAATCATACCATAGGGTCATTAGTGCCCTGGTTTGCATCAAGCATCGTAAATTGTTTGATAATTCAAACATCTCTCAGGGCCTTACGAAATGTTTCTGATCTGTAATGCAAGAATAACACTGATATGGATTTCATAATAAAAAAAAAAAATCGGTACATGAAAAAATCCTTAATTTGCTAGGGTAGTTTAAAGTGGTTGCTATGGCAATTTTAAAAAGCGGGATTCAAAAGTCCTTGGAGCCCCACTCCGCGCATTACCTTCAGGGTTTCTTCAAAATTTTATTTAATCGAAAGGAGATGCAAAAATCGAATTCTGAGGGTCCTTCGGGAATGACGATTGGGGTACTTATTACGCACGTACCGCTCTCTCACACGACGTTTTTTCACCTGGACCCAAAAAGAGTTTTCATCCAACATCGCTAATTACACATACTAATACTGCCATTTTTTTTTCTCCTGTAGCAAAACGGAAGGAAAAAAAAGTGATTACGCAATTAAAAGTCGAGAACCTAATCTATCAGGACTTTTTAATGATAAAATTCAAGAATGGCAAAACATTTTTTTTATTTATTCCTTCTTGATTTTACAAACAGATAAGGCTCCCTCCAAGGAAGTGTATATAACGGATTAAGACGGAATTAAATTTCATCTCCTCCTCTTTTTCAGAACCGGGGGCGGTCATCGAGTGTAATTAAACTGAAATCTGATGCTCAAACAAAAGCACTTGCTTCTCGGACCGGAATGTCAGTGTCTTCTTTCTTTTCCCCTCGAAAGATATTTTTCATTTAAAAATTGGATTAATTTTTTGAAACTGTTTGTTTTTCTAAACAAAACGTTCACATAAAGAAAAGGAGTGGGGGAATGGCGGCGGATATTTTATCGCCTCTTCGCTCTTTCTTCGGCTGAGAAGTTCCATATTTGTAGGATGAAATGAAAAAATAAAGTCAAAAGTTGGAGGGGGAAAAAATGTGTTTATTTTTGTCCCTGTTTCTCATTAAATCTTATTTAATTTATTGAAAGTTTATTATTATTTTTTTATATTTATACTATTTTTATATGCAATATAATTTAATTATATTTTAAATTAAAAATGAAAAGAAATATTTTTTATTGCCACACGGCATTGACATTCCTACATAATATTTTAACATAAGAAGCACTTCCTTACATGTATGTGAAACTATAATTATTTCGTTAAAAAAAATTACATATTTAGGACACAGTGTTTGCCGAAACATATTGTTATGTGGAGTCAATTTTCGCTTTCAAATATAACGTGATAATTTAATTTTCATTTCAACCCCGATTTTTACAAGAAAAAGCAAAATATGTTAAACATACATCATATATATTTATATGTTAGACATCTTCTAGGCAGAGTCTATATGTTAAACCTAAGATAGCCTCTTGCATAGTCTGCAGAACTGAAACAACGCCGCCTCATTATTAAATGGATGAGGTAAATTAAATCTCTCATTGTATTTATTTTGTTCTTCATACCGAATTTAAACCCTTCAACAGTTTCATGTATCGTAATTTCCCTTCTGCGCTTTTGAAACAAAGCTGGCTGGGTAGGTGGAAGTTTAAGGTTGGGTAAGTTTTTGAATGTAAAAAAAAAAAAAAAAAAAAAAAAAAAAAAAAAGTGCTGGATCATTTTGGAACTTGCCTTTTTGAAAACTGTGACCTTCGATATGACAGCGCAATCGAAAACCTCGCCACTTTTTTATACAAAGCAAAATTATAGCATCAAATCTTAGCCGAAGGTAGTAGCAAAACTCGTCTAAACTAGGCAAAATGTCCCTCATATTTCTTTTGAAGACAGTTGCTTAGTCTAAGCCTGAATTCAATCCAGACAGCGCATGTCTAAATCACGCTCTTCCTTTTCCTTCATAAAACCGATTGTATTCTAAAATTGCAGTTCCACAGCATATTTGATCAAGGGATCCTGAACATCCGATAACACCGGTTTCATTATTTCAGGTATTTTAAAATCAGAAAATTGAATTCAGAAGATACTAGAATTTAAATGCTACTCTCCTTTTATTTTAAATAACGACAACAAAAATAATTTCTAAATTAAAGACAGGAGAATTATACTAATTTTCCTCGGGTGTTTTTTTTTTTTTTTTTTTTAACGAAAAGGAATTTCATTTCCTTTCTGAATGTGCTTGGAAATAGCAAGGAATGGATGTGATTTTCAAAATATACTATTATTACGTAAGCCATTTGAACATGTTTATATTTTTTTTTGTAAATGAATCATATTCAAATCTCAAAATAAATTGTTATTGTTGATTCTATTAATAATCTTTATTCTGTTATATTTCTCTTAAATATACTGATAAGATTCACTAATGTTTGAAATGTGTTTTAATAATACGGAATCTTTAAAATAGGCTGCTTTGAAAAAACAATAGCACAGTCTTTCCGATGTAAGTAGGGATTCCAAAATTAGCAGGACTCTTTTGAATAAAAAGTTGTTTGAAAGAAGAAAGCATAAAATTGGCGAGATTTATATTTTTCAAAGTGATCCATATAAACTAATTCAAAAAAAAAACATCCCAAAGGTATTGTTAAAAAGGCTACACAAGCCTCTCAGCCAATTTTTATGAGCAATATTTATTTGTAAGATACACAAACTAAAAGCATTGCATCCTCCTCCTTTTTTTTTTAAAGAAAAGAATAACTTTAAATGCCGGGGAAAAAAGGTCGAGAATTTAAGCAGCATCAATTGCGAATGATACTAACCAGAAATCAAGCTGGATTTTATTCAGTCCAGTGATCATACCAGATGGAACTCATTCTATTTATTTCAGTGCTTTCTTGTAATCTTTCGAAGCAATTATCCCCTCTTTTTTGACTTCTGAGTCTGCAGACTACCATCTAGACTTAGTTACTTAAAAAAGAAAAATACACAGAAGACAAAAATACACTAAGCGCAAAAGAGATGAGAAGAAACGGCCCATTTTCTTCCATCTGAATCATCAGTATTTTTTTTTTTAAGTTTATTCCTTTCTTTTCTCCTTTTTCTTTTCTGCAGTCAACAATACAAGGCGCATCATAAAATTTGTTGGCAGTAAATCACAGAGAATTGTTGTGTCTTCCACCCACTGTTTGCTCGCTGACTTCAAGAAACAAAAATGGTTCTTTATTAAAAACAATTTCTCTCGCTTATTCGGTCGGACGTTATTTTCACCCAAAGCCGCATTTAATTTTACTTAAGTGAGAAAGAAAATTGGCTTTTTTTTATTTATTTCTTTTCTTTTTGTTTCTCAACTTACGTCTTCTTGAATCATGAAAGATGACTTCACCTTAAAATTCGTTCTTCCTTTACCCTGGAATTCTAAGATTCAACAAAATGGCGTGGGTGAGGAAAATGGTGGTTATAAAACTAATATTGCAGCGATCATGGAAAGCATCAGGAGGGGGGAGGGTTAATCTTTCACATTTTTTATGCTTGCAAAAGCATTTTATTCCTATCTAAGAGAAAATAACTTTCTATACTTAATTACTATAAAAATGAGAAAAATTGTCCCATAAATAAATTAAGATAAAAAATATCGATTTCATTTTAGATTAATATTAATGTTATGATAACATTAAAATGATTTGCTCTTAAGAAAATATTTTATTCTTAAAAACTAGAATTTGTTTTTAGCTTTCTTGATAATAGTTTTAAATTTATATACGTTGTATTTCTGCTTCCATTTTGTACCGGCCCTGCAAATTTATGAATAAATTCTTCGAAAATCGTTCCTCTCAAATTTATGTGTGTTGTGTTGTGACTTATGGCACTTTACAACCCCGCTTATAGTTATCTGTCTGCAATTTAAGCCGAATGAGCGTCTCTCGTTTTTTTAGTAGCGCCAACTAGGGCCAAGACTTAGCTACTTCATGCGTCACATTTTCTTGCACAACCCCTTTTTTAAAGAGGGGCACATTCACTCACCTCACAGATAAAACACAAGAACAATCATGCCCGAACCGGGAATCGAACCCGGAACGCCCGGATCATGAGGAAGACGCGCTACCTCTATGCCAGGAGGCCGGCTCTCTAATTTATATCTTCTAAAACGAAGTATTTCTGAATAATTATAATGCCTTTTAAAATATGGCTTATGCCGGTGTCCTTTCATAGAGGTAGTTCTTCTTCCCCGTGATCTGGGCGTTCTGGATTCGAATCCCGGTTCGGGCATGGCTGTTCTGCATGTGTGAATGTGCCCCCCTTCCCCTGTAAAAAGGGGTTGTGCAAGCGAATGTGTGAGTGTCATCTTTATATGAGCTGGAAGTTAGACTTCTTCGGGTGCTCAGACGTCTTTACCCTCAGAAGCTACTGCACCTCTCTTTCCGTTGAAACAAGGACACGACATCATCATCAAATTTGGCGTATATCGCAAAGGGTGATATTACTTTGACTTCCAAACAAAGCGCATTCGTTAGTTTCTGTGAATCATTTTTTTATTGGCTAAGGACTCATAATCTCCATGAGTTGTATGATTTTTGGGAATTAAAATTTGAAAATGTTCTAAATATTTTTATTTTCTGCGATGAAATTTTAGTTTTTATTTCATTCGGATATATTCTTCTTCTTTTATATTCATATTTTTTATATTATTTTGTATTTTAAGCCTCTAAAATGTTTTATTTCACCCAAAAAGAAAAAAGCTTTCCAAAGTCTGATTCGATTTTTTGGCGCATCTTGACTAAATTGCATGCATGTGGTTAAAAAAGATTTCCTAGAAAAACATTTTTTGAAACACTATGTTTATTACGAACGAATGAATGATTTCCTTTTTTTTTTTTTTTTTCTTCTTCTTCTTAAATACTGTTTTGTTTAAAATTGAATAGGGCTACTTAGTTTGAAATCTCTGCAGACTTCATCACCTTTTTCTGAGCTACATATTTAACAGATCATATTATATCATTTTTCTATTGTGTATAGTATTTTAAGGACAGAGTATATTTCTTACTAAAATTCTAAAGATTATTACGAGAAATAACACTTCATCTATAATCACAACTTTCACCACCAAAGTTTAACACTGTTTTTCATTGTTATTCGTCATTTTCTCATAGAAATATGTCATGCTGGGCTAGTATATTATATATTTTAGACCAAGGACTGATGGGAGTATTTCGTAGATTCTTTCAATTTTCTTGATTTTCTTCTAATTTTTCTTGTATTAATCCATAAATTAAAACTGCCTACTGACAACCTCCTTTCAAGAGGTTAACCTCAAACAGATGGCACATCATTCAAATTCCTCGAAGCCTGAAGCGGCTAGATTTTGTTCTAAGCCCTCGGCAGATGATTTCGAAGAGCATTCAAATGAGTACTTGTTTGCTTCATCAGCACTTGCTAATTTTCGAGGGGGTGTTTTAATTAATTAACCTCCTTACGCGCCACAGTCCCGTCGCCTAATTACATTTTGATATCTCTACAAAAGTTGGCACTCGTCGTCGGCTCCCGTTACAGGCACAGATTAAACTTTAAAATATTCTACGCCACCCTTTACTCCTTCTCTTTAGGCACCCTCGAAATGTTCTTCTCATCCAAATCTCCTTCCCGACCAACAATTCGCACGGGGAATGACTTGGGGGGGGGGATTGTAGAACACGCTCAGGAACAACCTGACACAGGTTGGCCGAGAAAAGGAAAGGAAGCATATCGATCAGTGACTATTCGGACATGATAAAGACGAGAGTAATTTGCGGATATGGTTTGGCGAAGGGAAAGGGGAGGAGGTCTTTTCTAATCAGTTTTCGCATATTTAATAAGTAATTGGTTAAGCGTCGCTTCTCTCAGAACTTAGAGAACGAAGTTTACATTCATATTGCCCGTTACCAAATAGAAATTTTGTTTATGTAATTTTATATAGATATAGGAAACCTTTCAATAATGGTGTGATCTCAGCAATAGATAATTTTTTAGATTTCAAATTATTAGCTTTAAACAAATTTATTTCTACTTATATTTTTTTTTTTTACAAATCTAAACTTTTTTTGCTTAAATTCTAATTTTCTGCTGTAAAAACCGATTGGACAGACATTTATTTATGTTTCTGCCATCTTTCATGCTTATAATATATTTTAAAATAGATTAAATCGGTAGGTAATATTAAAGAAATGCCAATATATTCGAAATATGTTTTTAAAAATTTCTTTTACTTAATACTATGACGATTTATTCAATCAACATCTGATTTTTTTTCTAGCTTTCGATCGAGATTTTTGATATAAATCTGTTTTTCATTTGGCCGAACTCACTCTAACCTTCCTTTCAGTTAATTAGAAATCGAATTAAAATTTTTACTTTATTTTTACTTTTACTTTTATAAGGTTCCTTGAAGAGGATAAAAGTTAAAAATTTTAAATTCATTTGATCCATTGTTTAGAAAAATTGAACAAAACGTATTGAATGGTGGCTAAATCTTTCAAATCGAAATAAAAAGAAAAAAAATTAAGTTATAATAAGTTTCTGCTTTATTCGTAGAAAACTTAAAATGGAAAGTGAATTAGCTCATTCTATTGTTTATTTTCTCGTCGTTTCTTGAGAATTTTCTTTTTTTCTTTCTCTCTCTTTTTCTCCTATTTGCTCTCACTTGCCTCAAAATTTTGATTTCTTAATCGAATATTTCATAAATAAGTATTAAATAAATCTGAGAATGTGATTCTGTTATATTTTCACAATTGTAATTATAATAAAGAAAATAAAAAGGAAACAACTAGGAAAGTATGTTGTTGTTATTGTGAAAATTTATTGTTTCTTTCTTTGGAGTGAAGGTGAAATAGAATATATCAGTAAATTAGCAGTTAAAACCAATCTTATTTCAAAGATTTGGTCCCAATGGGATAAAATAAGCAAATAGTTTGTTGAAAATCAAGGGTGTATTTAGGTATTTTGGTACCCTAGACAACGCACAATATGGGGTCTTCTTTTAGAAAGACGACAATTTAGTTTCGCATTTCAACACATTTTTAATCATGTTAATAATTAATTTTAAATTAATATTTTTGATTTTTAACTTTATAATAAAGCAACTGTGGTGCAACGAAGAAGCAGAAAAACATTTTATTATTGAACTTAGAAGTTGTGTAACAACTCAACTCTACCTTGTTTATTGGCTTGTATTCTAAAGATTTGAAATCGCATTAGCGCTACCTGTGTTAATCTACGATTGTTATATTTTAATGTTAAAAATGCAAATTAATTGTAAATATTAAACGTTTATGTCGTCTCACTTTGGATTGAATTATTTTAACAAGAACACACACCTAATGTATGACGGCACTACTTCTTCAAGTTTGCTTTAGTCATGCCATATCTGGTGACCCGGACGTAATCTGAACACGCAACCTTCTGATCTGGAGCCAATGTAGCGAATTGGTATGAGTGAAGATAGAACCTAGGACCTTGTGGTTCGCAGCCCAGTAACATGACCACAATACAAAAGCAATTGCTCGAGTTGCGTATCAACTAGTTCTTAAAAAATAATATTATGAAATCAGACTGCGCGACATTACCTGTGTACTCAACATTATTAAAGCAATCGATTTTATTTTACCAGCTTTTCTTTGTTATCTTTAAATATTCTACGACCGAGGTGAAAGTAATAAAACAAATAGAAACCTAAAGAATTATACTTGAATCGATGTTAATATTGTCAGAGATTTTATCATGCATAAAATCTGTATTTTTTTACAAACTTTGGCAATTATGAAAGTAAAGTTTTTAAATCGTTCTGCTTTCGACCACCCCCTCTCCTTCTAGTGACTTTAGGCACCTGCCTAGTTTGAAATCCACCACTCGGAAACTCGACGGAAACTCGATTAAACCCCAAGAATATACAGATTTCCTAAATCGCAACAAAAAAAAATCTTTCTTGAACTGTGCTTCCTTTGAAATTGAACCACTTATCTGTCTTATATCCGAGAAAAGAGTCGGATACTTTAATACACCCAAATCAATCATTGAAAATAACACGTGGTACGCATCTTCTTCTTCTTTTTTTTTTTTCAAATATAAGGGAAACAAGAAGGAGAAATATAGAAGAGGAGATATTATTGACGGAGGGAAGTTATAAAATAAAGTTTCACCGGTTGCATAAGAAATGTGTCTAGATTTCCAAGGATGTGGACACTTAGCGAGTTTCCAAAAAATTATAGTGGATTTGGAAGAAGTCAATTTTTAAAGAGAAACTAATTTTAATAAAAAAAAAATACTTGATATATTTATGATGATTGGTTTTTTTTTAAATTATTCTAAACGACTCATAAAATTACTTTTTAAGACTGAAAATCAGAAGAATTTCAGCTAATTTTCAAAAGATAGGATTTCAAAAGATATGATTGAAAATATCAATTTGTGGAATATCTTTAAATGAAACCAAACAATGTTAAAGAAATCCCTTGCACATAGAATTCTTACTTATTTTTATATAAATTTGGTACAAGCATTCAAAAATAAATATTTTTTTTAGAAAAAAGCAATAGATGCATTGATTGATTTTATTCAAGAAACGCGGACAATAATGATTCTTGAATGAATGTCTATTTTTCATTCAATAGCTTACTTAAAAACATATCATGCAAAAAATAAAAATACAGATCAAAATATACATTAATGTGTTTTTAAATACAAAAAGCTTTGATGCACTCATTCTTTCAACCATCCACATTCTTTATCCATTATCACCAAAAAATATTTTCGAACAGATATTTTTAATAATGTCCTTAGTTTCCTCTTACACCACGGAGAGATGGAAGCGCTGCTCTTGGTATTGCCGGCGCATGATGATGGTAATGACAAATCGGTGGTGGCAAAAGGGCGAAACTTTATTTGACGCATAAAACTATAAACAACTAGTCGCTATTGCGTTTCTTGCTTCATTTGTAGCAGAGTAACTAATCTGCTGGAATGAATGGTTTATTTCATAATACTCTGATTAACTTTTCAGTACATTTCTATGACGGAGCTACTGTTCGGCGTTTTTAACTGAGTTTCGATTCCGCATGCCAAAATAATCAAAGCGCTTTTCGTAAAAAAACCCCCCACGAAGTGGCCAAATTTCCCCTGCTGCATAATGAAAAGTACCAATGATATATTCAACTAAGGAGTGAAAGGATCTCACTTTCAAATCCCGTCACAATGACCCAGGAAGTGGAAGAGAATAAGACATTAAAAGGAGGTGAACATTTTGAAGAATCAAAGAATAACTTGATAAGTTTAATTCGACGGCTTGACATGAGTGAAGGAAAAAAATTGAATGCAAATTACCCATTTATTGATGATCTCACAGAGCAGCAAAGTTTAAAAATATCTAAATACAACCTCTCTTGAGGGTACAAGTTTCAATTACGATGAAGTCGGTCTCAAGTGGAAAGTTTTGTCATGAAAAGCATTCTTTCAGAAAAAGACAGCCTCTAACTTAAGGCCCCGAAAGATAGTAACTCTTCGTGTAAATGTTATAGGTTATCAAGGTTTATCCTTTTTTGTGACTGATCAGTCCAAAAGAAATAACATGTTTTTAAAAATTTAAGTAGTAATACAATTCCTATGAATTATTGTGCCCAAAAAGCGCATAAATGAGTTCAATGATGCTTTCATACTTTATGCTACAGCTCATAAATAGAAATAGTTGGAAGCATTACTGTTACTAAAAAATATCCCGAGATATCTTTCTTGTAGATTCAGAAGTAATGATGGTAAAACAACATTCTTTTTTCTTCCTGCAAATCCGTATGTGAACTCTGCCTTAATTCAGCCTATGGGCCAAGCCAGAATTAAAAATATGGCGTTACAGAAAAATTCTTATAGAAGGCTCACTTTCATTGATGATGCCATCGTTGTCGAAGAAATTCAGTATCGATGGAGTATAAAAGAATCTATTTTCAATGTTGCTATATATCCTCCTTTGGCCTTAATGTGCAGAGAATGGATGAAACAAACTCTTTTCTAAACCCATTGAAAGGCAACTGTTAAGCAGTATAAGACTAAACAGCGAAAAAACACTACACTAAAAGAAACAGTTTGGTTGCAAAATGGGTGGATTTGGAGAGATGATAAAATTACTTCTTGTACTGAAGACGAAATTGTTTCCGATGAGGAACTCAAGACCTTAAAGCAAGATCCTGGTGCACCGATTGATCTGAAAGGTAAGATCCTACTTGTGCTCAAAGTTCGAGCCTCTTAAGAGATAACTGCATACTTTGAAGTAACATGGGTATATTTCTGTACTGTTATGCTAGAATTGTAAAATTAAATAGAATATGTATGCATTATTGTTTTCTAAAGGATTTTATTTTCATTTTCGTCAGAAATGAAATCATCTTACTGTATATATGTATTCAGCAATTTCTGTTATCCCTCACCACATTGGGCCAGACAGGGAGGGTTAATCGAAGTTTTACCATACATACATTCTAAAAAGCTTAATTTCAAGTATGGCTGAAAATACACAAGTGTTTAGAGATAATCCTTTCATTTAAACTATTTACTATGATTGTCAGATGATATAAAAAATATGATTCTGATTACTTATCTAAATAATACGAAATTATGATTAAAAGCCTTTTTCATTGATATAATGTTGGCATAAAACTGCAATAACAATATTTAAAAACAAATATTGATCATACTTAAGGAAATAATTTGGTTTTTATTTCTTGCGCATATATTATAATTTAAAAGTTTCCGTCGGGACAACAGTCTTTACAATGGCATCATTGAATTCACGAATGAGGCCATTAGTGAAGAATATACCTTACGCAATCGCGGCCATATTTTTCTATTCATCATCAACCACGCAAATAATTTGAAAGAGACGCGTCATTCAAAAATTCATTTTTGAAGGGAAATGCAAACGAAACAGTTGAAAAAGAAGGATCGAATCTCCTGGACACTTCTGTGGGAAATGGAGACAATTCTTAAATGCAGATTTCTCCATAACAATTAAATGGAATAATCCCTCTTCTTTTCATTAAAAGCTTATCATTATCCTCAAACTATCATTTAAGAAATTCTTTTTAAGAAAAATGTCTGCCTTCTGAAGACTTAAAGGTTTTAAGGGACTTAATGCCTCGTTAGTATTTTTATCGTCTGCTTTTTTTTTTACTTTGCGGGAAATCTTTCCTTTTTGTATAATCTTCCCTTTAAATGACGACGTCATTCATTTTTAAACATATTAAAAGTTTCTAGGGATCGCGAAGTGGTTTCGTTTTTCGTTCCACCTTTATTTAGGAAAGCATGCGTCTGAGGTATGAAAAGATGTGATTAATTGAATTCGTTACATCTTGCACTGATCAACGCTTAAATTGCTTATGGCTTTAATGGTAAAGTGGTAAAAGACTGCTTACTGCAAGAAATATTGTCGGAATATTTATAATTATTTGAAAGCCTGACCGAATTAAATTCGGTTAAGTAGAAAATTGATATCGCCTGACATTGACGTGTTAATTCATATTTGAAACTGGAAGTGGTTGATATAGCTGTGACTAATACAGTACTCGTCATTTAAAGAGGCTTTACAAAGCAATGAAAAACTTGAAGCAATCGTAATGAGGTAAGCTGGATAAAGGTTTTGATCTACGACATATTTTCTTATCTTCAAATGTTTCAGGCTTTATAAGGCATGAATTCATCAGTTCTATGCTATGATCGAACGTTACATTTATTACAACATGGTTTAATGATTATCATTTTATTTCCATCCAATTCCATAATCAATTTAATATTTAATGTTTCTTATTCATTTCATATAATTGTGTTATTAATTACTTATGCAAATGTTGATTATCAATAACGGATTCAACGAAAGACTTGCAGTTATTATCGTATTTTGTTCAATGAATCGAAAGTATATCGCAGTTGCCTCCAAAAAATACAGTAAGATTGGAAAGGTGATCTCAAAACCACATTTCAAATGTGAATTAAAATGCACATAATTATGAAATAAAATTTTCTTCTCGCATAAGAGATAATTAACAAATATAAAGTTTTATTAAGTGCTATGCAATTCCTTAAAAAATGTCTCCTAGCAGAGAAATTTTGAACTCATTTTTTTATTCATTCAAACAAATTTCTCTTCCCTTCCCACAAAAAATGTCCTAATTTCCTGAAAGATAGTTTTGTCCATAGTCTGCATTGAAATAATATCATTTTATTATGGACACTCTAATTCAATGTGACATCTTGAAAACTAAAAAAGGAAGAGTGTTATAAAATAATAAAACTAATTATTTTCTAATTAATTCTCCCAAATTAATTATTTTCCTTCAATTCAAGTATAATTTCTTTCTTATCAGCTGGAAACTTTTTTTATAGATAGGCATACCTTTTAGTAATAATTATCCGCAAATAATTCCCTTCAAAAGAATTTAAGTGGAAAACAGATGGTTGTTAGTGATCCGGTTCAGGTGTTTTAGGAGCGGCAAATTAAATAATCGTACTTAACTTTCCGCTGATTGACAGCATTACATTCTACTTCCTCTTTGATGTGGATTCCAAATAATTTTTATTTCTAGAGTTGCATCACCGAAACTGTATTATTTATAAACATGGTTATGCTTCTGGAATTATTCTAGTAATTTGTATAAAAAGATGCTTTAAAGCGAAGAGGGCGAAGTTAATTATAACAGGAAAAATAAGTGTATTTATTTTTCGTGGTGAAGTTACCTTCAGAAACAGAAAGCAGTCATTTTTTTTTTCACATTTGCTAAACTTATAATTTCAAATATCTGAGTCATTTTTTTCTTTCTAAATAAAATTTTAACGGTCGTAAAAACTTTATACTAATGCAAAGCAGTAGTAGAAAACAAAGAATATTCTTTAACATAAATATTATTTGTACTCTGGGTAAATTTAAATTATTTCATTAAGAGCGTTCTTGAAAGAATGTTTCACTCTATTATCTCTCCACTTTCTCGCTTTCGAGGGGATTAGAGGAAATGAAGGAGGTCCGCTGACATCAGTAAAACTACTCAGAGAAAAAAATCAAACGCATCATAAATATATATTATTTATATGATACTTATCTGCCTTTATATTTCTACTTATCCGGTAGTTTGAATAAGGATCGTTAAAATATCATGCAATGTATTTTTTTTAAATTTGATTATATTTCATATTAAGGGTATATAATTATCTATGACACCAAAAATTGTCTCTTTTTTTTCATGCTACAAGAAGATAACCATAATCTTCATCATATTGTAATTACAATATTATCATATTGTATTTACAATATTAACAAACATTTATTCTTAATGAAAAACACAGTTATTCTTTCCTGTCGAACTATGTAATCGAAAACGGATTTTTAAAAACGTCTATCGTTCCTCTATTTGTGTTATCAGTCCATAAAAATGATCGAAATTATATCAACCTCCTCCAACCATAGTTTCTCTAAGAGCTGGCTACAACTCCATTTTTCTTCAATTTTCTTTTCCTCTTGAACTATTTCACACGGTGTAAACGACGAGAAAAGAAACAAAATGATTTTAATGCAATGAAAACACGCGGAATTCAAAAATTCCAACAGAAAGCTTTTCCTTCTACAGGAACGCGTTATATAAAAGCTGCATATTCATTTCATGGTTTTACTTGCCTTACGTTTAATTAATACTCTTGGGTTTATATTTTAAATATCAACATTTTTCGTCCGCCATATTTGAAATTTTTTGAATAATTAATCAAATCAAAAAAGATTTTATAGATAAATTACTGCACAGATTCCCAAACATTTAGAGGCCAATCTTTTGGTTTTGGTTCTTAGTGGATATACAAAAAGGTCCGTCAGAAAGACCCTCTAAAGGCCAAAAATTGACACATTAGGGTCAGAAAGGGTAATTCGGAGTGATAATTACAGTACGCTCTTGTGCAGCTTTAGACGCCTTCTTAAAGACACGTGTTATTTTTTAACATTTGTTTCATTTAGTTACAATCACGCTCGAAACCCAAACTTCCTTTTTTCATTTCTTGCATGGGTAATTTGGGGGATAATTGTAAAGTTGCATCTGTAGAATATTATGCTTACGAGTGAGATTCGGTTCTATTTTGTGCTTTCTCCTGAGAAACGGGACAGCGCTCTCATTTATATTTGTTAATTTTCTTGGGAAATTTTGGAACTGGTTTTTATAATAACAAAAAATCATATTTTTCTCCATTAAGAATAATTCATTATATAGGATATTAAGTGATAGGACAGCTCAGGAATGCACTAAAATATCGGCCTGTCATTATTTTACTTTAAATTAGGAGCTGATATTTTTAAAGAATCTACCTTGCAGTTTACAGTTGTGTCACTTTTCATGAACGAAAGTCGGTTATTCAGAACTTTTTGATATTCTTTGAAGTCAAGTACAGTAAAAAGCAAGAAAGATGATATCGAAGAAGAAAAAAAATGCGATTTTCTAGGAGGATTTTATTTTTTTAAATAAGAAATGGGAGAAGTACCTTATTTCGAAACACCCATGGTTGATTTTTCCCCTAAATATATTTTGATCAATTATGTTTAATACTACTATTATTTTTGTGAAATTGACGGTATTAATTGAATATAATAGATTCGAACAGCCGAATTCGAATAAATCAAAACATTTTAATAATAGTTTACTATTTCAAGACTCAAATTAAAGCTGTTCTACCAGATGTTATCATTGAAACAGACTTTTTCAAACGCCAAAAATGTCAGAAAAAATGAGTTAAATAGGAGATTCTAATTGAAGTGAGAACTGACGCTGTGCTACTACTAAATTGGGCTACAAGTTCTTACTTATTTTAAAGTGAGTTTCTATGTCTTAAATATTTTCTCAGTCATTTTTGCTTAAATTCAGCATAAAATTCAGTCATTTTTGTTTTTATAAAAGTTTATTTCCTGATTTTTCTCTTCAGAATTGAGGATAGAATAATTATGAACTTCACCAAATTAAATAGTTAAAAATCACATGGGAAATTCTATTAATGGCATATATTTTTGATCGGAAAGTAATAAAACAGTAATAGTTCGAGGTAATTGGGAACAGGTGATAAAATAAATTCTAAGATAAAAAGCAGTAGTTTCTTACCTTTCAAATATGTTTGTTGCTAATATCAGAAGCTGAAAGAGGTGTTCCTAATTACTCTTTAATCTCTGGAGTTATTGGGAACATACCGATACAACTATGAAGGTTGCTCAAGCAGAGAATGATTAATTAATTAGATAATTTGGAAAAAAGGAACTGCTTAAAGAGCAACTACAGAACATAATTATGTACTCATAGAAAACTTGTCTGTTTTCCATCTCATATCACCATTTCAAATCGAAGAAAATGACAAAATCTGCAAAATTTACTTCCAGTTACCTTAACTGGCCGAACTTGTTGTTGCAGTAAAGGTAAACAATTAGTAATAACAATTAAATTTTTTCTCTTTTTTTAATTAATATATCAATAATTTAATCGTCTTTTAGGATTTCAAAGATGCACATATTCCAACGGAAAACGATAATTTAAGCTTATGTATTTAATGCTATAAAATTTGAATATTTTATTTTTATATAGGAAATATTTTATGACAATTAAAAAAAATTTTTCTTGCATCACCATTAGGGTTTATACAAAACCCGACTTTTTGAAAAACCGGTTTTCGAATTCGATATTTCCAAAAAACCCGGTTTTAGCCGGTTTTCGAATTTTTGTCAAAGAACAATTGAATAGGGAAAAATAAAATATTTTTCCCTTTTCTATTTTTTTATTTTATTTTAATTTATATAAAATAACAAAAAACGAAATCAATATCAAAGTCAAAATATAAAAAACAAAATTAAAGATTACATATACATATTACACAAAATATCGAAAACTCAAATAAAAATTTCAAATAATATTTATATTATTTTCACTATTTTTAATTTCTCCTAAGAAAATAGAATTTTAAAAAACATAAAATATCCACTGAACAGTGGCTAAGTCTCGTTCTTATTTTGGACACAACATTGCCTGAGATTGAAAAGACTCGTTCACTAGTAACTGAGTTTGGCATCAAATTACAAATCTAAGTTTCTTGTTCTTTTATTCGTTTGTTCAAATAATGAAAATTCAGCTTTCAGCGTCTTTGGATTTGTAAGTTTTTCTTCGGGGTCTTCATGAAACTAAACAATTATATTATTTCCGACAATTATTTTATGAACTGCTTTCAAATGAATATGTAGATTGCTCGTAGACGATCCTTTGCAGCTCAACATTTTATTACAATGATTTCAGATTGCCTTGTCTATCCCGAACTTTTTGAAACTATCCCAAAGTTCCGACTTATTCATTTTTATCTAAAAATGAAATTAAATTTATTGAATAAATATTTTTGACGTTTATTTTACAATTTTATTATTTTAACTATAAATATTAATGCAATTTAAAATCTAATCTACACATTTTCTAGTAATTTTGAAAAAAAAAAAAAACCAATGTAATTCCGATGCTTGCTAAAGACATAATTCATGTTAAAACGTTGCGAAAGAAAATATGGGATATTTTAACACCCTGTGTTTTATTTAAAATTCCATTAAACAGAAGCCAGAACTTCTTATTTTACACTAATTTTTGATAGAAGAAATTTATAAAGTAAAATTTAAATTTTAAAATGTAAAATATAAAATATAAACATAAAAATTAAATATACTTAATACTTACGTTATTTTTACCAAATATAACAACTTTATATTTTTGTTTCCAGTTTTCACCTTCACAATAATAAGCAAACCTGTCGTGACTCGAAACGGATCGGATTCTGAGGATCATTTCGACAATTCCATTTCATTAAGGGGTGAGACGCGGAACGATGATCACATTTGACCTTGGATTTCTCGTATTAGATACTTTTTTAGTTCTATTTTTTTTTCACGTTTATGTGAGTTTTATATCATTTCTGATAGCATTTTATTTTAACTGAATATTTCGTATTGATATGGCTAGTTCAAGTGGTGTAAAAAAGCTTTCAGGAGTGGTACGAAGAAAATTTTATATATTATTAAATACTGTGATCAAGAAGCAGAAAACGGGGAATATTTTATTCCTTTCACACGTTCTTCGAAACGAGCCAGTCAAATTGCTGACGTTTCTATTAGCACCGACTTCATACCGATAGACGAAGCATCCGACGAGAAGCAAGAGATGAACTTTATCAAACTTTTGTTTCACCTAGAAAAAAGTGAAAAGAAATATTCATAAAAAACAGAAATTGACGAATTCGAGGCGCAACTGTGCAGTGCACAAGCACTGGCCAACTCAATTTGCAACGTTGAAAAAATATGTTTGCTGCCCGTTGCATAGATTGAATAGCAAATCAAATAAGTTCAAGATTAATTATTACATAGTAATATAAATTCTTAAAACCGGTTTGCTTAATTTAAAATCCCGATTTTCGAATCTGACAAATTTACTTTAAAAGACCGACTTTTTAAAACCGGGTTTGAAAACCATCGAACCCTAATCACCACCATCCCTTTAGAAGAGGTAAATTCTTAGGCGGTTAATTTCAAAACATCGTGTCAGTATCAAATGACTTGATAGAATTTCAAACCACAGCAACCGTTAATGGCTTATGGATCGGACACAACTTTCAGATGAGCGGAAAATTCTGTTCAATGTTTTTTTTTTTTTTTTTTTTGCTGCTTCCAACAATTTTTTTAGCACAAAATGAAAATTTTCATCGGAAAATTTTTCGTTTCTTTTTTTGTAAACTTTCATTTAAGGAATTTCTTTCACGCTAAAATCAGAATATTTTTCCTTCATCGTATACCTTTTGTCTCAGCTTCTTTGAGATCATTTCAAGTTCTTTTTGGCAGATTCCTTATAGGAAGACTATATCGCTATGGTTCTAATAAAGGAAAAATTTATGAAAATTTTACAAATTTTCATCGATTGTGATCATTTGTCATACAAACTCTTCTTCGCTACTACAGATCTTACTTACTACAGATCTGGAAATACGAGGAATATGTTGTAAAAAGAATGAAATCTAGAACGAGTTTGTCGAAGGACTATCCACGGTAGAGGAAATGATAGAAAAATCAGCAATTTCATTTCCCGATTATTCCTTTACAATTGAATAGAAAAGGGAAAAGAGACGAATTGTCACTTTATTCTGAGAAATTAATCTTGGGCTAAAAGTTTTTCTACTGCAGTTGTTTAAATGTTAAAAGTTTGAAAAGCATTTTTCTGCCCCTAACTTAAACTATTTTATAACCTACATTTTTGAGACCTTCCAGGAAAAAAATCTCATCAGTTATATTCTTTTGCATCTAATTTTATTTTATAACCCATTCTTATAAAATTAGAGGTGGAAAATAAATGGGTGGAGAGGTGTGCTGCGTTCTGATCGAAATTTTCTACTTTCTATCAAAGTTTAACACTTTCGTGCAAACAGAATCTTTCAACTTGCTGAAAATTTTTTTAAATAAAAGTTTAGACAATGTGAGGAAAGTGTTTCAATCATAACGAATGAACTTCTTTCAAATCTAAACGCACATGTCAAGAACAGAAATGAGTTCGAACATAATGGAATTTTGAATGCTCTATAACCAACGAGGTTAATCATAGCTTTGTGTGTCCACCAAGCAGGTGAGAAACAACCAGCATTCCTGAAGCTTCATATCCGCTTATGTGAGATGCCTTCGGGGGCGGGGGGGGGGGGTTAAGAAAAATCAACTATCCATTCTTGATTAACATCAATTGATATCTCAGTATTAAACGTTGATAAATGTCTTTTATTTGCAATCGAATGAAATGAAGGAAGAACCACTTAAAATATAGTTTAGTGGAAAAAAATGGGTTGTTATACACTGGTGTGCAAAACTTAAGCAACAATGCAAATTTTAAGCAGATAGCCATGAAATTGCAGAAAAGGAGTTCTTGCGATCAGTACAATGAACACGTAATTCAAGAGAAAGGTCATGCATATGCAAATATCAGGAACAAAACGTCACAGGTGACGTGAGCGTACGCAAAACACGTGCGGAAGGCGCGCGCAACTCAACACTACAATAAAAGAAAGGACGGAGACGCAATTAAAGACATTCGCTGCAAGTGCACGTGAGTTAATTCATGAAATATGGCTAGCAGAAATCACCTGGACGATTTCACACGTGGAAGAATGATCGGAAAGCTGGAGGAGGGGCGTAGTGTGACCAGTGTAGCTGAAGAGTTCGGAATCAACAAAAATGTCGTTTCGCGCGCTTGGAAAGCCTTCCAAACCACAGGTACAGCTGTGAGAAAGGTTGGTGGTAGCCGCCCCAGGAAAACAACTGCAGTGGATGACCGACATATCGTCCTGCAGGCGAAAAGAAGCCGAAACCAGTCAGCAAGCGCCATTGCTCAGCAACTGTGTGCAGTAACGGGGCGACAAGTGTCGCATTTTACTGTGTCCAGACGCCTTTACAAAGATGGCCTATTCGCCCGCCGTCCTGAAGGCTGCATCCATTTGACAGCTTCCCACCGGCGGCACCGTTTAGAGTGGTGCAGGGAGCACAAAAACTGGACATCTCGTCAATGGAGTCGTGTCCTCTTTACAGATGAGAGTCGTTTTAGTGCCACAAGCGATTCCCAACGCCAGTTGATTTGGAGAGAGGTCGGGACACGGTTTCATCCCAGTAACATCACAGAAAGAGACCGTTTCGGTGGTCCTGGAGTTGTCGTCTGGGGAGGCGTTATGATGAACGGGCGGACTGAGCTCCACGTTTTCGACAGAAGTTCTGTAACTGGAGATCGCTATTGTCAGGAGGTGATCCTTCCCTATGTGCGTCTGTTCCGAGGTGCCATTGGATCAGACTTCGTTTTTATGGATGACAATGCACGGCCACACAGGACTCATGCTGTTGAGGAGCTCCTGGAAAGTGAAGATATCACTCGAATGGATTGGCCGGCGTGCTCCCCTGATCTAAATCCGATAGAACATGTGTGGGATGCTTTGGGGAAACTTGCGGCACGATTACATCCTCCTGGGAACACCCGACAACTTAAACAGATGCTGATTGAGGAATGGGCACTCTTACCTCAAGAACTGTTGGACAATCTGGTGTTGAGTATGGGGAGACGGTGCGAAGCAACCATTGCAGTAAGGGGAGGGCATATCCCATACTAAGGAACATCTGCTTGCTATTCTTCCTCTTGGACAGACAATCATGTGTAACGATACTATGAGTTCAATAAAGCCTTTTTTTGTTTGATTCCATACTGTATGCACTGTATTCATTTCTGCGCAACTATGCTTTCGTCATTCTTTCAGAACAAAATGCTGTATCTCATTTCTGAATTTCATGTCTCTCAGATAATTTCTCGTGAAGTTATGGCAAAAAACACACCTGTTGCTTAAGTTTTGCACACCAGTGTAGAAATTACACGAATCAACAGTCCTCAATTTGCTCCGTTTCCTAGAATTACTTACTCCCAATCTTGCTAAAGGAATAATTATTTAAGAATAGCTGTTCCTATTGTTTAAAGCAGCTTTCTAAAATAGTGGTCAGCAACTTTTTTTTGTAAGGTTCCAATTTTAGAATTATATTTATCTAAACCGTACTAAAGAAGCCGTGAATCCGCAATTTGAATTAAAAAGTGTGTATTTTTAAAACTTGAGACTAATTTTTTTTCTTTTGTGTAAAATCACTTCATTTAAGAGTACTGAACTAAAATACATTATTAAAGTAATCTTGATGATAATTATAAAATATTGGATAAAATAAATTATTAATTTAGGAAATATATAAATCATAAGATTATGATTTTTAACATTCTTGCCTAAAAATTAATATATTATTTTTTCTTATATCAAACAATATTATGGGAATAAGAATATTTTATAAGATATTGTATTTGGGTAATAATAAAATTAAAAGATGCGATTCACAAATAAATAAGGACAAACTATCATTCCATTAAGGTTTCTGCTTATTAAATTTGTGATTTCGAGATCTCTGTTCGCAGCTTTTCGATTTTTAAAAACTGTTTTTCTCAATAAAGTTATGAGATAATTTTGAAAACTAATAAATTAATAATTAAATATTTTTCGTTGAAATCATTGAAATAAGTCTCAAGATAAAGATCTCCCAACCTTGCTAAAGGAATAATTATAATAAACATTGTAGTTGCGAAAAATTCTAGTCTGCTGAAACAGAACTCAATCTTTGATGTGTATCGTTTTCTTATATTTATCTAAAAAGTATCTCTGACTTCTAACTTTTCTTATTATTTTGCAAAGAAACAGTTCAAACTAATTCCAACACGCTATTTTCATTTATTATTCTGTGCATCATATTGTCTGAGGTATACAAATGAGAGTGGCTGACCTCAAAAATGCTTGAATGTGAGTGTTTGGAATGTACTTGACCAATTCCAAAGGTTTCTGTTTTTTCTTCAGCCTGATGTTTCTTTCATTTAGAATTTTATTCATCATCCTAAGTTATAAGATATATAATAACCTCTCAGTGCCCATGTTGATGGGGCCAAGAATTTTCGTCTAACTTCATGCGCTTGTGAATAGAATACATTATCTTAAATGAAGTCAACTTATATATATATGATTAATGCGTCGTCTAAGCAGGCGAGATGATGACAGATGGAAGCACTCAATGAGCTCATTAAATAATCATAAGAGAAGCCATAACGCTGTATTTATTCGTGAAGAAATATTCTTCTGTGTACTAATGTACTGAAATGTTGAAAAAATGATACACAATCTATTTTTGCTGAGCACGGTATTGATATTTTATATTATGTGTACCAAGATTTCTTTTCTTTTTTTAAATGTGAGCTTGCATATTCCAAGTAGTTCGATTTGTAATTAGAATTAAGTTAACATTTTGAGGTACTTTTTGATGCAAATCATAACTAATCTATAAAAAAAAATGCCTAAAATATAAGAGTGTAGTTTTTTTGGTATTTTATTGAGCTGAGGAGATTTAAAAAAGTAAAAACGAAGTGTTTTAAAAGAAAAAATATATATAGAAAAAAAAGAGAAAATAGAAGAAAATGAGATGAATACACACGGAAAGGGGTGTGATGCATTTAGTAGTATATAGCAGGCGAATAAATAATGCATCGCTGAATAAAATTATACGTAGCAAATGACAACGCGAAATTTTATACTTTTGAAATTCTCTAGGTGTTTAATTAATTTTACAAAATTTTATTTTGATTGACTCGTTTTTAAAATAGGAAAAAATATTAGTAAAATATTCACCACGATGATACTTAGAAATATTAATTTACAAGTTTTTATCTTAATATTCCAGACAACCGAAACGTGAAAAATAGTCTCTCGAGTTTGTCTTCCGAATATCTCCTTTGTTTGTTTTTTTATAGAAAATGGAATATATTAATTTGATATTATTAATTTAATAGAAATTAAAGACACAGAAAACAGTAAATTAATAGTCTTATCTCTTTTGAAAATTTTTTGACTTTCTTCTTTCTATATAATCTAAAATTATTTAATGTAGTTCTGTTATAACGAAAAAAAAGATATGTATTGCTTTTGGTAGATATAAATGGATGAATTTTCAGATTATTTATCTCTACTGAAATCAAATAACACACACACACAAAACTAAATTTGGCATAAATTTAGTTTCTCTAGTTTCCATGATATTTGACTATATTTTCAGCAATTAACTTATGGTATCTAGTAAAAGGATCATTGTTCTGTATATTTTTTCTCATTTTGACGAAATTTACTAACTTTTGTAAAAATAAAATAAAAATCCGTTTTCATAAAAATAATAATAATAATAATAATAAACATGATGTAAGGCATATTTTACAATTTTCTAGCGGCTCCTGACTTGCTTCTCTTTATTGCAGGAACTGTCCCATTGTTGAAAAGTTATTCCTATTAGCTGAAACATTTCCTCTTTTCCAACTGAAAAAATGGCCTCTAAAGCAATGCACGATGGGAAAAATAATCGTCGACTCCAAAATCTCTCATTTTGAAACTGGAATCAAACATGAAAAAGTATTGCTATCGAAATGTCAAAAGTAAATGTCTCTTTTTTCCTAGATACAAAGAAATACTATCTTTCTTTTCTCCCCTTGCATTTAGAGGACGTAAAGCAAGAGAACTCATCTTTTGAAGTCCTTTTCCCCTGTTTCATACCCATTATAAAATTTTATTATCCGTTTTTTGGGTACGGTGGTGGAGATCATTATGCACTCTTGCCACGATTCTAACTCGAGACATGATTCAAACATCTTCCTTTCACAAAACAGACGGGATTTTTTTTTTTTTTTTTGTATTATTTTTAAGGACGAAGCGCCACAACTTTTGAAAGATATGCCCATGGGTGAGGGAAAAGATGTAAAGATGTAAAGAAGAATGTTCTCCTGAAGATTCTGCAATTCCTTTTGTGCTTAGTTCTTCATTCGCATTCCTTCCCCCCCCCCCCCATTTACATCTCAAGTTTGACTTCTTTTGAAGTTTTTCTCGGTAATATTCAAATAGCATTTTTTACTTTAATAAGTTCGGAATCATTGTTTCTGATCTTTAAATTTACTGCGAATGTGTAAATGGCTGGAATATATTTAACTATCCAGGAAAATGTTCCTGATTCGTCGAGGTATATAAATGTCTTTGATTGCCTTAATTGAAAGTTGCCTTTTCTTAGTGAAAACATTTAAAGCGATAAGACGCAAAAATACGAAGAGTTATTATTGTTTCCATCCAATAGTATGTAGTAAGTTTAAAAAAAGGGTTAAAATTAGCTTTAACTTTTCAGGTATTAAAAATTAAGAATTCGTTTTAAAAGTGACAAGATTATTTATGATAGCACAACGGCCATGCTTTTAATTTATAAAATGTTACGCTTTTTAAATTTTTGCACGATCCTATGACACAAAATGAGCGAAACAGGAAATTTCCTCTTTCCTTCAATTATATTGTAATAAAAGAAACTAAGTAAGAGTATTTTTAAAACTCTGCTCAGTTGAAAATCCTAGGAACCTTATATTAAATGAGAAACACATATTAATCAAGAATGAGAAATAAAGCTGATGTAACGCAACCAGAATAACATCTGTGTTTCTAAAGGACACTTTTTTCTCTCTTAAATGTTCGTGAATCATTTCATGCTCCCATGATCAACGTAAAATACTCAGAAATAAATTGAAATTTCTATATACTGCGCATCATTTGTTGTAATAAAAGTTTCAATTTATTGAAAACATTATTGAGTGTTTATTTATATTCTTTGCGGTTAATTCATTTCATTTGCATATCAAAATTGAATGAAATTTAGTGGGCATTTATTAATTCTCAAACTGCGTCTAGTTTCTTAATATTGCATAATTTTATGTTGAATTGATTTGTTGCTTTCGATCAACCTTTGCGATGAGCATAAATCATTGTTTTCAAACTTCACAAATAAATGCGGTGAACTTAAAAATTTATTTCACTCACGTTGTTTGAGTAAATCCAAACAACTTTACTGGAATTCCTTAAATGATAATATATTTGTTAGTATTTTTGCAAATTAATTATGGTATGAGTACCAGTGTATTAGTCAGCATTATTAGACTTATTCATAAAAGAGCACATTTTACAAACTGCAATAAGTTTCAGAAATTCTTTTTCACAATCCATGTTAATTTAGTATTGTAAAGTGGAAATGCAAAATATTTTATACTATATATATTTTTTATCTTTTGCAATCCGAAAAGACGATGCATATTTTTAGAATATATCTAGAACGAACTTGCTTTTATCCATACAAGAAGTGTATTGTAAACAATATTTGTAAATAAATATTTAATAGTCCATTGTTCTTAATTTAAATGGCAAAGGCATAAGTTAAGTTTTTAAAAAATTTAGTTTCTCTGATAAATTGTGTGTACCAAATATAACGTTACAGCAAATCCATTATTTTCATTGAAATATTATTTTTTATTTTTATAGAAATTACTTTGCCTTAAAGACAAAACTGTATTTTAAAAAAAGCGTTAATGACCTGAATATTTCAAATTAGTATTTTATATTTAAATAATGTTACAATCCCAGATTCCACAAGCGTCTTTTGACGTCATACAATTTTGTTACATGAAATGCTATTAAAAATTTCTAAAAAGAAAAAAAAATTCTTTAAAATTTTAGTTCTCCGATTCATTGTGTGAAGTTTGAAAAAATTGAATTCTTTTGTATTTAAGAGGGAATAAAAAAAATCACGGAGGCTTATAAAATCGAATTTAAAATTTAAACCGACTTATTTCCTTCACTAAAATCGCATTTTCTGTTTTTCCCAGGTGCAATCTGATCAGTAGAAGAAAAGCTCATCACTTCAATTCCTTTCGATGGTTTGACCGTGCCGTCTCATAGGAAAACGCTGAAGCAGGAACCCGTGCGAAACTGCGATGCGGCACAGTTGCTTGTCATTCGATTTTTCAGAGAATATTTTTATGAGACTCCACAAAACTGGTTATGACACCTCTATGGGTTCTCCTGGGGCTGTGAAACTTTTTAAAAAAATCGACTTTCTGTAAGTTTATTCTTTCCAAAAATTTTTATTCAATTCCATATTTACATTATAAATTAAGAATGAAAATATAAAATAGTATGTTTATTTATTATTTTTTTTATACTTGAACAATTTTGAGACTGCATGATATTCAGTACCTTATGGAATTTTTTTGATTCATAAAAACGTTTGAAAAACCAGATTTTTAAACTAAAAACAAACAAAAAAACACACACCTTTGACAGGATTTTTGTTTTTAAATCCTCGTTGGTATGCATGGCATATACTATTTTAAGTTTTTAAAAATTCCTAATGTGAGATTTATTTAATAATTTAAAAAATTATGCATATATTTAAATCGTATCTGTCGTAAAAGCATTTATGCAAACGTGAATTTCAATTACGTTGAAATGAAATAAAAGTAGCTGAGAAATTCTGGAACGTATCTGAATATTAGAAATTGTATTCTGTGATGAGGGTTCCATTTCTGTTGTAATAATGCACACTTTTATTTTCAATTTGTTATCATTTAAATTCTACAAGGTTTAATTTCTTGAATATTTTACAGATTTTTTTTTTTTTTTTTTGAATTTGGCAAAGCGCATTGAAAGTTAACAGTTTAAGCTCGAATCGTAAAAATATTGTATTAAATAAGTACTAGAAAGAATATAAAATATTAACACAAAATAACATAAACAAATTTTTGTAGTTAGACAACAATTGTGAAAACAAAAATACTTTAGCATATTTTAAGAAGTGTTCATTTCAATCTCAATGATGGTAATTAATTCTAATTATCTTCATCTGTAAATTTAGTTACTATTTTCTTAATAACGGTCAAAATCTTAAATTGCTATAGTTTCCCTGTATGAAAAAATAAAGATGTGTTAACATAACTTTCTTAAAAGTTCACATTCATTGAATATAAAATACATCTCCTTATTCATTTATTTTATTTCGTTTCGAATTTCAACTGTACATTTTATGTTATCATTAAAGTCAGTTTGATTCATTATATATAGAGGAATTTTTAAATATTAAAAAAAAAAATGTTCTATAATATGAATCAATTCAAGAAAAACTTTTGCAGAACTTTTCTCAATACTTGATTTTTGCTCCTCCTATCAATAACACATAAGAGTTTTTCATACTCGTTATTTATTTTCACATTTCTATTTTATTACGGCGCTGTTTCGTCACATTTAAAATGCATTAAGGTTATTCAATTCCACCCTTTTCATTTCGAAGCCTCTTTTTACATCTCATTCGCTTCTTGGACTTATTAAACAGGACATTTTAGCGTGTGTGAACTGGACCCTGTCAATAACAGAAAATATGTCACATGAAAGTTCTCTTGTTTCAGGAGAAGAGTTGACGCCTTTATGCGGGAAAATCTTTCATCAGAAGAAATAGAGCACCAATTCTTTCGGAGCTCGGCTCTATCTTTTTTTTTTTTTAATTCCATTCTCTTAACAGATGTTATTGTCATAATGCGGTGTTTAACTTTCGTCCCTTAAGTATTATTTTTTCCATTTCTTTGAGTATTCCCCACAGATTATCTTAAGCATCTTTCTCGATATCAAAAGAATTTACTAATACCATGTCTTTTTAACAAACTGGTAGCCCGTAGCACTTTAATTTTGCGACTTCATCGTCTATTTGTCAAGGTTTTCATTATCACACTATTACAATGAATTTTTATGTAATGACGCGGCAGTCGAAAGTTTATAATCATTATCAAAGTTTATAATCATTATTCACAAAATCGCGACGTGTATGGTGAAAAAAGAAAGGTTTTTTAAAGAAAAGCAGCCAATAAAAAATCTTCTAAAAAGCACCGAAAACAATATTACTTCCCTCCCTGTCCAAAAAAAAATTGTGTTTGTTAACAAACATGAAATAAATCTGTTAAGGAAATGCTTTTAAATATAAAAGTTATTTATTCGATTTATCTTACCTTTTGCAGAATTCCTCTATTTGCGTGTGCAATAAAATACACAAGCTTTATTATTTTTTAATTTTAAGTCGAATCATTCAGGTATGTCAACGCAATTGAAAATTACACAGAAAATTTACAAATTGTATATTTCTGGGAGAATTAAGAGATAAGAGGATAAAGATAAAGTGCGTAACATCGGGCCTCGATTCCTTGGAATATTTGTCATGTCTATCAAACAAAAGCAAGGGTCAAATGCTATTTTCTGGTGTACAGGTGAAAGGGACTGTCTGTTCTGATGATAACTTCTGATTTAAACAAGTTGAAGATGTTAAATAACGTATCACAATCTTAGGGAGTGGGATGCTGAGTAAGCACTGCGGCAGTTTAGAAAATATTAACTTAATTACAGAAACAAATAGCGTATGCGTAACAGAAGTTATAACTTTGCACAGCGAAGCCTGTGTCTCGTCAGCGAACCAACAGCACATTTGATATCGTCTTAAAATTTCTTTTTTTAGTGTCTAAGCGGAGCTTTCGAGAGCAAAATAAGATATTAGATTCTACCTTTTAAACATCAATTTCAAGAGTTTCTCCAGCTCACTGAAAGCAAGTGTCTTCGGCAGCATTCTACTTTTTAATCATTCATGGGATGGTTTGCAGTATTTTTTTTTTTCGCTTTTAGTTCTGCCTTGGGGTAAGGCAGGCAGCAAATCTTACAGCTTAATCCCCCCCCCCCCATAAACGTGGAAGGCAGAGAGGGGACTTTAATTTCAATTCTGTCCTCACTTTAGCCAAACAGCCCGGAGAGGTGTGTCCGCCCCATAGAGATTGTCGTTTGCTCTTCCATCGCGGTGACATCTGACTTTATTACATCTCAAAGAAAATGCCGCTCCCTTTTCCCACCCACCTAGTGTGTTCGCGTGCCACCTTATTGTCATCAAAATAATCTTTTGGTCTTTCCCTTGGGAGGTGTTGAGTGGTGTCCTCTCAAAAACCACTCGGAGCAACTCTCTTCCTCACTCGGCAGCTGTCACTCGAGTCATTCATTTATGGGGATGGAGGCGACCTGAAGAGAAAAGAGTCTTCAGCAAGCGCAGAAAATCGAAAAAGTGATCACTCGATTGATTCTGAAATCTTTCATGCGGGTTGTTTAATATGTATTTTCAAGAATCTCTGTGTTATTTCTTAAATAGATAAATTAGAATATGCTATCTGATAGATATTATACTAGAAAGTTTATTGCGATTAGTTCTAAATGCAGAATTGTCGTCAAATTGCCATTCATGTGGACAGCATGTAATATTAGTAACATGCTTAGGCTCTGACGGGACGAGGAGATGGATATGGTTCATACGATTCAAAATGAGTGAAACGCGATGAATTTCTCATGGTTTTATTAATAACTCGTTACATTCCATAGTATGACCAGAACATTAAAACATATTTTCACTTATTATTCAATGATTGAAATTATTATTTTGTACATTAAACAGCCAAATGCTATTTTACGATGGTGTTAGATTGCAAGAGAATATTTTGCCTAAGAATTAGACATAAACTGTTGAGTCAAACAATTTTTTTGGTATTACTAACAAATATTTTAGAGTCCCTTTTATAACTTGGAAGATTTCTGAATTTAATTCCAATTTTCTGAATTTAGAATTCTGAATAAGAATCATGGACAGTTTTAATGTATCTTGGGATGAAATTATTAATGCTTGATACGTGTATTTGAACTGACAGTAGCTTTGAAAACAGGCTTTTAATTTTTATTTCGTTGCTATTTCAATTATTTTCTTTTTTTGAAAAAATTCAGCAATAATTTATTTTTAGAATATCACTACATTTTACTTCAGATTTCATTTATCTTATTACTAATTAATTTTATTATAAATTGTCATATAGTTGATTCTAAATGACCGAAAAATTCAAAATATATCCTTTGATTTACCAATCTAAAACAAGCAAAAAAAGAATATTTTTTCTTTTAAGCTTCTTTTTATTTAGATCGTTGTTTGTTCTTGTTATTAGACTATCAGAAACTTCGTCCCCAAACAAAAATAATGGTCTGGTATAAAATGAATTCCATTTCACATCTATATGCCAAGAAAATCTAATGATGATCTTGAAACAAGCCTTAGTGATTCTCACAGAAAATTGATTCGCTCGGAAAATGACTGGAAAGAGTCTCAACGAACGAGATATTGCGCAATCTGGCAGAGGAAAGGAACCTTGTTTTCGATCGCCTCCTCGGAGCGAGATCTTGTTGTTGATCGAACAAATTGGGTCGGGTTCCTGGATGGGAGTTTCTCAGAAAGCAAGAGCTTCGAGTCAGAGGCCTCTTCCACGATAAAAAGTTTTCTTATATACAGAATACTTACAAGTAAATCAGAGTTTTTATTTATTATTTTTTATTCAGTGGGACTTCCGCAGTAGAATATGTTATTTCTAGCTTTTTTCACTAATGAATTATTAACAGACAAAAAAATTTTTTTGCACATCAAAATATAAAGCATTTTATTTTGATATCCGTCTGTAGTATTCAGCATTTTTCTAATTAATTTATAATATTTACGCTATTAATAGGCGTACTCATCCATTTTTTTTTTTTTTTTTTGCTTTTGAGATATTTATAGGGAAAACATTTTTAAATAGAAGCATGATCCAATGCACTTTAGTTCATTGTGTTTAATGGTATATCTGATAATTAACACTATGACTACAAATCTGTGGTTTATGTAAATCTCAAAAACATTAGGTTTCGCAAAAAAAAAAAAAATCTTAAGACAAAAGAAATATCAGTCGTTCGATACATTAGCTCGAATCAGAAATAAAATCATGCCTTTTCCTGTATGAATAATAGCTATCTTGACAGAAATCTAAATTATAAGAATTATGATCTCCTGAAAGCAAACTAGTTTTTGTTAAAATTTTGCTCATGACATATAATCGTTAATATATTCTAAAAATTAAAACCTGTTTTTTAACTAGATTTTTTAATTATTCTTGATACAATTCATACGGTAATAATTATAAATTTTAATATTATAAAAGTAATAAAATTGATATTTGACGTTTTTTTCCGCACTAACTTCATTTATAAATGACTACTTTTTTATTTAAAAAATGGTTGTTTCACAATTATATATCATTAGAGCTTCGCTCGGAAAGATGTTTGCAGTTTCGAAACAAAAATTTAATTCATTTAAATTGGATGCAGGAAATTAAAAATCATTTTATTAGATCTCATGAAGTTCATTCTGTTCGTTCAATAGGAATCCACAGCAACAGATGCAGGAAACAGAGGCGCCATTTTATTCTATAATTTGCATTCCATTTCTTTTTTTAAAATGTTTTCAAATAATTGCATTTAATGCATATTTACGGAACGCAAGTGTAATAAATCTTTCAATTCGAACTTTAAATATTTTTATTCTTCTAACATTTTTCTGTTATTTTCAACGCCTAATTCGAGGTCATTCTTCATATTCTTCCATCGAGATCAATGCATCAACTGAAGTTGGAATAAAATCCCAATTTTAGTCTAAATTCCATCTAATTCAAATCCGAAAAGGATTTTTTGATTGTTAATTATTGCATTCTTGAAATCATTCAGTTCCAATTGACTCAATTTTCTCAACAAGTGAGTGAAAACGACTTCTCTTCTAACTCGATTACGAATGATTCCAGTCTTCGAGCGATTCACAGAAACGAGGGGGGGGGGGGAAGAGCCGTTCTCCTCAAGATTAATGAGAAGGTGTCAAGTGCGACGTCAACAACAAGAAAGAAGCGCCTCATCTTTCTTGTCAGAAGACTCCTTTTTAAAGAAATCGATAATTTTAATCAAAGATTCTTATTTCCACCTTTTCACTGAAGTGGCAGTTAAAAAAAATAACACTCTTAAAAATCAAAAATTGAAACTTCTATCGAAGATATTAAGATGCAGAATTATTCAACAGAAGCAACGAAAATGCAAATTATTTGAAGTTTTCTTTTTACATAAGTGCAGAACCATTAATAATCAATTATGCATTTCATTGCTGCCAAATTAATGATAGTGTTGCGAAAAAAAGGTTATGTTCTTGCGTAACTCATCTTGTTGAAAGGAAACATGTGTAAGGATTTTTTAATACAGTAGGCAGTGGCACTCGTCCATTAAGGTTGCAGTAGCCATTGAATTAAATTTTTAAAGTTGTATTTTCATTTTTAAAAAAATCCAGTTTGTTTACTTTTTTATTCTAAGAGTGCAATAATCAGCAGAAACAAAAATAATAAAAACGTGAAAAAATGACAGGAAATGAATCAGGAGCAAGATAAAGGCAAAGCAGGACTAGTAATTTTGTTTTCAGCCCATCGAATGATATTTAAAAGCAAACAGAAGCCTTTCGATATGACTTAAAAGAATTCAATTTTGTATTTTTAAATGGCATTAAAATATTTCAAGTGAAAAGAGAAAAAAGTGGAATTTTCCACGATATGCACAGTTAACGACATAGATTTATATATTATGCAAATTAATCAGTATTACAATTTAATTTTTATCTCTTTTAATCAATAATCTGTAATCCAGTTTAAAGTAATTATCTTCAATAAATGGCAACCTTCAATAATGGCATTCAAACATGTTCAACAGATCTCTTGAAAGAAAAAAAAATTTGAAAAATATCCGTGGACTCAGTTGTGCATGGAATTTTTTATCCACTGCACGAAAAGTGCAAGGGGTGGAATTAAAAAGTAAAACGTATGGCTATAAAAATTCTTAATCGTTTACTTTTTCTTCAGGCCATATCACGGTTTAGTAATTATTCAAAAAAAAAAAAAACTTCCGCTGTAATTAAAATTAGAAGTTGTTGATCACGGCGGAGAAATATTTTTTCGGAAAGTACCTCAAAAGAAATTACTTGATATTCCGCTCTCATTCCTTCACCAGCAATTGAAGATGATTCCATAGTTGAGCAGTTTCACTTTTTCTGCAGTTAAAAAAACCAAATCTTAATTAAGATGGCACCCGGGAAGCTAAATATTCGAAATAAAATTACGAAATGAGATCCCAAAATTGATACTTCAAAAAAGAATTTAATGTAAAATTTTAAAATATTTCATATAGTTTTGCTTATAATTATATAATGATTTTTTTCTCTAGTTAACATTTTCTTTCTGTTAATTACTCATTTTTTTATTTTTAAAGATTTCATTTTATTCTTAACACGTTAGACAGACATTGCTTCATTTTTTAATGTTCGATATCTAATTTACGCCATTAACACTAAAGCTACCACGAGCGGGTCATTTGACCTGCTTCCAAAGGCAATTCCAATGTATCGGTGAAATGCCGGTAGGTTTAGTGTTAAGAATAAATTATTATAAATATTAATTTCCATTAATATTAAATCAACCGTTTCCAGTCTCTTCTGAAGAGTTTTGGGATTTCATTCACCTTTGTGCTGCTTTTAAGGTGTTCATATTTGTAAAAAAACAAAAAAAAAAATATTACTTGCCAAAAGAGATTTTTTTTGTATTGTCCCACCTCCTTCTGAATTTTTGGAAACATCTGTCTCCTCTTTTTTACTTTTTTAAGAATAAGGAGCGAAACGTCGAATTCATTGATCAGAATTGAAGTGGAATTCTGAAAATTGTGTGTGTTCTGAAAATAGCAAAAATCTGTATTTAATCGTTTTCAATCTTTTAAAATATTTTTTCTTACTTTTGTAATAACACTATCACTTAGAATTCCTTCAATTCTAAATTTTACGAATCACACGTTTACTGTGAAGAGTGTTAGAGTAGTGAATGATACTTATTGACTGAATAAGAAAAAAAATTCAGTGATTTCTCTCTTTTACTATTACTGTCCTGAACAAGAAAATACAGGATTTTATGTGTTGTAATATTTTATATAAAGAAGAGTCTTTTACACTGTAATATTATGTATAATATGCTGATTAGAGAACTTTAACTTTTGTTTTAAATATTTGTTATTTACTTCTCCAAATTTTGTTCACAAATAATTAAACACAAGAAAGATTTTAATGAATTTTTTGTGATAATTAGATAAACGGTTAATTTTTCATTAACTTAAAGTGTGGAAATAATTTCATCCCAAGCAAATCGGAGCATATAATTTAATAATAATAAAATCGCAATCATTTGATAAGAGTAAGAATAAAATTATACATTAAAGAATTTTTCAAATGCAAGGATCAGCTTGAATTCGAACGCCTGAAGGTCGCTTAACGATTAGGAGCTTTCTCCGGTATATGTGATACCATTTTTCTCCTCTTTCTTCCGGGGAAAAAAATAGTAGTTGCCCTCCTCTGATTGTTGTTTATCCCGCTGTCATTTTCGCGCAATGAAAGCATTTTTTTTTTTTTTCGTACACCATTAAGCTCTCATTTCTGTCAATCAAAGCAAAGAAATTACTTCACTCGACGCGCTTTTCTCTGGCGACTTCTCTTTATTTATCTTGAAGAGAAGAAAAAGAGGTTCTGATCTTCGATTTTTGCCACCAATTAGCGATTTTTTTTTCTTCTCTTGTATTTCCGAATTTATCTCTTGGCTACGAAATACCACGTCCTTAAATTCAGCTGAAAAATTAGGAAGCCTAAAATAGTAATACACAAATTGTGGCAATCGTAAAAATTGCACGCAGTATAGTAACTAAAAGGTTGAGAAAACACACCACGGCGTAAAATATTCGCTACATCTTTTTCATTACATAAATTGTAATTGTATGCATGTAGTTGATTTGCACTTAAAAACGTCGATTCTTCTCTATTCTATAAGATTCATTGTGTTGGGACACATTCTTTAATTCAGATTCTTCTACAGTAGATTTGAGAGCGTACATTGAGGAAAGAAAATCAAATAATCAATAAAAAAGGACTTCTGCTAATGTTTAAAAATATATTTTCTTCTGAACCGTTGACCATCTTCATCAAGTAATAAGTATCTCTTATAAGGTATGGATCAAATTTTTCTTTAAAACAAGAAAAATTAGTTCCTCCAAAACAATGTTCTGTACATCACATCATTTTCATACGCATCATTTCAACAGCCTAAAATCCATTTTTTTCGAGCCTTTTTTAAATCCTGTAATATATTTTAAATTTAAAGACTTGATAAATGTATGCAATACATCAAAATATATAAACAATTTTTTAATTTTTTTTTACAATTTCCTTACTTCACTGTCTTTACACGAGCTTTTAATTTCTAAAGAAATATTTTGGTAATTAGTTAAGATTTGCCAAATGAATTTTGTGACATCAATTAACTTTAATGGCTACTGAAAACTAGGCAAATATATTTAAAGTCTAGGGCCAAATCAAGAAAACGCCAGAATGTTCCTTTGACATCTTTTAGCTTCCACGATTTTTTGCATCACAATAACTTTAAGCACTCGTGATAGGCATTGATCCGAATTGCAATGTATCCAGCGAAATTTGTTTGCAACGTACAAAATAATTGCTAAATGACGCAACATCTGAAAGTCTTCAGTCTCATCAGTTATTCATTTCTAACATTACAATTATTTTCAACTCCTATTTATAAATGCCATACATTTTTTTATTTTCATTTCTTAATTACAAAAATTCGCCAAATGTTTTTGCACCACTCTATATTTATTTCAATTTTCAATTGAAAATTATTTTAAATAACACAAGTATCAATTATTTAAGGTTGACATGTTGGACACCATAAAATTCATTGAATTGAGAGGTCACCATTCTTGTGTAAACTGGAAGCAACACCATAACCATTCATTTTGTTATATCCACAAATAGCAAATTTTTAATAATAGATTTCCTTTTGACAACTAAAAACTAATAGAATTGAAAGAAATCTAAATTTTTATACTTTAAAAAATGATTTCATATTGTCATATTTTTTTTATTGCAGGTTTTTAAAAAAATAGGTCTGTCCCACCCAATTCACTGTATTGTATTCTCATTGAATATTCAGTACTGTCTGTATCTGTGGGTTTGATGCCTGAACCTCCACAAATAGCACATTTCGGCCGCGTGATGTTTCATTAGACCGCAAATCAGGCCAGTTCCAGACACTGGATGCTTTTGTCAGCTCTGATGAGGACTTCGGGGAAGATTTCAAGTCACGTTCGTAAGAAAGTATCAACTCCGCGCTCTGAGGTAACGAACTCAATTCGATTTTGCACTTCTTTGCATGAACTGCGAAAAAAGTTATTCACGTAGATGAAATTAAAATTCGCAAGGAAGCGTATTTTTTTGTTTTTGCTCTGAAAATACTTTATACCAATAATGCAGATCGAGATGTACAAAGAAATTGGATTTGAAGCCACAATTTTATAACCTTTTTAGGAGTTAGGACAAGCAATTGAATTTTAAAATTTTCATTTGAACTTCGATTTTTTTTTCAAATTTGGCAAATACAATCTTTTATTTCTTTTTTCCCTATAATGCCTCTACGTAGAACAAAAGCATCTTATAGATATATATATATATATATATATATATATATAAAGTTTTAAAAGATGATATAAGAACTCTTTACATTCTGTATAATAATGGCTACTGTGCGTCAACCAAAACCAATAATTACAGCCAACAAGCAAACTCAAATGAAGTAAACAAGCAAACTCAGTTGATAAAAGTTTTTGAAAGAACATTACATTTGAGCAAGTTCGAGGTATTTTAAAGTTATCTTTGTCATGGTGGATATTCGTGAAATTCAGATAAAAATGCCATAAATAAAAAATTAGTATATCTTTTTTTTTTAGAAATATCATTGAATTGTAGGAATAAAATGTAAAAGATTTCAATGGGAACATCATCGAAAATTTTTTTCGGTAGGAAAAAAAGTCAGATACTTTTTTTTACATTATGAAAATATTCAAAGAGAGCGTATCACAATTGTCAAAAAAATCAGCCTTGCAATGTGGATAGATCATTTACATTGTCTTAAGTCTGAAAATCGAATTTTCGGAATTATTGTGTGGTTCGACTCATGACTTCAATGAGCTACAGGTAACCAATTCAGTTTTTGATATTTCCCCAACTATTGTAGATTTGTTTCAGATTTCAAACGCAATAGGTGGAAAGAAAGGCATTCGAACTCGAATTTCTTCAAGGCAGCCTGAAATGCAAAACGCTTCAAATTGAGTTGACATGCAAGAAATTCGAATATATTTCTTTATTAAAAATGGATGATTTTAACTTTCTGTAAATTCTTTTTGCCATTTCATCAAGGGATATTTAATCAGTTATATTATTTAAAAATAAAGTTCTTATTGCACAATGTACTCAGCACAATGATTCACGAAGGACAAAACCCGGAGTTAAATCAATCCTATCGTTAGGGTATTCGTAACTTTTTACATTTGTTGACCTACCCGCTGTTTGATTTTTTTCTTTTCGATTTATTCCCGAAGTACGAAATGCTGCGTTCGTCTTTCCGGATGTAGCAGATGAAAATGCTATTGATGAAAGTTCTTCCTTGAGTTGTTCGGAAATATTCCCCCACTTTCGCCAACGTTCAGCTTCAATGTTATAAGCAACCCCCACTGATAGGAATGCACAGAAACTTCTTTGCTCAACAAATACTGCTACAGACACTTACACGATAGAAAATGAACGCTAAAACAGATTGCAGGAATGAAGAACGAATAAAGACTCTGTTCCAAAAATAAGTTTGATTTGATTTCTTATCAAAACATTTCCTTGACGACAAATACTGAGTTACTATCCCGATTTTTAAAGGGTGAAAAGAATTTACAAATTTGAATAAGGAATTTCTAATTCTTAGTCACAATTAGATATTTCTCTTCATAAAAAGAATAAAAAAATAAAGAGGATATTTGTTTCATTTTTTTTTAACGCAACATTTAATTGGTTTTGCAAATCTCGAATAAGAAACGTAAACAATAAACTAAGAACTAAGAGAGTGGAAACCATAAAGAAATGCTCTATAAATCCTAATTAGATTTCATTGGATCTTTTTTTATTATTTGCAGGTGCTTTAAATAATATTCAATGCTTTATCTGCGACGAGTTTTTGTTTCGAAATGAGAAATGATCGATATACAAGAGACGAAAAAATACTTTTCTAGTATGCAGCTGCATTTAGATGGCCTACTTATGTAAATATTAAACAAACTCTGTATTTGCAAATACTTCTCATAACCTACTGCGATAGTATGACGATAAAGTTAACCTAGCTATTCTTGCAACTGAATATTTTGTACCATCTAAAACAAATTGCATTATAATTTTTAAAAATTGTTTTCCGTATTGTCGGCATTTGTTTGTGACATGTTTAAAACTGCGGAGCAGAATCAGTAGGTTTCATTCAGTTATTCTTTAGAATTTATATTTTCAAGAAAACGGCAATTTTGATATATTCTGAAAACGCTAACAAAAATTACCGCTTTTATTCGATAAGTTAATGCTACGGTGAATTAATAGTTTTTATTTTATTTTTATTCTATTTTGTTTATAGTCTGTCTGATTTATTCAACTGTAATTATTTTTTCGAAGTTACTATATTTTTAATTCAGAAATTTTAATATTTCAATAATTTAATTCAATTATTGTTTAATTTAATTTAATAAACTATTTCATTACTTGCAAACATTAGATCAGAAAGGTTTTCTTGGTATTAACAAATGATCAAATGATCAAATTTACTGAGTGAGATTATTATGCACTTTCAAATAAATCTGAACAAAAACATAATGTCTAATTCAAATATAGTCTGTGGCGTTCTCTATTTTATCCCTCACTTGTCACGACTCATCTGAGCAGTGCTAAATGAATAAGCAAAGAAGTTCTGTCTGAGAAGTGTAAATCAAGCATTTAAAGGAAATCATCCAAATCGATTCTATGGAGCAAATAAATTGTATCCCCCCAGAAAAAAAAGTGTTTCCATTATACAATATTTTTCTAAGAATTCCACTCAAAAGAAATCGTTCACTTCCTTTTTTATTTTGGCAGTCTTTTTTGCTTGTTGCTCACAAATATATAACAATATTAATTCAAATACACGTTAGTACATATTTAATCAGAACAATCAATAATTTTTTCACTTAAGCAGGAATGTAATGGAAGAAGTAAAACATGTAGATCATTTCGCACTTCAAGAGGGAAAGGCAGTTTTAAAAGGTTCCATTCATGTACTAAAAAGTAGATTTTTTTATTTAATATTTTCTAATTATTAGTCTTTCCTTTATAATTAATTATTACAAACATAACGGATTCCTGAAAATGTTTCCTCCTATTCGCTCCCAGTTGGCGCTTTCTTCATATGGGATATATCTAAATTCTTTTTATGGATAAACTGATATTTAAGTTCTGAAAATATCAAAATAATATATTGACAACGCGAACACAACACATAAATGCACAAAATTTCAAAATTATGGGATATTTTAAAGTAAAAAGAAATGAATTTCAAAATTATATTTTTTTTAACGAATGAAACAAATGAAGTTAAATAAAAGTTTTTAAAAACAGTTATCAGCGTTTAAATCAGAAGTGACCTTTACTTGTTATTTTGAATATGTTGATTAATATTCATTTTACTTAACTAATAATCATATCAACAGCGATTCACCACCCAGCGTCCATTTCACCAGGATTGAAAATAAATTTGACAGGAAGTTTATGAAACGCGTCGAAGGCTTCAGAAAGCTTTTATTTTGAAATGAAGCACTGTTTCGGTCCGATTATTTAAATCTTACACACACACATACATTGATTGCGTGAGATTTTATCGGGTCATTATGGAAAGCTGAATGGAGTCGGGAATCGCATTAATAATAAAAAGTGTAACAATAAATTTTCACGAATGAAAAAGTAGCCAAAAATGTGGTAAATTCCCAAATTACTTTATTTCCAAAGTGTTTTCTACATGAAATAATTTCGTTTTTATTTTAGATGTCTTGACAGAGCCTTCGGTGTCCAAATATTAATATAATAACTTCGACAATATTATATTTCTAATCGAATTTATATTGATTACGGGGAAGAAATTTAGGTGCACTTTCAGAAAATAATGTTTCATGCTATTTATGAAGATTTGTCTTCCCTAGGATAAAAAGCGAGAAAACTCCATTCAGATGGAAATATTAAAAAATTTAAGTAAGAATTTTTTTTTCTTTTGCAATTTTTTCTAGCTTTCTCTTTTTTGACGTCTCGAAATCAATGAATTCTCCAAGAGTGGAAAAAGATATTAAAAGGAGGAGGTAAAAAGTTTTTTTTTTCGTTTAAAAGTGCCTAAAAATTAAAACAAACAAACATACTCTTGATGTTTAGAGAGGATTTTACATAAAAAACAATCCCAAATGGTGAGATAATCTGATACTCCAATTAGATATTTCCAAACAATCGAATCCCCCCTCCTTTTTTTTCTTTTGCGGGAGTTCCTTCTAGAACAAGAATATAGTTCTGTTCCAAATTTTTTTATCTTTGTAGACAACTTCTTGAACTGCTTCTAGAAAATTTCTTGAACTCCTTAGAGGTGAATAAAAATTCGTCATCTACACGTCTTTTAGGTTGTGGTAATTATACGTTCCCTATCTTTTTATCCTTTTGAAAAAAAAAACATTATAAATATAATAAAAAGCAAACAAACCCCGAAGCAAAAAAGAAAAAAAAAATGACAGGATCGAAATTCATCGACTTATATTCACATCAAACATTTCCCATGAATGTAAAATTGATAACTTCAAAAGTAACAAATTAAACTTGGTGTATTATTGGTATTTATAAATAATTAATTTAATTTAAAGAAACACATCAATGTGAAGAGAAAATTCATCCGAATCCATATTAAATATTCTTCAGGATAAAAACTAAACTTCAGAGTGAACACTATTTGAGAAAGGCACCATATTTCGAAAGTTATTTTTAGCATGCACATTGCTAAGTACGCTAATGAAAATTTTACTCAATTTTGCACTAAAAACTAGTGCATTTCCGCTAATATACAAAAAGAAATATAGCAGGAATTTTAAATAATTTCTATTATACTCAGTAAAATTATAGTTTTAATACTTTCTCAAAAAATCGCTTACTTTTTCTTTGTAACTGCAGAATTTAAATTTTGTTTCCTTTTTTTGATAATGGAGGCAATTATGGAGGATTTTATACGAAATTCCCTGCACCAATTATATTTTAAAATCCATTGTGTCTTTTGCAAGGAAAAAAAATGAACAATCTGAGAAAACTTGTTAGGTGGCATTTGCCATTTGTATATATTTGGGTAAATATGCGTGTATGGCGTATAAAAGCTCATATATAAGTGTCAATATTATTGGCAGTTTAAGGAAGAATATTCCTAAAGAGTTTTTGATTTGTTTTCTCACTTATTACTTCACTATTTTGATTTGTTTTATCGCTTCACTTTGTAAGTCAATTTGATTTGTTCCATATTCCTAAGAATGTAATTTTATTGTTCCTGTTTATGCACTCTGTCTGTCTTTAAAATGATAGAAATTATTTTCTGACTCTTACAAACCTGCTAATCAAAATCGGAGGTCATCTTCTAAATACTGAAAATTTGATAAGGAAATCAGAGAGCCTCGGGTAATTTCACAAAGGCGAAGAGATGCGATCAACAATTTTTCCGGGTTATTGAAAGATCACTTTCAAACGACTGTCGGGTTTCCTTTTTCTGATATTCTCTCATTATTAATAAAGCTATTTCTCCCACGTGTCATAAATTAATAGAACAATAGAATATAACCATTCCCAAGGGAATTACACATTTAATAAATTTGCACCATAAGAATACAAATGAGTTACTATAACAATTGATATAACAGTTTTGTTAAAAATGCCTTGGTGTCGGATTTGCGGCGATTTTAAACCTCTTTGGGTTAATAGCATATCTAACCAAACCCAAAAGGCATGGATTCACAATAATAAGAAAGTGAGACATCTTCGATTAGGCGAAACTATCCAGAGAACTCGATGACTTTCAAGATATGGATGTCAATTGCCTTTGTGGAAAACATTTGTGTTCTAGTTTCTGGAAAATTAAAAGCATAAAAAAATCTTGTTGAACATTGTTTTTCTCGCTCTTGAATAATATAGGCTAAGATCACTTTCACAGAATAGAAATTCTCACCTATAACTGTTTTCTTACGATTCATGTTCCTCGAGATGCCACGACTGATGTTCCCACAACCTAAAGGCAAAAATTGATTACACACAGAATGCAGCCAGGTACAAAATTTTACTAAATTTAATGCCCGCATTTGAAATCTAATTTAGTATCCTATTATTTTCTTAGTCCTAAAAGAAATCTTCCGAAAAGAATCTCACGCATTACATGTTTAGCAAACTTTTATTTTTTTAACGATTGTCATTTAAAAAATATCAAAGGTTATAAAATATATCGGAAAGAAAAAGTAATTTCGCATCAAAGAATGTCTTTAACAGCCTATTGCTTATTTAAGGCTATAAGAGAATTTATTAATTGAGTTAGCATTGAAATTGTTCAAACAAAAAAAAATTTAAAATTTGATCTTTGACTCATTTTTCCCGGATAGTCTATTATTTTTACAAATGAATTAAAAGGCACGTAGCACACTTTTTATTTTTGGTAATAAAATATCATTCATTTCCACATCACAAAGAGTCATTTCAGTATTTTGCCTTGCGATGCTCCGTAACGCTATATTTCTTAATTGGATTGCAGTATTTCAGATGAAAATCTGAGAAGGTTCATTAAATCTGCGAAAATCAATGTTATTCTTCCAGTTATAACAGTACATGAAGCAATTACGAAAGCAAATTGAGTGTTAGATTGAATTGAAATGTACTTCATTTATTCTCTGCAGCTTGCGAATTTATTTAACGAAATGCGCTTTTAATAGAAAAATTAGCTATTTAGCTATTATTGAAATAAGGGGGGGGGGAATGCTTTATGTCGTTCAAGAATCTAGATATGAAAAAAACGAGCAATAAAATTAAATTTAAAAGCATATAATATGAGCTTTAACGTTGCGCTGCGACATTACAGGAATGGTAATTTTCTTTTGTAATGACAGAGACAGGAATATTCGATTCTTTATTGCATTCGTGTGTCCCAGTGAAAACCCGTCAATTAATCACTAAAATCTTTTCTTTGAGAAGTGGCTGAAGTAAATGTAATTTGAACTAAAGATAAAAATGAAAATTTGAAAGAAAGGTTGAAATGCATTACGAATAATTTCGAACAGCATTAATGCTTTTTTTTGTTAAGTTGCTCTCGAAATCATTTGAAATTTTAATAATCAACTAAAATAAAGCGTAAATTTAGGTATGTGGCATTTTACATTTTTCCTTTTTATCTTTTATTTATTTATTTATTTTTGAGATGATAAATGGAATGGATTTTCATATAAATTAATATTTTCCTTAAATTTGAGTGAAAATACGTATGCGAATAGGTTCAAAAAATTAAAAATGTGCCCATAAATCTCTTTCGAGAATATTGAATATGCATTTATTTTTGTACATTTGTATTTTGTATATAAATATTTGTAACGGTGGCCCTTTTTTGAATAGTTTCTATACAACAAACTTTACAAAAAAGGGAGTTTGTTTTGAAGAGAGGAATTCATTCTCTACAACATTTTGGGTTTACTACTCGAGCCAAATTTTTAATTTTTGTAGAAGAACGTTGTTTCTAATTTCATCCACTCCACTAGATGCTTTTCTCAATCACCATGTTCATAAAACATTAAAATATAGAAAGGCACATAATTTACATTCCAAAATATTTGAAAATTTAGAATTCTTTAATATATATATATATTTGATAATTACTATGTTCATTTTAGAGCATTTCGCATAGGAGAAAAAAACGCATCTCTTAAAATTAACAGGAAATAAGTTTCTATAAAAGCATTATCTACCTAAAACAGAACTGTTTCTTTAGTCTTGAATCTAAATCAAGTTTTATTATTCTTTTCATGTACAAAGTACGCAAACAGGAAATCCGCAGGGGCTGAAACATCGACCTAAAGAGATGCATATGATATCATACATCAACCATAATGTCATCATCTACGCCATGAATTGATGTATAGCCTTATTTCGATTTTAAAATTTAGTATTTTTTTTCTATTCATTGTGAGTCTTTTGCATTCAAACTTCCGACATCTTATTCTGAGGTGATAGCATACGTCAATTCAGAAACGCGGTACGTATTCTTTTAAAGGTTGTGTTCCTTATCTGCCTCGGTGGCTTCTTCTTCATGACCTGAAATTGGAGTCGGTGATGAATCTCTTCCTTTCAAATTTTCCAAACGGTGGAAACGAAAATCGCCGAATATCCCTTCTGAATGCTTTAAAATTTATATTATCTTTTTTTAAAAAAATTATTTCCTCTTCAATTATTTTTTTCATTTTCTTTTATTGTCCCTTTATCGTTTCTGTTCCAAAAAGCCTGCAAAACACGATTTCTAACATCGCGGATATTGATCGCGCTCTCACCTGTTTCTCTTGGAAAATGAAATCATTCAAAGAAAATTGCGTTTTATTGTTGATGGGTTTAAATATCATACGTTAAACCCAATCCATAAGCGATCACATTAACACTTTGAAAAGAGTTAGGGTGAAGCTCTATTATTCCTGCATACGATCCGTCTCTGATTTACAATAACTCAAAATAAGAAGGGGCTTTACAAATGGAATTTGATATGTCGCCAGTATTGTATTAGTTCATAATTTAGGCTCGATAATACCCATCGGAAAAAACTAAAAGCAGCGTTGTTACTTCAAAGAGAAAACTGAAAAACGAGTTGGATACTTGAAATTTAGAGTATGATTTCATCAACAAAGTCTGCTAGAGGATGTTGGCGCTCCATATGTTCTATTGCAGGGAACATACAGAATGCAGTACAAATAAAAAGAATTCTTAATGTGCAACGAGACGCACAAATTGAATCCTTCATTTAAATTGACAAGCACTTTCATTATAGAATTTTTTTTTTTGTATTTTATTATTTCTTATTTTTTTGTCTTGAGAATCTACTGTTTTTGAAAGTCACTCCCACGTGGCGTCACTTGTATGGAATTAATATTTAATTTAATTTACTTATTAACTGATAATCAAATATTGAGTTCTGAATAATAAAATACGATGTAATTTAAAAAGCTACAAAAATTCTAGTAAATTAAAAAGGGATTCGAAAATTCAATAACAAAATTCCATCGTAATAAACAAAAAATGAAAAAATTTGACTAAAATTCTTGAATGCAAAACTTGTGTAGCAATAGTTTTTTTCCTTCGATAATTACTCACTTTCAATAAAGTTACATCTCCTAAATCAACATTGTTCATCATTTATGTGTGTATCCATTAAATCAAGGCATTAAGCAAACCTTTTGTTCGAAAAATTTAACTAGGTTTTTTTTTTAAATCTAAAAAGAGACTTTCATCTTTATTGACACTAAAGATTAATTTTAGTACACTTTTTTGAACTAATGCCTTTGGATGTGGCCACATGAAGGCATACTTCCATGCTAACGTTAACTTTACAGCCCCGAAGGGTCGTCCTAATGAGCCGAATCGATCCTAACTGCCAAGAGACTGCAGTAATTGCACCAAATCCTGCTATTCAACTACCAACATTGACAGTTTGAAATTCAATTATTGGTCACATATTTACTGTTAAACCTATTCCTTAGCATCTCTTTTCGAGCGTCTCTTAAATACGCCGTAAAAAGTAATTAAAGCTGCAAAATTCACGATTGAAAATCAGAAAGCATTTTTGTTTGTTTTTACATTCTGAAAGATCAAGAAAATACAATTGCCTCGCTCAGTTTTGAATTTTGTATGAAGACGGGCACAGAATGCTATTATTATTATTTTATTTTATTTTGTGATTTTTTTTCCCACATTACTGTCTTTTGCTCTTATTTTTTTGACGAAGCATTTTTAGTTGAGCTCAGAAAATTAAATAATTAATTTTTTTTTGATATCTTGCTGTAATCTGTAGTTTTTCTAAAAGTGAAGTCATCTGCAATCTTTTAATTAAATGTGTATTATATTAAGAGCATGTCGTGCTTCAAATTTTCTGAAGATTTACTAAAAAGTCGCGGGATTCCTAAAAAAATAATAAAAAAACTTTCTTACTTATTAATTACATTCAGCCGCAATTATTTTCTTATTCGCTCAGCCTTTCCCATTTGTTATGCGCAATTAAATTTCGTATGAATTTTAATCAAATTCTTCAGAGCGTGATTTTATCAGAAGACAAGGAACATTTTTTTTTCTTAATTGCTAAATAGCGAGAAAAAATACAGCTCAAGATGATATTTCATTCTGTCTTTTGAAGACCCAGGAATGTATCTTCCAATCTTGGAATGTTTCAGGAGATTGTAAATGGAACAGGTATTCGGTGTTAGCTTCTATTTTAATACTTTCTTTTTCTTTTCTCATATCTATCTATACTTATTATAAAGCTCAATGTGTGTGTGTGTGTGTGT
>JAPMOR010062595.1:1704092-1737438 GCA_026543865.1 Argiope aurantia | reverse complement strand
GTGTATACCTTGGAGGCCGGGAATGTGCAGCTGGGGGTTATTTTTTTGAATTTTTAATTAGAATTTTATTTATTTAAAAATTAAGCGAAATTTTGACGTGTTTCTGCTATAACTTCCGAAAATATTACCGCACAAAAAAGATTTTTGCATCAAGTTAAAGATCAAAAATTTATATTTTAAATGATACCAATGTTTTAATCTTAAAATTAAACTTCTATTTTTAATGAATTTTTAAATAAATATTTTAACTATGTTTTTCAATAATTTTTTTCGTAGAAAATGAAAAATAAAATTAAGCACGTTTCGCATTCATGGGAAAAAATAAGCTTTTTTCAAAGTGTTGCCATCACATTGATTAAAGCTCTAATTAAAAATAAATTAAATCTTTTTGGAAATGAAATCTGCAAAAATATAATTTTCAGCACGTGTCTGTAGGAAATGAAACAAACATGAAATATTATTTTTTTCTAAAAAATAAATTCAAGAAAAATTATTTTATGATCTTTTACACTCTCTATATTATTAATCCGATAAATCAGTTTTATTTTAAGGCAAGTTTTGTTTACTAAGAACAGAATATCCATTCAAAACAGGGCCACACAGCTAATTTGTAAACCTTTAGTAAGACAAAGATATGCTAAAATGATCTAAATGGAAAATGATTATATTTTATGTAACTTGATTCAATAAATGCTCTAATAAACAACGAATTTTTGATTTTACATAAAGTTTCTGCTGTGGAAATCACGATTAACAAAATGTTCTTGAAACATTAATATTTTAAATAAAAAGAGTTAATTTCCAATCAACTAAATCAATCACTTAAACTGACTGATTTATGAAAATTTGAATATCACTATTCAATAAAAAAGGATAATTTTAGATTTTCCATCGATCTTTTCAAAGAAAATGCGCCAATCAGCGCTCAGGTTTCTCAAGATTAATTGGCCTAAGATTATGAAAATGTTTAGTTTTTCTAAATTTTTAGCATTCAAAACTTCATAAATTTGTCTTAGTTGATCGTGGACAATAGAAACATTCATTCATTTATTTAAAATTTGGTGTGTCCAGAATATTTCTCAGAATATGATACCTTACTGCATTAAATTTAAACTTCATAATTTTTGGAATATATTTATAGACCGGAACAAAATATTATTATTGATTCCATTTCAATCCTTTTGAAAGCAAAACTAAAAACTGAATTTTATGCTGAATCTGAGAAGTTTTTGTTGAATTATTCTTTGAGATATTACATAAATGATGAAAAATATTTTGTAGTTCACATAAGACTTAAATACCGAGCGATTCTGTTTGCAATACTCATATTCAATAATAATAATAATGATAAATAAATAACAATAAAGATGATAAATAAAATAAAACGCTTGGTTTTATTAAAAAATATCTTTATATTAATTGCAATTTCATCATTTCCACTTTAAATTAAAGTTGAAGTTTTACCGGAAATGACAACAAATTAGCAAAATGTATATAGTAAATTGAACGAAACAGCAGTTTGGTATGACTATCAAAATTTGAAGATTAAAAATGTTTTGTTTGAGAATCTATTAAGAGTCCAGTTACTTAAAATATTTAATTGAAAATTATAGCGAGCGGTAATACTGGCTAACTGGCTGGTCACCAAAGGCGGCTAGTACTGAAATAAAATCAAATAAAGTATGACATAAAACCATTTATATCCTGATCCGTGAAGTACGCGATCTTTTGTCGTGCCTTTTTGTATTTCAACATCCATTTAGAGAACGTTGTTTTTTAAAATAACAAAACTTTAAAATAATTCGTGATGACTGAACTGCCGATGCATCAATTTTCTTGGTTATCATAAATAAAATTAAATTTACGCTAAGGACTAATCAAAGCGGCTTAAAAATCTCATACCTAAAAAATTTTAAAGTCAAAAGATCAGCATAAATGGGATAATTCTAGAATTAATATGCATATATTTTTGATATATATATATTTTATTTTCTTAATGAAAGAAAAACAATCCATTTAAACAGAGCTATTTTAAATATCTCTTATCAAAAAAGGTTGTTTCGATTTGCTAAGACAATAATAAATGTGGTATTTTACTCCGCACGGTATTTTAAACAAATTGCGAGGATTGTTATTGAAAAATTATGCGTAAATTATAAATATTCGATAATATTGATGAAAAAATAGATTTTCGCTCTAATATTTGTATAAAATATTTTATTTTATCAAAGATGTTATTTTGCATCATTTCTCTATAATATTCATTTTGTAAAATTAAATTTCCGTCTGATTTTTGAAATTTGATAAATTTTTTGTACGAGAACGATTTATTGGAATTCAATACATGTATGTATGTATGAATATATGTATGTATGTATGTACGTATTATAAAACCATGTATATATGTATTAATACATGTATATATTTATTAAATACATTAAATGTATTTACCGTAGGTTCTGCTGATCAGTGTTGATTAGCAGACCATTTTTAACAAGGGCATGTTACTTGAGTTCTTTTAAAGAACTTAAATTTTGTTATCATAGAAAAGGATCTCTCCCCCCCCCCCCCCCAAAAAAACCCCCTTGGTTAAGGTTTTTTTTTTTTTTTTTTTTTTTGTCACAACAAAGGTGCATGTAAGAAACTTGTTCTGATTTTTTTTAATTGGAGCAATATATTTGATATATTTCCTTTTCAAACATATTATTAAAAAAGACTTTTTATTGCTATTTATTTAAAAGTAACATAACTCAATTCACATATAGTAAAATGTCCCAATAACAGAAACATCGGCAATAACTAAACTTTAATGTGCCTTGAAACGAAATCACTTCGAGAATTTCACATGTTATATCATTGAATCTATCACTAATCTATTACTAAGTCGATAATATTAAGTTGATGTCGATTTGATTTAAGGAGACAATAGATTAAACATTTTCTAAGAGCTGTTTGTTTGTTTTTAATGTCTGGAGAGCCGAAGTCAGCTGCAAGTATAATAAAAAAAGTAGTCAAAATACTGTGCTCGCTACCTGCGATGAGAAAACAGAATTTTTTACATGCAGAATCAATTTATATGATATTTAGAGATAATACTAAATAAGATAACAGATAAGTTACCAAAATCATAGAACATATTCGTTGCAATTTTATAAATTATCAGTGAATATTAGCAAAACTATATATGCTTGTTGTTAAGAATTCCAAAAATACTTTAAATAAGACATACTTAGACAATCTTTTGTGATTTTTTTTATTGCACCAGTATGATCGAAACCTTTGTTATTATTTCTGCAATCAAAATAAAAAAAGAAAGAAATTCTCCTTCTGTAATAATGCTCTTGATCTTCAACCTATTCGAAAGAGTAATGCTGCTCTTAGAAGATTCATTTATTTCCTGTAAAGAAAACATAAGGGTGCTGCTTACGAAATGACTTTTTTTTTTCTTTTTTCTGTTTTGAAGTTACAGAAAAAGGTTTTCAAAGCTATTATTTTTCGTTTTTAATAACTCCTAACTAGAAGTATATTTCAGTTTGTAGAAATAAATTATCAATGATGGCTCTTTTCCAAACAAGCATAAAAAAATTTTCTAGGGTCTAGGTCATAAAAAAAATTTCAAATTCTAAATACGATAATCACCATTTAGGAACAAGAGTGAATCTTTTTCTTGACAATTTTTCAAAAAAAAAGAGAGAGAGAGAGAGAGAGAGAGAGCCCCGCCCTCATATCCTGCTGCCGCTGTCAAATCGCAATGAAGTCCTTCGTAGGGTGTGGTTCATTTTAGTTCCATAATGTGAAATGAACCACCTACATTTTTTTTAATTAATAAATTAAAAAAAAAATTCCAAATATAGCCAACAAACCTTGAGAAAGCAAATACTGTACACTTTTCTTCTGTGGCACCTGTTGTTGTCGAGGATCCTAATTAATCTTCAGCCATTTTACTCTTTGTTTGCCAATGATTAGTTCTTGCACAATCAGCTTTAATAAAACTCATTTTTAATCCGAAAGTTTTAAGATTGACGAGGTAGGAGACATGAGAAATTTCTTTTAGCTGGAAGATTGAGAGTGCAATTATTAAACGAATCTAACAATAATTTTGTTTGTAAATTTGAATTCGTCATGTCATCTTGTGACTATAATTGTGGTTTTTGAGTAAGAGTTTGGTTTCAATGGATTGGACAAAAACCTATTCGGACAAAAACCTAAGATAGATTCAGTAAAAAATTCTAGATTCACGCTAAGGTTCTCTGTTTTATCATAATTTTTTTTAATGTTATGCTAAACATGGCGGCATTATCCAAGGTAACAATTTTATGGCAGGAGAGAGTATCTGACCATTATAGGAGAGGATGCAAGGAAGATTCGGGGAGGCCATTCTCGCTGGTTCGGACTTCTGATTAGAAATGCTTAGAATTTCTTAAACCAGGAATTTTAAAAAGAGTTTTCATATTTTAATATTTCATAAATTGTCTAATTTTCACCAGTTTAATCATAACGATCTTTGTATTTTTTAGAACAGCTTGAGGGCTTCTTATTTTAAAATGTGTTAAACGAGACTTTAACAGAAATCCAATCTTGGTTTTAGAAGGAAAAGTAAGGCTGGAGATTTGTTCCATGAGTGATCCACAGATTGTGATAAACACGACATAATCCTAGAACCCTTGAGAAATCTGAGTACATATCGGGATATTGAGAGAATGAAGGTTCCATCAATTATCTCGTTTCTCCTTTCATTTCCATTACTACTCTGTTAGCTCGAAATTAAATCCCCATAAAGGCGCAGCGCTGCTCATCGAATATAAAGATTCAGTTTCGTGCTAGTGGCCGAAATGCTGAAAGCAAATGGAAATTGTGCGGTCATTTATTATAAATGCGTTAGAAACTGTGTGTGAATCAGCGCGTTGCGATATTTAAATTGATACTCACTACAATGAATGATAATTCCCGCATGATGTAAATTTAGTAGCGACAGCAACAACAAAAAACGCAATTACAAAGTTGCTCTTCTATTAGTTTATTTGTGAGCGAGAATTCTTTTTAAAATCTACTTTTATTCCAGGAATTCTCTATATTATATTACCTTCACGCTTCTTAATCGCCAAACATATTTTATCGGAACATTCCAACTTATACAATATAAAATAAAAAAATATAATTTGTAAAATTATTTATTTCATCTTTATTTTCTTTTTTCCAGTTTATAATATGTAGTTCATTTTTGTTCTTTTTTCCCCTTCAAATTAAGTGCCGAGTAGCACTCCTCATTTTACTGCGAGTCATTGCTAATTAAATGAACTCATTTACTGATATTTAAATTCTAAGAATACTTGAACAGTTTGCCGGCATCGAGGATAGATGATCGTCCTAGAGTAGCAGAAAATAATTGCAATCTATATTATGCAACTTTACAAAAGTTAAATAAGTTAAGTTAAATGAAAGTGAGAGATAAAATCTAAACGTAAAGCAGTTACATAATTAGAACTATACTGCGTTTCACTATACTGCATTAATTGGTTGTCTATAGAAAACTATCTGCACGTCTACATGTTTGGCGTGAAAGAAATGCTGATACGCTACTCGTAATGAATAACGGATTTGGGAAAACCCATTTGGAGGAAAAAAAAAAAAAAAAATCTTACCTAGAGTTTACTTTTATTCTCTTGGATTCCGTCTCATTAGATGCTTGTGATTTCGATTCGTGACAGAAACACATGTGCTCTACTAATTATTAATTTTCTTTTATTAAAAGTGACTCTTCGAAAAACTAACTTCTTTTTAAAACCTCATTCAAATGTACATTTTTGAGGGATCAATTACAGTTGATTTTTATATATAAAGAAAGATGAATCATGTATTATACGTCTCATTTGATATTCGTTTTCGGACTAGCATTATTGAGCTGACTGGGCGAAAATGAAAGTGTACGTGAAAGGAGACTAGGAAAATTTTATCATTTGAAAGATCACTACACCATTCACATTATTTTCTATTGACAACATACAAGGAATTAGTATCATATAAAAGTTATTTAATTGCTTTATAATGTAACAAACTTTATGTATAGATTTGAAAATTAAAAGGTTTAGGCTACATTTTCTTAAAACTGCACTTTACTTAAATATCAAGTAAAGATATTTTTTATGGTACTTTAATTTCTAAGCTGACGAGATGGTTCGTATGCACAACGAATGGATCAGGCGTAATCTATCAAAATCCGATTTTTTAAAAATATTTTTAAGGTGAATCATTGAAATCAGGTTGTACATAAGAGATTTAATTAAAAATCAGAACATTCAATATTGCCGACGAATCCATTCTTCGGTAAATGCCATTCATTGATTTTTACATCCTAACAAAGGAAACCAGCATTGAAATAATTTCTCACTATCGACTGAAGAAGTTAACATTACTTACTGTGCTAACGAACTTTGTAGAATGGAAGACAAAGTCAATGTAATGCTTGAATTTATTTCGTGAGTATGAGTTCATTAAAATTAAGTCAGTGAAAGAAAATACAATCACATATTTAATTTGCATAATACGTTTTGTTTGCTTTGATATTTCACGTTAATACCCACAAGACGAGTATGTAACACTTTTTTATATCAATCGAAATAATATGTAGTAAAATTTTTATTACACATCGCGGAACAAATTTTTTACTGCGGAGTTTTAAACACTTCCTGTAATTTTAAAGTAATCCTTTTTTGATTAGTGCTCCAGTGAGAATACTGAAGATTTTCAAATGTCCAAACCTAGAATCAAGAGAGAATCTCGCATGTATGGAAATCGTTTGTGAATAATGTCTCACTGAAGAAAGAAACGATTTTATTAATATCCGTTATAGAAGCGACAGGTGGTGTCATTCGGGGAGGGTAGATAATCTTAATTAAAGCCATTCTAATTAGCGTCGTATGACTCGTAACGGGAGTGAATGCTCGAGGAAAGTTGCCCGGTGGATATTGTTTTTGATTTCCTTAAGCTAATTACTTTCCAGGAAATTAGCTTTCCTTCCGACTCTTCGAATACGTTCCACTGAAAAGCCAGATCTTATAACTCGAAAGTAACCATTGTTGCCACGAAGTGAAGTGAAACTATGCGCTGAATAACTTTTACAGATCAAGAAAATGCAACTTTGAGTCGAAGCCTTCGAGAAGGCATCAACGTTGATGATTATCGATATGCTAATGCCTTGGGAAATTCCATAATAATTTTGGCATCGAATTATTTCTTCAAATGCAGCATTTTAGAAGTAAAATGAAATTTTTTTGAAATTCCATGATTGTGGCTCAAATTTTAACTGGAAGGGATCGTTTACACAATTCACAAATAATGAATTAGATCCCAATCCATGGATCTAATCCATGTATACCCATTCTAAAAGTCTTTTTAAATCATCATACTTTAAAGTCTTTTTAAATTCTCATACTCTAAATCATTTCTAAATCATCATACTCTAAAACATTTTTAAATACTTTTGCACTAAACGTATTGAAGAAGATTTAATATTTAAATAATGCAATACTATTTTTTTGTTTGTTCTTTGACAGACGTTTAAAATAACATTTTATGCATTTTATTATAGATTTAAATCTGTTAGTAGTTTTTAAGAGCAACTTTCATGATAATACAATATTATATTAATGTAATTGAAATCTAGTATTTCGAATATTAGGAGAACATTATAGATTAAATTACTGAATATGTCTAAGACTATGGACATGAACATCGGTCTATTTTTAAGTGTAATGATATATAATTTCTATTACTGAATGAAATGCATTCAGGAATCAATTATCATTTAATAGATTTTGGGTGATTAATTGTACATTTTACTTAAATCTAATGATCTTATTTAGATTTAATAAATTACATTTTATTAAATCTAATGACCATATTATACCTAACTATTGATGAATTACTGCATATTATATTTAGTTCATAAGGAAAAATTGAATCAATTCCAAATTGCTGCTTAAAGTTTCGGATTTTCAACAAGGGAGACTAGGCAACTGAGTTGGTCTGTTGGATGGAAAGCGGCGTCAGACAGGTCGATTAAAAAATGTATTAATTTAATTGCGGCAAATTTTATTTAAAAAAACGAATTATCTGAATTGTAACATTATGGTGATAATATTTACACTTTGTCAAGAATAATTAACCAAGTTGTTCTGTATATTCTATTTCGAAGTTTTAAAATATTCAGCTGAATATTTTAATAACATAAGCATTTTCACAAAAATGCGGAAAAAAAATCGTTTTAAACAAATCTTTAGCATAAAGTTAAGTTAAAATTTTATTGAAATTTGAAACTAAATTGAGCTGTTAGTTGGCTAAGCGGATCCTTATAGTGTACATTTCCGCAAAAGGACTCTATTTGACAATAGCCGCGTACATATTACTTAAAAACAACAACTCATTATCAAAAATATAACATCACAGTTCAGTTGTTTTTGTGAGGCGAAAACAGCTGTTATCTCGCAAAGCGTGTTTTGATATTCGCTGTATCATAGATAATTATTAACTTAATTCCTTAGAAAACTCTTAAAGCAAAAAATAAGCTACCTTTTCATTAACCTTTTATACTATAGGGAAAAAACGTGCAATATTCAGACGTTTGCTTTATTCTTGAAGTTTTAATTCGTTTATATTTTTATATTAATTATTTTTATCTAATTATCAAAGAACTCACTGAATTCGCCTGTTCCTTCATGAATATTTTCTCTAACCTTGATTTCATACCCGTAACAAATAAAAAAAAATACAACATTTTTTATTTAATATAAAGTCTTCTCTGACGTAGCAACAAAATTAAAAGAGCAAATGCAAATTTCCAAGTATCAACATTCCAGAATTATGCTAAATAAGGTGAAACATCGGCTTTAATATCGTAAACATTTTTAGATATAGCAGTTTTCGTTTCCAAACATTTTTTTTTCTGCTTGCAACTTCAGAGTAACATAAATATCCTCTTGCCAAATCAACTTATATCTTCGAATTCTTCTTTCTTGCGCCTCAGAATTCACAAAGATTTTTGGATTTTCTACTTGTGTGTAAAAGTTTCCGTTGTTTATACTGCATATCATAAAAATTCGAAACTCAGGTTGAGAGTCAAAACCTCTGTTTGTTTGATAAAATAAATCTTTTTTTTTCTTATGTTGAAACTCCGTTAATTTTTTTCTGCTTTTTTATTTCTCTTTTTGCAGCGCAGCAAACAATCTCAGTTTTATGTTATGCTTTCATTTTATTACTCTTGACTTTCAGGAAACATTATTAAATGTTTAAACTATAAGCAACTATCAGATTAAAATTTATGATTTAGATCTGAGGAAACGAAATAGCGCAAATAATAAAATGTGAATAAATATAATACATCATCATTAATAACGAAATTAATAAATGCCAGCAGTACATTTTTGTGATTTAATATTTTAAAGAAGCGGCAAATAATTTCATTATGTTCCACAAGTGCCGTAGTCAAGGTTATTTTAGTAAATATTAAAATCTTTTGAATTAATAATATCGTGCTGCATTCTGCCCCATCTGACCAGCAATCGAGTGCACATAATCAATTGACACACCAATGAGAATCCGCATAGTTGCTGTTTAATTAGTAAAATAATATCCAATTGATAGTTGATTGTCCGATAAATGATTATGGATATTTATTGCAAATACATAATATTTGAAAAAAATATCAGGCTGAATTGAAAATCAACTTGCTATTTTCTCAAATGTTTTTAAACATTTTTTATATATAATATTCGTTTTTACAAAGAATCTCGTATTATTGCATTTAAAAAAATTTTTTACCCTTTTTCTAACTAATGGAGAAATAAATAACTGAAAATTTAATTCGCCTGCTCCTTTTTCTTTCAGTTCTATTAAATATCATCGAGTAATAAAAACAGCTAACGCTGTGTCAATAGTTTATTTAATTCTATATCACTTAACTTTCAGAATTTAAAAGATACTCAGCTAAATGGGCAGTAAAATTATTCATTCTTATTTCAATTCATGATGGACACTATGAAAATGCTTCCGAACATAAATGCATTGATTGCAACCTCCTTTCTCAAACAGAGAAGATTGGAGCAAACCCATACATCTACATACACAAACGAAACTAAAAAATTTGTAATAGATACTCCCTTCACCCATCGCATTCCGTTCTTTTTATTACTGAGAGGGATTGAAGAGGCTGAACTTTCTGTGGAGGAACCGTTATCACTAAACAGCAAATGAACTAGAAAAATCATTACTACTTCCTATTCTTTTCACTTTGCTTCTCTCGCCCTCTCGTCAGACACTTGTGCCTCTGTTCATGGGTAATGGTTAAATGAAACAGCCTTTTAACAATCTGAATTACGAATCAGTGTTTCTTCTTCGAAACGAGAGGTGAAAGAAGCTTTGTGACTAGTTTGGATTTTTTTAAAAATATTTCATTCAATTTTTAGGAAACCTTTACTTTTTACAGTAGAGTCCCTTATTTGTTGAATATTGCATAGAAATATTCAAAACCAACATTAAAGAGTGATTGAATAAAGTCTCCTAAACAGCGTTTTATGATAAATACATATTTTTTTATTGTATAGAAACTGCTTCCAGATATTGCTAGCTATCCTTAACATAGACGAATATTTCTCGAACCGAAATAATTTTAAAATGCGTCGTTTTAACCGTTTACGGTCTGTCAGATTCTGAAGATACTACGGAAGGGATTTGATATTTCTATCGGATTTTAAAGGAAAAGAGTCTTTCCCTTTTCTGAACTTTATCCGCAAGAAAAAATATTTCCATCTGCTCGTGCTTTTCCTCTAACACTAGATACAGTCTACTCGCATTTCTGCTACTTTCGTACACGATCGTGCTTGTTATTTTTTAAAAAATTACTATTATGGATAGTTTTCTAGTGCTCGATTAAGCCAAAGCGGTTTACTGGCATGCAAATCAAATAGAGTTCTGAAATGTTAGACATTTTCACCTTTTCCACTTTCCAACTGTAGTATAAAAACAACAGCTTTTGGTAAGGATTATTTTTCTTTAAAGTGAGTCGATTTAAAATGACTCAATTGAGATCTTTCCGTTAGGAGACCTTTTAAAACTCACACATTGCTTTTTTTTGTAATTTAAAAAGTAAATATTTTCATTCTTTTTTCAGGCTTTGAATTGGTTCATTGTCCATTTCCAATTTCATTTATTCTTGTTTTGAAATTTTTTTTATTTAAATAAGTTACAGCATTTTTTTTACTCTATTTATCCCTTTTGTATCATTTTCTTATAGATTTTTTTTTAAACTGTAAAAAATACACAGTCTCACTTTGCTTGACGTCCACGAACAATCAAAACGAGCGTTTCTCATGACGAGCGAAAAGATAATTCGGGCAAATGTTTTGTAGAACAAATGGTAAGAGGTGCGTCACATACAAGATTGGCTTCTATCAGTCTGTATTGAGCACTTGTTCGAAAAGGACCCTTATATCTGCATTAAAGAAATTTTGTTCGGAAAGTATTGTCGAACTCGACTCTGAAGGATTAAGCAAGTACTTGTAGAGTTTCATTCTGGGGGCTATAGATAGTAATAGATAATATAATTTTGAGTTGTGTACCAAAGACAAGTGCCTTTAGACAATAATGCGTTATAAATAATAAATTGGATAGTATTAAATCTGAGTACTTTTTATGGGATGTCTTGTTCTTTTGTTTAGATTAGAATAATAACTAAGAATAATGTGACTTATTACTAAGCGTCTAAATATTGCTTTGATAAGTTTAAATAATACTCAGATTGCTAACCTAAAGAAGGCATTTTTTTTTTAACATTGATTAATCTTCTCACTATGATAAGTAGTTTTTTTTTCTTTCATAATTACGTCGAGAGGGCATTAAAACTGGAAGTAACAAATTCATTAAATTCAATATATCTGCACGTCCAAAAATGAATTTACTATTTAATCGTTTTTCTATCTACCACAAAACGTGCTAAAATATGAATAGAAGTTGTCCAATCAGACTGCGTAACTCTTGATTTTATGCTATTCTTAAGCCAAGTTCTTCTTACCGTGTTTCTTTTCCCCTTCAAATCTCCAACGGATCTGCAATTCATGGAGGACAAGGAATGGGTTGAGGTGGAAAGGAGGGAAGAAAAAGCGCGATTCTATTTTTAAAAAAAAGAATTTTCGTCTTATCAGCCGATAAATGCATCGAAGATTTAAATTCTAGAACAACGGGTGAAGTAGCCCCTATTGTATACGTCAGCGGTTTTGACCAAATTTACCTCTTTGCGCGTCGAATGGGAGGGGGGCGCAAGGATTGGGATGGGAAGGATTAGAAAACTATTCAGGAAAGAATAGTCCCACGCTAGGAAAATATTTCCTGGAAACGAAGTCTTTTTTCTGGATTGATTTTATTCGGCGTTTCGCTACTTTTCTTTTAAACGGTGGGAAAATGTTCAGCCTCGAACGCAAATGTAAAAGAACGTTGCCAGATGAAAGTTAAAAGCTTCCATTTATAATTGAATTTAAAAAAGTGATTTCGAAATAAGATTTTTTTTTAAAATCATTTTTAACTGAAATTGTTTCTGAATTTGTCCAATCTTTAAAAAGGATTATATAGTTCTTAAGAAAAACATTAATATTTTAGGGGAAATTCACTCATCGAATGCTTTGTGTAGTAGCTAATTTCAACGTTACAATTATTCTCTAAACATTTTAACGAATGATAATTAATTTTGTAGAAATTCTTGTAAGCTTTGTGTAATAATTCATGCTGAGTAAGTTCGTATTTATTTTATGCTCAAAAAGGGAGAATGTATATACCCTTATTATTCAGTATAATGTGTTCTTCTGAGAGGAAGTAAATGCGATGGCAATGTTTAACATCTAAAAATTCTGCAGATTACTTTAAATATTGCCTTTACTGAATTTTTAGGATAACGAAGTAAAAAAAAAAAAAAAATGGAAAATTACGAGAAATTATACCAGATTGTGTGAAAATTTGATGTAAATGATCAGAATAGAACAAAACAGAAAAATGATCCAAGTGATCTAAATGCGATGCTGGTTTTCCATTTTTCTTTCAAGATTTGAGAAGTTCCGATTTCTCCTACACATCGACTTACGTGTAGGAAAAATCAAAAATTTAAAATAGTGTATTTTTTTCGGATTGTGTCTACTTTATATAATTGTTAATTATTTAAAGAGTATTTTATAATAATAAGTCAGATATTTATCACCCAATGAGCAAATCCATTTGCACTGACTCAAGCAACCACACTCTCGAGATTGATTTCATTTATATGTAATAAATTTATAATAATTAATTTGTGTTTCGTTTATTGGGAATAATTGAAAAATTTATTTATTAAAGCTTTGACTGTGTTTTCCAACTTTTCTTACACTGAAAATATAAACAGAAAAGCCATCTTATATCTATTATATGAATAAAGGAGTTTTTATTTAAATATCATAAATTCTCATTGGATGCCTCCAACTGACAAATTATCCCGGATTTCCTAAGACAACTCTAGTTTCCAATTCTTTGTTCCAGCTTGACTCATCTCTTCCCTTTTCCCATACATTATTGAAGCTCAGAAAATCTGATTATTTTTCTAAACAAGAAACGTTTTTTTTAAATAAGTAAAATTTTATAGTCTTGATACAAATATAGACAAAAGATTCCATTTTTTTTCCTTTTATGTATTTTGAAGAAAGAGAAGCATTCTATTAAATCATAAAACCAAGCTGAAACATTGGAATTCTATTCAACTCTCTCATCGTATGCGTGTCGTTAAGTTTTCTGATACTTGATTCCATCATCATCTTATAAGGTAACTTATTGCTCATTTGTTGTAAGTGTGTTACCGAACACTTGCTCGCCAATTCAATTTCGCAGCAGTTTTCGCCACGCCATTATTCATCCTTATCTCTATGTCAAAAATAAGCGATGATAAATTTGGCAAGCTTTATGGACAAATATTTCATGCAGTAATCTTCTGTCGTGTATTACCCTCAAAAAATTCTTGTGTTGACTGATTATATTTACGTAAAAGGCTTGATTGAAGGACAGAACTCAAGAAACATTCTATTTTTCATCTATCCATGCAAAGTTGAATATTCCATTAATATCAAAAAGAATTTCAGGACAGACTGAAAATGTTTTTCCGGATTTTGCAATGGATTACCAAATATGGCTGGACTGAATTTTCATATGTTTTAGTTTCATGATTATCTTCAGATTTTTCTTATCGTTTAGGTTTCCAATATGCAATTCCTTGTAGTCAAATACATTTAGATAGTTTCCCATTTATATTTAATCAGTATTTTCTTCACTTTTTCGTCATAAAACTGCAAATTGTTCTTATTAGAACTTCTGAAGTTTTCTTGATGATCGTTCTCTGCTTCACCACAAAAGTATTTTGGGATAATTGTTCATGTCCTTCGTTACCTTTTTGTTACGATTAAAAAAACCGTTTCTTTGCATCACCAGCGCTCCTGAGAGTCAACTGCAACGAGTTCACAATTAAATAAAAAATGTTTGACTAACTTACTATTACTATTAAGCAAATTTTTAGCTTAAATGTTTGATTCAGCAGGCCTATTTTTGAGATTCTATTTTTATAACTCCGTTTTCTTAGCAGAATGCAGCTATTTTGTGAAATTTGTTATCAAAACGAATGAGGAAAAATCTTTTTAGAAAGATATAAATAGAAAAAATACCTACTATTTTAAAATCTATTCTGGTATTCTTGCATATATTCATCCAGTTCTCATTTGCCTTCGTATTTGAGTATTGAAAATATTTGCTTTGGTGGGATTCAAAATAAAAAGGAACGAAACAAGATTTACTGCGATTTTAGAATGCTACATTTATAAAGAAACATTGTTGACCACTTTTAGTCTTTTAAGGCATCATCTTCAAGTTCGCAAATAAGAATCCAATGAGAGTCCACATAAATAAACCGACCGCAGACTCTGTCTAGTTTAAACGAGAACCTGCCTTTGTTAATGTGACGTTTTCAGACCCACGCTTCGAATCGAAACTCTGATGGCTTTTGTGCTTTCGCTGTTTTATTATTCCACATTCGAATCTTTATCTGCATTCGAATTTCCGAGGTTGTTAAACAGAACCCATTTTTTACTCCATTGAATAATGATATAAAGAAGAAATCTGTTTCTTTATTTCGGTTACTTGCAGCTTTTTTTATTGCACTGATGTCATCCGGCAATGGGTAAATATCGTTTAATTTCGCTTTCCGAAAAGAATTGCCGGGGGGTTTGTTTGGAACACATCCCAGACTTTCCGAGCGCCGACTAATGAGCAGTTTTCGACGAATGCGATATTTTCTCTGTTCCGTTCTGTTCTCCTGGAAATGTTGGTCGTTACTTTAGTCGCATCTGAAAAGCTATGATTTGATCTATATACCCGTGAATATGACTTCTTCGAAAAAAATGTGTCATTTCTATTCCATACCTTTCGTATATAATGAAATTCAGACTAATGCAAAAACTTAATCTACGATCTACAAATTCATCTAAAATGCAAAATTTCTTGTAAAAAATGAATTGATTTCATTAATTGCTAATATTCTGAACAATTTTTATATTTAAAAGTTATTTATTTTATTGTGAAAATTTTGTGTGTTACAGCTAGTAATGTTCTAAATGCAATCATTTACAGTTCCTTCTCTTTTGATAACTTCATCTACGAAAATATATCAATTATTAATTGTAATCATTTGCAATAAATCTGTTATTTTTAGTTTGTTATTGCTTCTAGTTTCTTCCCATTGTCTAAGAAAACTTTGGAGCGTTTCCCTTTCTTTCCATAAAGTATGGTTAGGGTGCTGGAGTAGATTAGATAAACCACGTATTAAAGAAAAGAGGTCAAATCAGAAGAAGAATTTCTCGACATGGTGGCCGCCATTCTAAAATGCGGAATCAATGGATGTGAGATCACAATCATATGACAAATGTAGCTAAATTTGTCTTCAGATAAGCTGAGGCAGTATTTTTTTTTCTCTTTCTGCTTATGCTTATAATGGATCCCAAAATGAAATTGGCGCGATAAATCTGATGGATCCTGAAATGGCATCACTCAAATCACTATTTTAATACTGTATGTGTATTTCTTTTCCTAAAGGTGTTCACTTTTTTCCAGTTTTATTTATTTAAATTTTGGTGTTTAGAGTACAATCTTCCATATTTACATTCTAGTTAAGATTTTAATAATTGAAAAAAAAATGAATTTGCTCCTTGATTACTCTTACCTAAATTTCAGCTTATAGATAATTATTTCTGCGATTTTTTACTCCTATCTTTCTTGCAAACTTTAATTTAATCATAACGTGTTTTAAAAGAACATATTTGTATTAGTATAATGACAAAGATAAATACTTCTTTTAATTATTTCTTGATTTGGTGTTTAATATTTATAATCTTTCATTACAAGAATTCCTAAAATTATTTTTTTCCTCACAAATTCAGTAAGAAGTGCTACTTGTATGGAATCAAAGTTTAATTAAATAAATAGAAAATAGAGTACTGCCATAAAAAATATGCAAGTACGATAAATTTCAAACTTTAATGTTTTAGGAAGTAAGTGATCACAAAATTAAATCTTTCTGAATACAAACCATCTCAGTTTCAATAAGATCCGTGGAATATTCGGAGAAAAACTATTATGTGAACAATGGGTTAGAACAATGGCAACAATGGGTTTTTATTTTCGAATGATCAATCAGACGCCCAATTCAAGATTTAAAAGAAATTGTCTAAATTTTAAACTTGCTTTAATACTTTGAAATGGAAATTCGAGATATGCACGCACCGATGAAAAGCAAAAACAAGCCTAAAATTGAAACCTAATTGCTTTTAATAGTCTGCAATCAATATACTAGGCAACGATTTGGATGCTTCATTGAATGCTTACAAATTCATGAAGCCTCCGAAAATCAAAAGAAATGTTTTATAAAACTAACAAAAATGGAAAAAAATGATGTTCCTTGTTCAAATTTGATCTCCACTTTGTGTATAATAACACATGTGTAAAATATTAAGGTGGTTTTCTTTTCTTTTTTTCATTTTCTGCAGAATTGAACTCAGTTTTTATTGTAAAAAAACATTCTAAAAGAGCATTAAAATTTATGATGCTGAAAAGAACAATTTCCAAAACTTTCATAATAAAAAAGAAGTCTTTAAAGTCAACTTCTAGCTGTCCATTGTATTTTCACGTTCCTTTAAAAAAAAAGAAAGAAAAGAATACGTTATGGACAGATATTTGTAATTCTAAGAATGTTATATCATCATAAGGTCTCAAACATCTGTTTGAGACCTGATCACAAAATTGTGGGTGATCTTTTCTAACTGCAATCTTATTTCTCACTACACATTCGAATCTGTACATGCATTAATAAACTCAAAACCGCTTTTTTAATGACTAGACATTCCAGAACTGAAAATGGTTTCGGATTTCGATTCTAAGTGCCGGGTCGAGAAAAATTGGAATAAATATATTCAGTAATATCCTATTTTTTAGACTCCAACCAAAAGTTTCGTAATTTGCAAATTCTTCAAAAATATTAATTAACTTACTTTTCAAAGGTCAGTTTTGCCCACATTTTGTCATGCGCAAATTATGTTCATCATATTTTGTCTCGTTTTGAAATTATGTAAGTTATTTTTCATACTATCTCATAATTTTGAATTTTGATTAACTAATAATAGTGATATTCGATCTATCATCTTCTCTTCGAAATTTTACTCCACGACTATGAGGAAGTGTTTTGATCCTCAACCACCTACACCAAGCCCACAAACAGCAAATTTTCCTTGGAATCAGATCTCGAAACCGCAATTCTGCCATGAAAACACGTATTCAGTTTTAAAGAGCAATGATACTTTACTGTCTTAATTCCTTTGATTGTCTCATATTTTTTGTATATCTCGTGACCAATGACGCCAACAGAAAAGTGAGTAGATGTTCCTAGTTTGACGGATAAATCGCATTTTTACTTTGGTTTCCACCTTGATCAATTCTTCTCCTCACACAAAGTGTCAAATTAAAATCTAGTCGCTTTATAAAGCCCTATCTGAAAATAAATAAATAAATAAAAATGCGTACGTAAAAGGAAGAGAACCGTGATAGTATCAAACGGATGATGTCTTTTGAATTAAATCTTATTCTTGCATATTTATATTATTTAATGTTTCAAAACGTGAATGCTACGTCCTGCCGTTAGCCAGTACAAGAATTCAATAATTTGCTCTACAAATGCCGAACGAAAGTTTGATCGTAGAGTCAGATTTAAAATTACCTTATGAAATTTCAAACAAAAAATTATAAATTCTGGTAAATTAGCATCTTCTTTTCTTTTAATATCTTAAATATAAACTTTATATTTTATATAAACATTATTTAAATATAAAATAAAAATATAAACATTAATTAAATATAAACTTTAATATTTTAGAGCTATTTTAAAGATAAGAGCTATAGAGCATTCTCACGAAGTTCTTTTATGAGTTTGATCTAAAATTTTATGGGCTATTTGATATTGATTGATTTGAATTTGTCTCCTAAAGTTTTATTTGCATTGCATCTGTTTACTCCGATTCAATGAAAAGTTTAAACATTTATCTTAATTTAGGACCTAATATTTTTTTAAAGAAAAATTATTGATTTGGAGCCTTTTAATTTGCCATTTATAAGTATTTAGTGAGCTTTGCTTTTGCATTCGATGATGGAGAGGCAACATCTAGTTTCGTTAACGGACGTTATAAACTCGAACGAATAAAATGCCAGTAAATGCGAAATAAAATGCTAGTATCTCTCAGAAAACATATTAAACTGTTCGGAATATTAGTAAGCTATCATTCATTGAATTGTTTGAGGCAAGATTTCTGAGTCTAACCTCAGAATCGGTTTAAAATTCGATATATGTTATTAATTTTAAAGATTCTTTATCTGACTGCTCTTCAGTTCAAGTGATTTGCATCTGTGAATTCGTTGGAACTCAGTTATTGAATATCGAAATATTAACTTCATAAACATCTAACGAATAAACAGTGCTAATGAATCAACATAGCGCTAAAAGCAAATGTGTTACGGAAAGGCTGAGAATTTCCTCTAACTTAAATCGAATTAGTAATTTACTCTGAATGATAATCAGCTCCATTATTTCATTTTCATTAACATTTTCTAAATTTAATAGTATCGAAGTGCGTGGAGTGAAAAGTGGTACCTAATCTACTAACTGATTTAAGATAATTACCAGCAATGCATATTAATATTTTGTAGCAGTTTTTATTATCTCAATCCAGCAAAGAGATAAAAGTAAAGGTTCTAGGCTCGATTCGGGAAAAGTAAAGTAAAGGTTTTAGGCGATTTTGTTATCATTTATTCGTTAACAAGGGTCGATTTTTCTGAGATATTTATGTGCATAATTCACTTTATCAAAGGAAGATCCTTATTTGGCAATGTTTTACCTCTTTAGACTTCCACAATCCTCAACTGAATTATAATTAACTAGTAAATTAATTTAAGCTTTAATCATATCCATTGTCTTTTTTTCATTTTAAATTTTAATTATCATTACGTTGTCATAATTGATTAAGTTTAGGTAATTAATTTAGTTAATGCATTTATAAAGTCCTATATTGGTGATGACATTTCTTATATGTTAAAATATCATTTTGTTAAAGTGTCCTGCTTAACGGTATATCTCACAGAGGTGTCAAATAGCTCTCTCATGAGAGGTGGCAAAATAGCTTGGCACTGATTATAAAATTGGCGAATTCGGCGGAGACTCTATTTCATACGGCGCCAGAACGGAATAAATGATTATTTTTTTTCTACGCCGCTATGAGAGTTCAAGTCAATAAAACTTTTACTACTGCTTATGGTATGTTGCTAGAATTCAAAATATCTCTTCAGAACTTGGAGTAGTTTGAACCCTCAAATATTTCGATCATTTCTTTTATTTATTTATTTTTGTTTTCAAGCTTTCTCCTTCCTCTGTGCTTTTGGGATCTAATATCGTTATTAGATACATATTTATGTTTAGAATAAAATTATTTTTGCTACTCTGCACATTGACAAGACCGAAATATTTAATTCCAAAGCAAATTTCCGACAAAATAAAATTTAAATATGCTTTATCGCCATTGACTTCAAAGACAATGTAATCGTGCATTGCTCAGAAATTCCTTACATTGTTTGTCTTTTTCGAATTGCCGAGTCCTAACTAATGTGCGAGGTTAAATATACCTGAGAAATGGTCTATTCATCTTTAAATAATTAAACTATAGATCACGCTTTATCTCATAGCATTGTAGAATTTCTATTTTAGTTTATTGCAAAATAAAATTAGTCTGAAGTCAATTTCATGCATTTTAAATTAAATAGTTCTATCCTTTATTTGGCTATATCATAAATCAAATCAGGAAATATTGAGAAATGTACTATTTCGTATTGAATTATAATTAAACATGCCAACTTCAAATAATTTGAATTTAAATGTGAAAGGCATTTTTTAGAATCTCGTATTCTCTCTGTACTATTGCAACCGCTAAAGGCGTAATATGTTACTGAAACACCGCCATTGAACTTAACCGATTAAAGACTTAAAGTGTGAGATAAAACTGCTAACGCGTAATTTAAATAGCGTAATTAAATATAAATCATATCCCTATTACTTCAAGATGATTTTTGGCCATTACATTATGCATTTTCTAGATTCAACAAAAGTCTATCATCTTCAGCCACAAAAGCGAGCTCTTAATAGCAAATGCTCTCCCCATTCTTATTCGCTTTTCAAAACCATCCCCTTGGGAAAGTTCTCCATTGTTTTCTCCAGTTTGAAGAATCCACTTTCTCGCTTTCCTGGGGGAGAAATCTCCCCAGTGATTGGGAATGAGTCTAATTAATTCGAAATGCGCTCAACAGTCTCATGCATATTTATTTGTCTGTCGCAGCAGCAATAAGGAATCGGAGTTCCAACAACAGGATATGAGATTTGGAGACTACAAAAAAGTATTATTACTTCCTGAATCGTCGATTAGGTGGAAAGATTATTGAAACTGTATTGAAATGCAAGACGTTAGGTTTAACCTCGACGACAAATGGGCGAAGATTTGAGTTTCATATTGCGAAGGTTAGAAAGAGCCATGTTTAATGGTTTGGTAGATAAACATTTAAGATGGTGTGCCGATTTCATTCGCCTCGAGGACTTTTCAAATTCTTGAACTGTGCTCACTTTTCAGAGCTAGGAAGAAATTAGAAATTTACTCTTTAAATTCCTATCAAGACGACGAGGAAAAGTCTTCTTTTTCCGTTATCAAATTTGTTCTTAAATGCTATGACTATGAATTCAATGATGTATTGTTAGTCGCTTGCCTACGTAAACAAGAATTCCAGTTTTGCTTCCATTGAAGATGATACATATTAACTAGCAAGTGTTTCCTAGTAGCGATTTTTTTAAAAAAGTAGACTGATTAAAGTCAGACTCCCTACTGAAATAGAGCAATGAAATGAAAATATTGGGAAACCTTTATTTACTAAAAATCTCATTAAGATCATCAAAATTGAAGACTTATTACCTCTTCAGAAGGCAAGATTTTATTATTTAAATTTTAGTAAATAGTAATATGATTCCTTAGAATTGATAGTTGAAAATCTCTTTTCAATCTTCCATATTTTACTACTATCAATCAATCTATCTAACTTTATCACTTACAATCAATCTAACTTTACTAATTACTTTTAATCAATTTGTGTACTTTTTCTACTAACTTTACATCTACTTTATTCCTAAGTATTTTATACCTTGTTAAAGCTTCCGTCAGTTGCATTATCGTTCTGCATATCACATTGAACATATATATATATATATATAAGTAACCAAGAATATAAGCATTATGAAATTAAAACCTATTATTGAAAAAATCCAAAATTAAAATAATTTCGGAAACGAAACCAAATTATTTCGGTATCAAAATAAAAAGTAAAAAACAGAAAAAGCGCCATTGTATTTAGAGAGCGCAAATGCAGCTACTACTAAGACACGCATGAATCTAGACAATTAGTAACAAAACCCAAAATAAAAGGAAAAATAGAATAAAAATTGCAGCAAATGAAATAAGAATCCGGTCTGAAGACTTTCTCAAGGGTCACCCTCAGGCAGGGATTCAAAATAAGGGATTTTTTCTGTGAGGAATCAGGCTTTTGCTGTGAGGAATCAGACAGACAAATGTCTGATTCTTCACAGAAAAAAATCCCTTATTTTGAATCCTTGACTGAGAGTGACCATTGAGAGAGTCTTCAGACCTGATTCTTATTTTATTTGGTTTAATTTTCATCCTTTTTTTCCTTTTAACTTGGTTTTTGTTACTAATTGTCTATATACATTCTTATCCTTATATTTTCAAACAAAAGGAATCTACTTTCGCCTTTTAGTTTGTAATTTTCTCTTTTCAAATAATTAAAGCTTGAATGATTTTGAGATTTGCAATTGACTTGACTCATTAGAATATTGCCTCGTTTAGTATCGGTATGGGAACTGCTTACATTCTAACTTCCGCTAAGTACATATTCTAATATAAACTTTGATATTTTTTATCCGTATAAATTCACAAGCAAATTGGCAGTTCTGCTAACTTCTTGAACATTTGAAACTAAACATTTTTCTCTTTTGCTTGGTAGACATTAAATAATATAAAACTCTTCGATATATGATAACAAAATTTCAGTTTCAATTTTCACCGCTGAAAAAAACAGTCCGAGCAATCTCGCGGTCTAATCAAGGTCCATTTCTCTTACTGAAAGTAAGCTGACCAAACATTCTTATGTAAAATTTTTAGTTTTTCTTTTCATGACTGTCTTTTTTTAAAACTGAGAACTACAAATGATTCGCAAGTTAAATGTGGAAATATTTTTTATTGAAATAAGTTTTGTGTTGTGTAAAAAAAAAAAATCTGCTTTATTTACCAATGATTTTATTTTACGTGCTTTTTAATCCTTTCTACGGCCATTTCTGGGAATTGTACCCCCCCCCCCCAATTCATCAATATTTGTATTAAGTTATGTAGATTTGCATAAATTCTGACATTTTTTTTTAAATTAGACAAAAACTTAGATGCTTTTATTTAGTACATCACACAAAATGGTGTCTCGATTTGTTAATTCATTATTAACTAACCAAACTAATAATTAATCAATCTTAAATTTATATAATAAGATAAAGGAATAAGATAAAGCCAGTCTCAATAATAAAAATATCTTTATCTGTTATGACTAGAATAAAATGGCCAAAATTTAAACAAATGAATTCGAAATTGCATTGAGTTTAATCATTGTAATTTAAAATTACAATCAAACTTTCCTGCACTCTCATATAATCCTATATACAACTATGAAAACGGTTTTTTTTTTATTTATTTTACTTTCTCAACTTGAAAGCTGAAAAGTTTCTAATAAAACAGTTCTAACGTAATTACCATATCACCGCTTAATGTAACAAAATAAGAGAATTCTTTGATGAAATTACAATCATTCATTTCAATAATTTGCAAACGTTTTCCTCAATCTAAGCGAAACATTTGATTTGGGCCTTTAACTAACAATTGTAAATGAATTTTAAACAAAAACATTAAAATTTTCTATGTAAGATGACCACTTTTTCTATAGATATAAATATTAAAAAATGATTCAATAATACCTTTAAACATTTTTATTTAATTGTGATTGCTTCCTTTTCGTAAAAATAGAATTTTGTGGTTGATTTTCATTCACTTTTGCATTTGTACATTCATTTTCACTTTTGCATTCACTATCATTTGCATTTGTACATTCTCTATAATTTTTTTAAAAATATTAGATAATAATAATATAATATTTTTTTATAGTGCACTATTTTATATTTTCAGAATTTAACTATTAGTTACTATATCAAATTCAAACGACTATCATTGCATTTGAAAAAAAATTATTTTGTTATATCAGATTATATGAAAAAAATGAATTATAAATTAAAGACTGAATGATAAAAAAACAAAAAGAAGACTAAAAAGTGGAAAATAATTAAAATAAAGAATACTTAGGAAGTCACTTAACTTTTTCTATAATTGTTACCATATATTTCTGTATAAAATCTGTAAAGGACTTATTTAATAAATTCCTTATATGTAATAGCGCTTCTATACATAATAAGATAAAACATTTTTATAACAGTTTTCTAACGATTACGAGCTGAATTTCAATACGAAAAAACGATTTCGGGACATCAGTCCAAACCCTTCAGGCATGATAATGTTTTATCCTTATTGTCTTGAATTTGTTAAACCTTGATTGCATCAGCTGGTATTACATTAATTCTCAAAATCCCAGTTTCTTTTCTTTATTCATGTGTTTTTCAATCAATGATTTCCGTATCACATAAGTATGCCGGCCTGATAACATAATTAAATTCAATCTTTTTTGTATAATATGAGTGTTTTAGAGTTGCTTTTTTTTTAAACAGACCTCCTCTTTATTATATTCTATTAAGCAAGCAATATTGGGCCCAAGGATTATTTTAATTGATGTGTGTTAAGATTCCAAAGCCTTGAACCCTCTTCATTTGAGAGTCGCCATTTTGCTGAGATTTGGAGGATGTAGATCCCCGGAGGATTGGAGACGCTCTAATGGAAAGGAATTATTAAAGCCCCTCAGTTGTCTAACCGATGAATTTAATATCAGCGCGCGGTTCCGAATGTCTGCGGTTCATCGCGGGGATCGTATTCGCAGCCACGTTGCTTAATTGAAACCGTTCGATTTCTTAATATTGAAGAGCTCATTAAGAGAAATGGGTCCACACAGCAACCAGCTGCAAGCTGTGGAGAGGGCTTTCTCTCTCAGCTGCAGAGCTGTTGCGGAGAATAAAAATTGAGAGAAAGGAAAACACTGTCCTTTTAGCACCCTTGATCTATGACTGCAAATTTTGGGGCAAATATCGAATTTTGTCATATCCTTCAAACAAATTAGTTTTTAATTGTGAAGTAAAATAAAACGGAAAACAAGTAATTTAAAACTTTTCCCAATCCTTTTTTTTTTTTTTTTTTACTAAAATAAGAATTTTATAGAAACATTGAAAAAAAACGTTTATTAATGTATCAAAAAGTAGAATTTTAGCTGGCTTTAGTTAATTTTTAATTTCTTTCTTTAATTTAGATATTTCTGAAAATATTATAAAAGTTTCAAATCAAGTTTTTTTCAAATTCACTATCAAACTATTTCCTGCAAGCGATTACTATATTATTGAATCGATCAACTAATAATTTAGTTCTGAAAACCTTAAATTAATATATTATCATCGGCAACATGCAAGTGCACAGAATTTATAAACTTCCTCAGAAAATGAGTGAAAATATGTCAATTCTTATTTATAAACATGAAACAAGGCAAATTCAATAAAAGTGACATAAACAAATAAACAAAATCACAATACTGGTATTCATTAGTAATGAAACAGATATTTAAGAGCTTCTTTAATATTGAATAAAAAAACTATTTTTTGGCTTAAATTAGATTACCATGACATTTTCTCAAAATCCAACTTCTAAAATGAAGATCTTTTTATTATCAACAAACAGTCTGTTCTATTAATTTTTCCCACCACCTCATAAACGCGTCGAATGTGGAAATTGAAACTTCGGCAGATTCTAGATTTACCGCAATGCCTCTTCGTGAGGCTACTACGACAAGCTAATCTTGAAATCTCACTCACAGATGATTAAAATAAAATTGCTTTGTCACATTTAAGAGATGTGCAATTGCATCTGTTTATAAGGGCTAAAGAATTTTAAATCCTTTTAAATCAAAGAAGCATTCATGTGTTGGAAATGCATTTACTAGCGAATACAAAATGCTGAAAAGAAAATTTAAGAATTTTTTTTTAAATAATTTAAGTTTCCTCAGATGCAAAATAATTCAGATGCTAACTAAAATGAAGCCACATCTGAAGGATCAAATCAAATCTCTAACATTATTATAAATTACGAAGTGAATTTTGAATTTATAAAACTCTCTATTTCTTCATTCTCTAACTCTGTTCTCGGCAATACCAGATACTATCATTGAAAATGCTTGATTCTGAAGCGTTATATTGACAAAAATTATCTTCATTTTTGTATTTGATAAGTATCGTGACATTTAAAATCGTAGTTAATGTGTTTCTGATTTTGTACGATAAAATCAGTCTTTGGATATAAAATGTGAAAATAATTCTTTTGTTCTAGGTTCATGCTACTACATCTCTTCAATCTATTTGAAATAAAAAAAATATTCTCGTTATCATTACTTTAAAGGACATTTCGTAAATGTAGATGTAGATTGGATCCTAGACAATAATTTGTATTACGCAAAAAATTCATTTACATATCCATTTATCATCATAAGCAATAGGGTTTTAATAGCAATAATGAAGAATCCGATTAGAAAGGAAAGGAACAGATAAAATTCGAGTATATATTTAAAATGAGTCACCAAAGATTACTTGTATTCACTCAATTCTAGGTTAAAATGTTTCTTCAGCGAAATTACTCTCGTAACGTAACAGACTTTGCAACCTTCATTACGACTCGCACACATTCTCGTTATGAAGCTGCTCTTCCAGACATCGTTAGACGAGCAACTGTCGGTTTGAAGATCTACCTGAAAGTGCCTAGAGTGTGTCAAACCCTCTAGGTAGCTCACAACAACTGCTGTGTAATGTTTGTGTTAATTTTAAGGATTATAAAATTATTGAAGCGAAAAATATTTTTCTTAAGACTGCTGGCCAACATTTCACAAAAAAACTTTCGAAATCACTCGAAAGGAATAACATTTAGCAACAACTCTGACTTCAGCTTTATGTGGTTTTTGGAATTGTATTGCAGGAACAAAGCTCTGAAAAGCCAACTTTTGACCCATTTAGGAGTTGTAAACACGGCGTAAAGAATGACACTTTTGATCCCGGGACTACCATTTTTTATCATTTCTTTACTTCAAAGTTTTCTCTTTATCATTATTTTTTTTCTTTACTTTTTTTCCGACTCTTTCTCACTGCCACAAGTTTATCGACTTCCCTTTTTATTCTTCCGTCTCCGTTGCTCCCAGGAGAAGTGGTAAATTGATCTTAAAAGTGCCTCTGAATGCCACTGAATAACTGAAGAAGGGCAGTTTGCAACGTAAGAAGATTAAGTAGATTCTCTTCCTGTGCTTTCATCTCATTTAGTTTAGAATCTTTTACATTGTTAAATAGTAAAAATGATTTAAAAATCAATTTTTCTACAGTTGCTAAGTTCAAAGAATTTTTTATATAAATTAGAACAATCTAAAATTGTTCTTCTAATCTGGAGTTTTAAAACGGGAGATCAGTTAGCCATGTAAAACGTCGAGTAGAAATTCTTATTCATAATTTTCTATTCATGCATAATATATGTATTCATGTATATATATGCGTATAATATTGCGTTGAATTAATCGATGTCGTTATATTTAATTTAATGAAGAGAGAATCTTAAAGAATCCAATCAACTAAATGAATTTTGTATGACCTATCATTAAATATTGGGTAAATACAAGCCATAGGAAATCCCTCTTAGAGTTTTTTTTTTTTTTTTTTTGATATCAAGATGCAGTTTGTAAAAAGCGCAACCTGAAACATGATTCACGCAGCAAAGCCAAATACATTTTAGTTAAAACAAAATATCATGGATTATATCCCCTGATTTGCTCTCAACAAATACTGTGAAACAATGAAACCAAATACTGTAATCATTGCTTTCTCATCTAGCGTACTATATATCGCTTGAAAGATGGTTTTGTTTTATGCCCATGTTCAGGAGAAAATGCCCATGCTTTCTAGAGAATTAGTTGAATATTTTGTTCCGCCTCTGGGCCCATTGGAAAGGAATGATGCATGTCCTCGGCTATCTGAAAACGCCCCGTGCTAATGACTTTTTGGCATTTGGGTATGCAATTATGTTCTGTAATCAGTACTGTGTTTAAGGAAAAGCCATATCACTAGACGTTACTCGGGAAGCAAAGACATACGAAGAGTAGTTGTTGGAATGCGAAACAGTCATATTGTTTTATTCTCAAGCAAACTCTCTACTATGAATTAAAAATTCAAATTCAGCATCATTTTCAGCTATTCACATTTCTGGTACGACAAATGCCGTAACCAATGTGTTGATTCGCGTCTTTTTATCAATGCCAAAGGAAGTAATTTCTATAATTTTGAAATACTTGAAATTTTGATTTCGAATAGACGAGATTTTATTTCAAATGTCTTATCAGGAAAGTATTTTGAAAAATAAATGATCTAATTAGGCTCTCCCCTGTTTCTCAGACATTCGAATTTTTCCTCCGCTTCGCCCACCTATGATGTCATTTATTCTTATCTACCATTCTAGGCAGTAAACACAGAGGATCCTGAAAGTTCGCGTGCACTTTGAGTAATAATCAACGAGCAGACAATTGCATTACGGATAATCAGATTTCAATAAATGAAGAATAAGTAGCTATAAAGTGTCTATGCGGCCTTCGAGGTTCTACATGATTGATAAAATAATTTTTCTTTTTTTGTCATTAAAACGATAATTTTTTTATCGTGAATATCAACTTAACCAGTTGTGTAATTACAGTTACTCGTAAATGAAAATCCTTGTTTGGTATTCGAATACCCTGTGAAATTATCATATTTGAACTATTTAGGATAATTGATTAGCGTAACGATTGATATGATTGGACCATTCTTTTTTTAAAAATACCCAAACAACAATAAAGTATTATGTCCCTCTAAGTAAAAGATGTCTGAGAATCAAGATAATTCAAAGCAGGCAAAAGCTCTTCCAATTTTTTATTGTGAGATGAGAGACTGCATTGTTAGAATGGTTTGAGTGGGTTTTAAGACAGTTAAACGTAAAGTAATGGCTGGGAAGCAGCCTTTTTGCTCATAACCTAATGGCTTTCTTTCGTATCTGTCACGGAATCAAAGTATTTACAGCTCAGCTGCCATCAGTGACTTGAAAGCGAAAGTACCCGAATGTCGGTCAATTCAGCACTTATTGAACCTGGTGGAGCAACTGGCCAGAAAGTAACTTTGGTGTGGGTTATTGACTGTCTAATATGAAGATTATTCTAACTCTGCATATATATTTCTCGCACAATCTGCGCATCCGCACAGCAGGTTAGGCAGTATGAGAGGAATTATAGTGACATTTAAGCTTACAAGTTATCTATACAAGAGGAATAAAACTCTATAGAATTCGCGGCATAATATTTGTATTGGCACTACTCAGAAAAATATCAGATTCTGCAATATCTACAGTATTTTCATTTTTCGACACATTTGAGAAGAAATCTCAATTAAAATAGCATGCAAACGTTTAAAAAGAATCCTGTAACTTGTGGTTTTATAATCTTAATAAAATCGTTGATTGTATTGTTCCCTTATCGAGCTTAATGCGATATTAGTTTAAAGACGGCATATCAAATTTCATTTTCTAGTTCTTTCCATTTTTTTAACTATCATTTTCAGTGATGGGCATAATTTTACTTTTAACTCTCGAGGTCTAAAGTGTAATAGTTCATCAAACTCCTTCAAGTTTAGAAGTCAAAGTTTTTGAAAATAGTTTTTTTCCCTTTACGTCAACGCTAAAATGTAGAGCAGTCGAAGAATTGCAATTAAGATATGTCTTCCTCTGTTCCCTATCCAAAGCAAAAATATCGTAATGGTTAATGATAAGAAAGTATGCTTGCTTTCTTAGAGCAAATGCTTTTAGAAACTCGCACAATTACAGTCATTCCGACAGCATTTGCTTTCGTGACACTTGACTATTGCCATTGACCTTTGACTGAGTATTCCGAATTACAAAATCAATAGCCAACATCTAGTGGCATAGATGTTAGTTAATCTAATATGGAAAATTACTAAATATATTTTCTGGCTCTAGTGTTTGACCCTTTTTGGAATTTTGATGGATCATTTTGGAATCAGCAGATTCATTAGACCTGAAGATGATTCTTCTGACTAAAAGTGTCGTTAAAAATGCTAACTTGATTGTTGTCATTTTCTCAAGACTGCACAGGGAATGGGGAATAGCTTATTCCTGTCAGTCCGGCAACACAGAGTTGATACTAAAGGCAAGATGAAGGAATGAATTGTTCCTATAAATGATTAACTCCCCATTTCATTAGCGTTCCCTTAAAAGTTGAAGGATAGCTGATGAGTTTTAATACTTGAATCGAGTCTAATTATTATTTTCAAACATTTTATATTCTCAGAAGAATATCGGGGAAATCTAATTTATTAAATGATAATATAAAAAAATCATACACCACCGGTAGTCTCTCGTTCGACTGACTCGATCATTTAAATATACCGTTTTTTGCGAAATCTTTAAACTGAAACGACATCATTCCGTTATCATTAGAAATGAATAAAAGAAATTTAGACGTCAGACTACACAAGCAGCGAGAGTTTCGAGTTGATTTTCAAATAGAGACGAAGAATTTTTTCCCGTCTAACAGCGTTTTATTCAGTTTTTAAAAAAAAGAAATCTCATTTTGTTTTATAGATCTCCTTCAGTCACTGTTCTAAATGCATTATGAGTGGTCCATATAAATTTCGTCAATGACAAATGGTATTTTATATTTGTGGAAGTGGAGTTTGCACACACCAAAAGTATCTTGCATCCGTACTAAAAGATAATTCCGCATTCATATTTTAGTCCTATTTATTTTAAACATGAATAAAACGCATGTAACAATTCCACTTCAACGCACAATTTTTTCCTTTTTTTTAATCAGCCCTATTTATATAAAAAAATTGGCATGAGCTGACTCGAGTTCACATGAAATTCCAGTAATATTATTTGTTTAAAAAAATAAAATTCTTTACAGTGAGACAAAGTGCAGATATTCTTGATAGACGATTGAAAAGGCAGTGAACAATCCAAAGACTGACATTCATTGATCATTTTTCTAATTTCTTTCCAAAATTCATTCTCAAAAAAATCGCAATTTCTTAAGAGTTCTGTCCTGTTGTGAGTCGCCTGTATTTAGGATGATAGTAAAAAATCTCGATTTTCGACATCTGCGCATATTTTGAAAACGATAGTCAAACGAGTCTCGTAGAGTTAGAGAGAACATTGAAAGATGTTTTTTTTTTCAGTCATTACGAATATTTTGAATTCACGCTCAGATGAGAGAAATAAACATTTACCTGAATTTGGTAAAAGAGAAAATTCATTTCTTTTACATTTTTTTTTTCTAATACTGCTTCATTATATTCATTCGCTTATGACGTATTTCTCACATTTTCTTTTGTATAAAACTACCTTTTAGATGTTCAAAATGTTTCTATTTAGAGCAAAGCGAACCATTCTCTTAATTATAATTTGCTACAGAAATAAGTTTAACTTTCATGTGACAAGACAGTAATGGCCTATTTTTTTAGTTTTCGATTATTTTCCAATAGTGACAAGTGTTAGTTGAGCAAACATCGAAAAAATGTATCAACGAATCGTCGCTGCTTTATTTGTACGAATATAAATCATTTCTGTTAATACAAGAGGAATGCAGCAGCTCACCAGGAATGCAGGCGATAAAATAACCAGCAGAAAGGCCACCGCGAGTCTGTCAAGGCCCGATATCGGAAGTTTCTAAGAGAGGGTGTGTTCTGGAGTGTTATCCGGCAATTTGGCAGCGGAAACTGGAGCGGGTGACAGTCCGATGGGGGAGGAAATCCGGAGAAAGCTATTATTGCTGAAGTGAAGAGGAAAAGAGGTGCTTTGTCCGACCTGCTAGCATTTTCTCTGGCCGAAACCAATTAGATGGCAAGGGGAGTCAGTTTCGTTGTGACTTTTGATTTGTGATCAGCTAGAGCAATTAGCAACCGAAAATGAAATCAAGATGGATCTTAATGATAATCTCAGCTTTTTCGCTAATAATGTCATCAATTAAGCGAAAGATTTCTTGTTAATCTCTGATTCGATTGTATGCCAAAGCATCGTTATTGAAGGTGAATATGCCATTCGTTTGTGGTTTCATAAGCCGAAATGTTTGATTCCAGATTTTGGGTCAGATAACAAAAGCAGATGATAATATGGATCGTTGACTTCCATTTGGTATTTGGGTTTCTCACTTTCACGCATTTTGATTTTCTAAAATCACAGTTCAGAACTCAGATATCCAATCTTCGAAAGCTAAGAAAAAGAAAACGTTCTCATATCATGGTAAAACGCTTATCGCTAACATATTCAATTCAATTCAATTCTCACTAACTCATCAAATTAGTAAAAATTAATGTTTTCTTTTCTTCTGATGGTATTACTGACTATTCCCTGAAATAATTTGCATTGGTAAAAAGGTTTTCGCTTTAGTGCCTTCTCTGAAAAAAAATTAACGGCCGTCCTCTTTCGTCAGTGATAAACGTTTCGATGATTTTAAAGCTTGCGAAAGAAATTCCTGCACTACAGAAACTCAGGAACAATTTCTATGTTTGGTTCTGCTTAAACAGAAAATTCAAACTTCCTTTTAAAGAAGCAATGCAATAACATATGTTTATCTTACTACTGTCCCATTACTATTGATTGAAGAATAAGAGTAAGATAAATTCTTGGCAGTATACATGTTTCAAAGAGTAATTTTTATTATAATGGACAAAATATAAACTTAATTACATAAGAAAAATGTCCGAAATTGCGTTTTATTAATATAATTCTTCTAACAATTCGCATTTGCGAAATGTATTATATGTTTAATTCATATAAGATTCGAGGACGTTTCCTCTTATGGAACAAGATGAAGAGTTTTTGAAAAAAAAAAGTCTTTACCGATACTTGGTTTAAAATATATATGTAAGCATTATTTTATGTGAGCAGAACACAGTTTGAAAACAATGAAGAGACTTGTTATTTCGTGACGTCGTTTTATTTCATTTTTAAGAAGCAGGCATATGTACAAGCGATGAGCACACAGAACGACACAGAGAGGAATGAGGAAAAAGCCCTTGGACATTTTATCCCTGGTCTTATATAACCTATGATTTTGATAGGGAAAACATTTCTTCATAGTGCTAATATATTATATAAGATTTCGATAGGGATTTTCGTTAGGGATTTCGGAGAAGGCACGGGAAACACAGGGAGATTGCAAAAAAAAAGAATTTGCCTCATCAGCGGTATTTTGCCTCTTCACGCAGAGTGTGGGAAAGTTAGACTTTTAGCTGATTCAGCAATTCAACAAAGCTTCTCTTGAATTAATTAAGTAGAGACAGTGGAATTGGATCACGAAATAAGAGAATATTTTTAGAATAAAGTTA
>JAPMOR010062595.1:1685868-1703692 GCA_026543865.1 Argiope aurantia | reverse complement strand
TATATATATAATATTAAGAGTTACTTATCGACTTCCGTTTGCTAAAATCTTTAAAATTGTTTTGAAACTCCCTTTAATAGTTCGATTGAGCTGAAAAATCAAGTAAGATGCCGTGTTATTTCCCCAAAGGGTGCATCTGATCATCCTCCCTTCATTAACTTTTGACATCCTCCTCCTTTCTCATCTTTCCAAAGCGTTGGCCCTTGCATGATGAATTATTTATGAATCGAAATTAGCTCTCAAACAAACGAACGTATTCCTATCAATTTACCTCGAAAAGAAATACGGAAATGTGGAACTAAACTAATTTGGTAGATTCCATGGAGCTTTGTTGCCTGTCCTTTTAGCGCAATGCAGACAATAAGGTAAAAATGTCAAAGTAAAGTGCAGCCATTTGATTCCCATTTGAATTGTTGATCAATTTCTAGATTCACTTTTAGGCATTCTGACAATAGGAAATTCTTTGTTCAATTTGTTTAACTACATCTGTTTAAGCGTGGAGCATCAATTTCACAAAGGATGTGATTACCGACCGTCGGCAGTTTACGATGATGGCTTTCACTAGTTTTACTCTTTTCAAAAGTTTTATAAATTTCTACATCTTTCATTAAATTATATGTAAAAGCAAATAGCTCTACAAAGAAGAATATTTATTGAACCTTGTTTCTCTTGTTGGATAAGAATAAATTAAGCTGATAATTTTTGGCCAGACATGAAGATATGCGCTACTAATCTATAAAGAAGAATGTTAATGCTTTTCAGACCTGTTTTCTAAATTCTGTTTATTATTTTGTCTAGGTATAAAAAAAGTTCAATTTTTAATATGTAGATCGTTTTGGAAACTTTTAACACTTTGAGTCAAGACTAAGTTGAAAATAAAGTATTTAAATCGTGCCCTTCTGACGTTTCATGAATTAGTCTTCTCATCATTGGATGTGGCAGCAGTTTCAATATTAGGTATAGAATTTTGTTCTCGACGAATCCGCCAAGTCATTGCGACGGATTTGAGTAAAAACGGATCATCATTTCATCTCGGATGGATCGAGATTCCAGTCTGGTCTTCATTCAGTAGCTTCTTGCTAATTGCTCTTCTTGTAACAAATGTGGCATGACCTTATCATTATTTTATTCAGTAATTACCTTACTAGTTTAATGGTTAAGCATAAGGTAATAATGCATAAATGGTTTCGCTATTCATATTCGATTAATAAAAGAGCTTGTAATTTTACACGGGATTTGAATCCAGTCTTCCATATTTTTCAATTAGCTAACAGTTAGATTAAAGCACTTTCAAAACTCTGACGTAACAGTACTTTCAAATAAAAGTTGTCCATTTTTTAATGTTTACAATTAAAAAAAATTATCGACTGTGCCTTTCCAGTTTCTCACAGAAAAAAGAAAATGCATCTGGGATCTTTGAAAATAAATGACCTTTTGTAATTAGTGATTACAACGTATTTAATCGATTTTTCTGTCTCGATAAAGATGTGCGTTAAATAAAGTTTTATTTTTTATGCTTTTTGCTCATTTTATTTGAAAGGGCAATTCTTTGCTATTTATTTGTTTCACTAGTTATCGGGACCATTTCGATACATTTTTTATGCATATGTTGCGTCTGTAGAATTTATTGGCACAAGATCCTCAATCAGCTATTGTGCCATAATAACTTAATGTGCTCTTACTTTTGCACATCATTTTTCCTAATACATGGACAATATTACTTTAAAGTAATCAAAAGATAGTTATTGTAGAATATATTCTTAGAATTATAATACAAGATAAAAGTTTATTTCTCTGAAAAAAATAATATACTATTACCTCCTTCCATCAGTACCAAATCTGCCATTTTAATTTTCATTTGTTCTAAGTCTTCTGTTGAACAATTTAAACCCTTATTTTCGAGTAGAAATCCCGGTATCTGATATCTCCTAAAAAACTAATATTGTCTCTCGTAACACTACACCTTTCCAAGACAGAGACAATTGAAATTAAATTCCATTATGTTGTTATTTAAGACACTATTTAAAAACAAAAAAAAATCTTGAACGTTTTTATACAAAATCTACAGAATGCTTTGTGTGGGGTCCTACATCAGGCCAATAAAATTGTTAAGCAATTCATAGATGTAATTTCAGAGCTATCTACATTCCTTCTGGTCATTTGTCTTGGTTCTGGTTACATCTGATTCGATAGAAGACTGTGGTTTTTTTTATACAATCTGGAATGCTTTCATTGTCTCTTAACTAACTATGACATTAAAGACTAAAGAAGTTAATTTAGAAAATAATGAATTTCAAAAAATTGCATACCAAAAGAAATTGCGTTTAACAATTAAAAACAGAACCAAACTCGTTAATTAATAATTATTTTGAATTACAAGCACAGATGTATCGCTTTAAATGGGGAATTACATGACGAAAGCAGACAAATGCTTTCATATTAGTTTTTTATAAGATTTCATCAGATTCACGACTTCACTTTCTAGGGTAATGATCTATTTCTTCTTGTGAAGGTACTTCTCTATCCTGTTGCATTTATTTTTTATAAGATGAATGTTATTTAGGATTAAAATTTGTTGGACAGGATGTCAGGAAAAAAAATTCATGTTAATAGAACACAAAACTTTTTGAAAAGTGCCGAAGAATAAAGCAATTAAGACAGTTACTATTTGACATCCAAATCTGTTTCGCTGATTCATCGACTACATAAACAATAATTTAATACTAAGCTACAGATTTTACATATTCATGTATGTAAAGACGCCAATATTCTATTTCATGTCAGACGAAATTTAATGTCTGTAGGATCTTTGGAAGCAAAAAAATTATAATTTGTGTAACGATTTGCGGAAATGGATTTTGATTTACTTAATTTTCTCTAATTAATGATGATTAAACGAAAGAAAGTCTTCATAATATTTTTATGTATGTTTTTAGCAAAACAATTAAGATAAAAAATTGAAATTTAAACTCGTGTATTGAAATTATAAAGAATGAGCGCAAGTTTATGAAATTTAAAATTTATAATTAGTTAAATGAAACATACTTAATACTTTTTTCTCACAAACAAAAAAAATCGGTATTTGTAAAATAAGCAAAAAAAAATATTTATCTGAGATGCGTTAATGGAATAGATGATGAAAGTATAATATTGTTAGTTAATAAACATCTGCATGTTATTTATTATAAAGATTTTTATCATCAAAAATTTATTAATAATTCAGTTACCAGATAAAGCAATAGATACTCTTCACAAATAATGAAAAAAAAAACAATTCTTTTATTCAATAACATACTAAATGCGTTGCTACTTTATTCCAAGTAACTCCATTTTTAAATTAACGCAATAAATTATAAAGCTATATTGAAAGATATAATAACTTATACAGATCGTATACTGCTTAAATTACATTTAAAGAGAGCTTTGTACAAATTATTAAAACTTTAAAATTTGAATGTATCTTAATATATCTTGATATTTAATTATAAATATAATAATTAATAAATTGACCATAATATTTTACTTGTAATTAAATGAGTGTAATTTTTAAAGTCTGTAAACTTAAGGTAATAGAAAATATTTCTATAAAAAGTTATATTTCATCCACATAGGTGAATCATAAAAATATAAAGAAATCGTATTCAATTTAATAAATGGGAAGTAAAAAGAACTTTAGATAATCTAAAAATATAATATATTAATTTTTTTTCCTTCTTATTTAAACCAACGTGCTTGTTTTTCGCAAGACCAACTAGTTTCCTTGATCATGAACAAGTCAATGAAATGTAAATAAAAGCATTCTTAAAACAAAATAAATGAATTCAAAACGCACGACTAATAACGATTTGAGCGGAAGTTTCAATAAAAAATTCCACTCACCATAAGAGAGTCTTCTGCTAACCTGTAGATTGGACCAGAATTTGCAGACGAATGGCAACAGGTGAGGGGCAAAAGTCGGTAGTGTTGCTCGAGGGGCCGTTGCAAGGGCGCCCCCTTTTAAAGTAAGGTGTACGCCCCCAGAATCGCCCGCTTCCCTTGCGCGCTAGGGACAGAAACGTCAGGGCCCCATCCGGCCAATCGCAAGCACAGTCCGGCCCCTTCCAATGACGTCTTCATTCGAGAAGGGGTGGAAATTGCCCCCTTCTTTTTTAGACCCCCCTGAAAGACAGATGTCTATTGTCTTCATACATGAGGATCAGGAGATGCAAAAAGTAGATTAAAGCGCCTTTGCTCTGTTTTGTTTTTCAAGCGCCTGTTTGTCTGCATATTTACTCTACACAATAATGGCCTAATCTTTTTAGTTAAAATGGTTAAATGTTTATTTCAAAATGAAAAAATATTTGATTGAAATATCTTTATTCATGATGTTTAATTCAAACATAACTTTTTGCTCTCATTATTTTCTAAAGCTATTAATAGAACATAGTGTTTTTCTTTTAAAAATTTTTAACATCAGCATTTCTTCCCAAAAATTAGCTATTACTTTTCCGAATTTTAAAAAAATATCTACTTTGAGATGCTCTGCCCATTCAATTTATTTCTGACAAATACGTCTTTAACGGTTATACGAATGATTCTAAATCAAATAATAAACTCTTAATCTAAGCTCTAAATAGTTAACTTTCATGACCTAGAATTAAACAGAAAGAAACATTACATTATTCTTTTAAAATTCATCGCAAAGAACATCTTTAGAATTTCCTTTTTAAGTACTTCGGAATAAAAGATCATGTGTACGCAGCGAAAGAAAATAGAAATGAATTCATTTTTCAAACAGCTAATAATTTTCAATATTGAAAACAAGCAAAACATTTTAAATTTAAAAAGAAACGATAATCATCGTTGCATTGGAAAATAACCATGAGTTATATATATATATATATATATACTGAAGACTTTCTCAAGTATATATTTGTTCAAAGTAGTAAATTTCCTGTTATAAGCCGTACGATTCTGGTAGCAGAATATGGAATTCGGATTGAAAATTGGCAAACCCTAATTCTGCAATGCTCAAACTATCATTTGTCTTTAAGATGAAATAATAGTTTAATGATGAAGTAACCGGCAAGGATAAAATTACAAATTATGTCCAAAAACATTACCGTTGTGGTTTCATAAGGAAAACTTGACCAAACTAAATTAAGTTACACGAAATTCATGCATCGTTTTCATTTTCTATTTTTATGCAAGCGTGCTATGCTGATTTTTTATAAACATAACTTATATAACTTAACATATAAACTTATATATATATAAATTATAGTAATTCAATTTTAGAAATGAGTCACTTATGAATTAACTAATGGAATATTTTATCATCAATGAAAAAGATTAAAATCGGTTTAATTAATTCTTCTGGTCTTTTTTTAAACTTTTGAAAATTCCACCAGTAATATTGTGTGTAAAATTAATTTGGATAGATCGATAATCTGGCGATTTTCTTTAAAGGACCGGGGTGGCCTGGCGGCAGAATCAAGCATTTAAAAACGTAGAACTAAAATTTCTGTTTCACCTAAGATCTGCTGAAACTAAACCAACATAATATTGTCAATCAAAAATCTTTTTAATTGTATAGAAAATTGGCGAGTGAGATATGGCCATTTTTGAATGCAACTTGTCACATTTCCATTATTCTACAGATGGCGCTGTAAAAGCAGCAACTGTTTTTGGGTGGAATAGTGGGCCTCGAGGAAGGTGAAGAGGGCAGCTCGACGACGGAATCATTGATACTAAGAAGACCGATTCTGGTTGATTTAGATAATCTCGAGATATGTTTTATTTTTCCTGCATTTTATTTTTTATGTTGTGTCTATGAATAAATATCTTTTTTTTTAATGCTGAAGTTTTGTTTCACAAAACATTACAAACTTATAAAAATGGTTGCAGTTGATTTGGATAAGACGAACAATAACACATTCGGGGCTCAAAAATCATTAATTTTCAGAATAATTGGGATAAATTCATTTTGTGTGACAATATCTTAACTGAAAATTGTATGTAAGATTGATAAGTAAAAATAATTTTGCATTGTAACATTTATTATGTTGTCTGTGAAATCTGCCCAAGAATGGCATTAACAGTCATACTGAAAAGTTTAGTAAGAAATTTTGATTGCGCAGTGGGCTACATTCATTCTGCTTTGCTTCTCTTTTAACTTAGTACAACAATGAAATTTAACTGTGCAGTGTACGGTAGAATGCAGAGCAGGGTTTATTTCGGATGCTTATATTTTAACTTAATATCGTTTTGAATCATAAGTATGTGATGTATTATTATGTATATTGTGATGATAATTTTGTTTAGCACAGATTTTTAATTTTGCGGTGCGGTAATTTAATTTTGCAATTTTTTGGTAAAAATAAGTGAAGTTGTTTTAACTTTACCAGATTTTTAATTTTTAAGTAATATAACATAAATGTGATTTCTTTGGTTAGTGAAAAATAAAAAAAAATTAATATAATTGCGATTTTTTAACATAAAAATTTAATTGATGTTATTTGTGTCGCAGCTGGCAATCTTGCTAATTTAAAAAGAATTTTTATTTGGGTTTTTTTTAGATAATTTTGTTGAGTACGACTACATTTTTAATTCTGTCTTTAAATATCAAAGTTTAAACGTGTATTTTAGAAGAAGCTTTTTTAATATTTTTATTTAAAATATGATGTGAAAACGGTTTCATTTGATCATTTTTATAAACATTTCTCTTATGTAGCTCCCAAAAGACGCGTTATTTAGTTACAGGATTTGGCAACACTGCTGGCTTGATCACGTGATTTCTTTTTCGAAACGTAAACAAATCACAAACTTGCTACTCCGACCGACCGGAAGACACACGGGAAAACTTGAATGACCGAATCGCCGCAACAGCAACACTTTCAGGAACTGTGGTTGAGTCCTAAGGGCCCTCACCACCTTATAATCCTTCCCTAAGAAAGTACGTCCCGTCATCGATGGGAGGAGATAGACTCCCATCTTTTCGTGTGCCTACAGGGGTGGCGAGAACCAGCCACGATACCAGAAATTTCTCATCCTCAATTACGAGATGCCCTCCCCCCACCGTGGGACCGAAACATAAACAAACGCGATCCTCATTACAATTGTTTACTGTCATTACTTAAATGTGAATCAGCCGTATATATATTTTGGAGAGATAGATTTTATGGGAAAAGCTTCAAAAATTCATTTATTAAAGTTAGTGGCGATCACCGGAACAGATAGTTCAAAGCTGCCACTGATCGTTGAAAGGTCATCCGATCAGTTACGATGGAGAAGTTGACTATATTCAAAATGTGCTGGAAATAATGAAGGAAACGAGGCGGTTTGGAGAAGAAAAAGGAGCAAAGCGGATTGAAAGAAAAGAGAAGCCAAAACCGAATTCGTGAAGAAGAGGAATTGGAAAATGCTTTTCGGTCAGAGATATTGTAGCAAGAACTAAAAGATAAATCAAGACGAAGTGAAATGGGATGAGAGACCAAATTAAAGCTAAAGATGAGATGCAGGTGGTTATCAAAACCATGGAATCACCTGTGAATAAAAGTGAAATTTAAGAATTAAAGAACTACTTAATACAATGACTGAAAAGAATTGAAGAAAATCCTTTGCAGAGTCCAGTGTCTTGAGATAGAGCAGGTGTAAGCAAATACTCAGAGAAATTAAGAAACAGTTCCTACACAAGTAGGTGAAAATACTAAGTCCAGAAATACTAGCTAAAAGGCAGGATGAATCTGACAATATTAGAAGTTTTTGGAAGAAAAGACTTTACAACGGTCCTTTAAAGGATATATTTCCAATTTGACAGTTTGAATCTCCAACTGAAAGCAAAGTATTATTGCCAGTTAAGAATAAAGAACTTGTCAAGAAATCAACCACAAATACTGAAGACTCCGCAAAGCGAAGGATTTTTGTTATAAGTAGAGTCTTGTAAATGTAAATCGCCTATTTGAAATTTAGATCATGTTACAACACACCTCTTTGGATGAAGAAAATGAGTTCCCTATGCCTATTATATAGGACAATTTTTGTTGTATTAATAATATGTACTTGAAAGCGGTAAAGTCGGAAATATTTATAGGTAAGCAGACTTGGGTACAGCAGTCATGAGATGACCCAAGTGCTTACTACAGGTTGAATTCAAACTGAAAGGACGATTCAGACATGTGATAACCAAGGGAGATATAGTGCAAAGTTGATAAAATAAGAATATTATTATAAAGCAGCCTTGAGGATAAGGTGAAAGAAATTCCTGTACCACAACTAGTTAATGCAATTCAGAAGAAAGCTCAGAAATGTTTGGAACAGTAATGTGAAGTGAATCATAAATATAAAAATCCCACTTTGTAAAAGGGGGGAAAAACGAAATGGTGGATACAGAAGATTGCTTCTACTTTTAATAATTGCCATCGGGGAAAAATATAAAATTTTAACGCTATGTCTAAATATTCTTATTCCGTATTTATATCGAATATGACTTCCGTGTCTGTTGTCGATGTACGTCTTCAAATTTTAAATTGTAGGAGATTTCTAGGGAAAACTTCCGAACTATTAAAAGACTTCCTTCGTTAACAGAGAAATTCTTTGTACAGTAATGAGAAAAAAAAAAGGAGCCACCCAGATTTATTTTAAAATGGATCATCGTATGTGAAAACTAAAATACAATCGCGTTAAAAAAAAAAAAAAAAAAAAAGGGTGCACCTAACTTTATTCTGGCATTGTTCCTTGTACAGTCATAAAAAAAGGTGTTATTTGAAAGGTCTTAACATATTCTTAAAAGTTTTTGAATTATAATTTCGTTAGGGACAGTCAATATATTGAAATAACAGAAAACTTCAAAATTTCCAATCGCAACACCCATTTTTCTCATCAAATTTTGAAACTACATCACACCTTATTCTCGGAAGCCAAGTTTCATTTGTTTAGACCTATTCATTTCGAAATTATGACCTAAGGAAATTTTGTCTTTGTAATGTTAAAATGTGTATTACGATTGGAAATTTTACAGTTTTCTGTTATTTCAATATTTATCCTGCCCCTTGCGAAATTTTTAATTCAAAAACCTTTAAGAGTACGTTAAGTCCTTTCAAAGGACACCTTTTTTATAATTCTACAATGAATGATGTCACAATAAATCTGGTGTGTTTCGTTTTTCCAACTGATGACTATTTTCGGATTAAGGTTTAATTTGGTTCGATTTACCATCCCCAAATCATTCCCGTTTAGCGATTTCACTGAACACTTCGGCAAATACTTGGAGCCTTATATTGCGAAGAAAGTACAGACTGGGAAAAACAAGTTCCCGATGTTTTATCTACTCTAAGAATAATAATCCACAGATGTATAGGGCTTACTACGTCCAAATTAGTGAACCTTAGAAAACATGTTACTTTACTTCATGAAAGCTGGTTTCAACTCGAATAAGAGAGACTCCAGTGACTGAATAAATGTTCACTCTAGTCAATCGACTGAAAATATTTCCAAGATCTCGATTAAGGAGTTGAAGAAATCTCGACAAAGAAATATGACAAGGGATGAGAATCCAGAAAGAGAACTTGATATGATATTCTCTAATAGTGGAGCAAACAAGCCGATGGACAGGCGTGGTACTGTTATGTAAAAACTTTCATAATCTAATTATGGGTTGTCCATACCATACAAAGGATAAATCAACTTTAACGTTGATTATGTTGAAGCCCTTCTATAAAATGCTATTGCCTTTTCTCAGAAGCCGAAGAAGGAATGGGAGTCAGTATATCAAAGATTCCTCACATTGAATCAACTCTAAATGTTCTTGATTTGTGAAAAACTATTCCAGAACTCAGTGGAAATATACTGGGGGAAGATCAGTATCAGCAACTGTTGAATGTCATCTGGAAATATCGAAAATATTGTTCTAATGTTCCTTGGAAAACTGACCTTCCACTCACGACATTAATTCAGATGTCGCCAAGGCATAAGGAAATCTTGAAGATGGAAATTCAGAAAATACTTGCCTTGAAAATTATTGGGGCAGAATATTCTGATTATACTATTTTGCTGATGTCATTAGTTGAAGGAATTTGGAAAAATCTCTGACAGTGTACAGATTATTATATTTCAATGAAATGACTAAAGCCAAATTTTACCCTCTACCGAATACAAGAAAAAAATTGAGATTGTGTTTTCTGCTAAATATGCAGTTTTGCATTTTCTAAGTAGATGATTGCCTTCTGTCTTTTCTATTCACTTTACAAATGCCATTAGAGCTGAAGTGAAGCTGAACTCCGTGAATTTAGTAGAATAATTGCCCATTTGTTTGATGCTTATGAAGACTTTGTTGTACCCTATCTCGATGACATTGCAGTCTTCTCTGCCATGTTCCTATAACATATATCACTTAGAACATATATACATATCATCACTTAGAAACAGTAATACAACAGATAAAGATACAGCAGGCTGTTTGCCTTTTAAGCAACCAAAATGCTCAGACTCATGTCTAGTTGGGACATATGATTGGAGAAGAATGTAGAAGACTATCGAAACTCAGAATAGAACTTCCAAGAACTTTCTTACCCCTCGATCCAAAACAGACATACGAGATCCTTCGATTTAGTGAGATATTATTTCTATTATTGCCAGTATTTTCCACTATTGATATGCCTCTCACAGATGCATTAAAGGAAAATATTCAAAGGGACATTGGACAGAGAATGAATTTAATTCACTGAATCAAACTCTCGCAAGCAAACCTGTCTTTCATTTTTCGGACTACAATCGTCAATTTATAACGTAGACATGATGTGGATGTATTGTAGATAAGGATTTAGATGCAGTTCTACTTCAAGTGACTGGTGATAAAGAAGAACACCCAATCATCTATCTGCCTTTTTAGAAATTTTTCGAACGTGGAAAGGTGTTTGGTAAGCGAAAAATAATGTGTTTTTTATCGTATTTGGTATCCGGAGGTTGAAATATTGTTTAAAAAGCGAAATCTTGATTATTGTGATAGATTATAAACCACTATCTGGTTTGAAAAAAATACTCAAACTTGGAAATGCTCATGACACCCTAAATTTTTACTTCAACTCATCGGAAAGGAACTCAGTTCAAAATTCTGAAGCTTTGAGTAGGATTCCCACTCTTATTGTCCCTTAATATTTGTATGGAGTATCTGGCAAATTTGAGGACCGAAAACGAATCTTATTCTATAAATGTTGTTTTACGATTTCTTATAGTATTGTAGTTGTCGATTTTTGAAAAAGGAATGAAAATTACGTTTGACGTTAAGATCTTGTCTCAGTTATTAAGCTTGAACATTTTCCGATTACCGTCATGCTATTACTTTTAAGCGCTTTTCGAAAACTAGTTGCGACAATGCATTTTTTTATTTTTTCAAATTCAATTTATACAAATTTTTTGGAAAGTCGATCATTATAAAACTAAAATCATTATAAAACATTATAAAACTAACTATCTAAAATCGTAAAATAAAACTTTTAGAAAAGAATGTTTTTTCCACGCTCGAATTCTGATAGAGAAAAGCTAATAAATATTTTTGAAAATATTTATTAGCTATAAATAGTTGTTTTTCAAAACTAATTTAGATATCGATCTGAAATTTTCACTAGACATTTCATTTTTATAATATATACTTAGGTGAAATTATAAAAATTTTACTCAGATTTAGAAAATAATATCTATTCCAAATATATGTTTTTCTTAATTTACTTCTGCACCATTTAAACTATTTGAACGTTTGATGACCCATTGTATATATCCTATAGTACTAAGGATGAGTATATATTAAAATCTATGTTCAAATTATATATTCAGATATTAAAATATAGATATCAGATATTAAAGATATCAAAACCTCCTTCAGATATTAAAACCGATGTTACAAAAATAACTTCCCCTCTCCTCTATATCTGGGAGCAAATGCAGTGCTTTGGATGAACACCCCAACAATTTCAACATACAAAATTTTTGGATTTCCAATTCAAATATTGTTGGTTGTTTTATATTTTTTCCACATCTTGGTACTTTTCGTAATAACTAGATAAAAGTAAATTTCGCGAAAGCTCCTTCAATCAGAAAGTTTATCAGAAATTTAGCTGAACGTCCTTGAAATCTCTTTCACTTTCCTCAGACAACAACAATTGTTAACTAAAATTCAAACCACGCGTTTTTCCCCTCTATAATTCCATTTAAAGGAAATGATTAAAAAATGTAACGGATTTTTTTGCACTCTCGCCAAACCAAAACTATTTCTACAACAACAGAGAGCAGTCTCGACAACTATCACCAAAAATAACTGATAATACAGCTGAAAACTGATAAATTTGGTGCATGTTCTAAACTGTAGCTCATTGCCTATTCTCCATGTACCCTTTCTAAGGCCGTGGGAAGTATGCTTCCCACCAAATTTATCAATCTTTGTATGAAATTATGTAGGTTGGCAGAAGTTCTGGCAAATTTTTTAGTAAGTCAGAAACTTAGACGCGTCAGTTTTTTTATCTCAGACAAAATGATGTGTCTTGATTTGTTACTTAATTATTAATTAACCAAATTAATTAATTAAACAAATTAAATTTATCTAATAAGCTAAATGAATCACTTTTTTTATTCTAATTTCAAGCCTAAAAATATTTTAATATGACTAGAAAAAAATGGTCCTTTAAAGGGTTAAGTGAACTTTTTCTGATATTTGTCTTTTAAATTTGTTCTCTCAAAAATCATACGCTCACACAAATACAGATCAGATACGGTGCAGAAAAAAGTTGCAGTCCTTTCACATTACTCTTTGGTTGTTTTATTGGATGGCGATAGTTGGATTTCAGAAAACCTCCCTACCAGAGGAGATAGACGCTGTGTAATTCATTTGTTTATATATCACTAACAGACTGTTAGCTCAGAATGGCTCCTCCTGGGCCGCTCCAGAAATCCACCGATCTTTATCGGTTGGACCCGAACACAGAAACAAGAATCACACCGAGGTTCTAAAAAAATCAGGAACAATTTCTCCTCTCACCAACGTTTCTCCAAATTCTAATTCGAAGCCTTTTTCTCCTCTTTGAAAAAAAATACCACATTTTATTTCCATTATATATTCGCCTCTGGTTTCTTATTCGTGAACTTGAGTTCCCTATCACCCAACAGTTGTTCAGCAACACTTCCTCAATAATTTCAACCCGATCGTGGGAGTGTCTTTAAGGATCCATTTTGGTTGCCGACCCCTCTTGAGCATATGTTAATTATAATCAATTCGCAGCTAACAGTGGTTGAAGTGCAGCTGGACTTGAGACTTAACGACAGCAGTTGCTGGTGATTAATCGTTTCTTGATGACTTGAAAAATCTCTTCATAAGGGAAAAATGTTTAGCCTCTGAGTGTTTTGATGTTCTTTCCCCCTGAAGACATGATGGATCGATTTGGAATGAAGGGACATACATCTATATTCCCACACCTGGATAGTAACGAATAACCAGACGCAATTACTCTCTTAGTGGAGGCCGAGTGGTCTGATGATAAGATCTTGACTTCGGAACCAGAGGGTCTCAGATTCGAGACCTAATTCCACCGAAGAACCGTCGTCGGAGCCAAACGTCCTCCCACTGGTGTGAGGTAGAAGTTTGGAGAGGGGGTTACCATCGCAGGTATCTTTCCCGTCATCTGACAGCGGTTCAAAATTAGGAAATCTGTCCCAAAATAGCCCTAATGTTGCTGTAAAACGGGACGTTAATATAACTGAAATGAAATAAAACTAAAAAAGACTCTCTTATTGAAGGATCCACATCTGGAGGTCCATATGCACTTAACTATGTGGGGAAAAAAGGTTGACGTTATATCTGGTAGGAACGCCAATTACCATGTGAGGGAAAAGGGGACACGTTACAGTAAATATGTTTTGCCGTAGATCGATAGTTTTTGAATTTTGAACATTTTCTTGAATTTTGATTTAGAACAAGTTAACTGATTTCTTAAAAAAAGCTCTTGCTTATCTGTTTTATGAACGTAATAAGTTTTAAAATAATGCTTTAATATTTTTTAACTAACATCAATAATTTCTTTACAAATCAGCAAAGATCATCGAGACCCTCTTTTGACCATAGAGCAAGTAGTAACGTGTTATAACTTGCTATCTAAATTTTGATACATTTGATTCATTTCAATCCCCTCCTTATGTATCTTTTAAAGAAATCTTATCATCTTAAATACCCACTTGAAATGGAGCAATAGGGAAAGATCTTGAAATTTTAATTGATAAGCAAGGAAAGAAAAGTGTGAGGAAAACGTTAATCTAAAAAGAACAAGAAAAAAAAATGTGAAGAGGATTTTGATCTCAGGTACATATTCCGAAACAAAAGAATAGTTTTGCTTGGCTTGCCGAAATGCCCACAGTTACTCCAATGAAAATGAATGAATGTAACACTTAATTTTCAGGAGATAAGCACAGGTAAAATATATATGAGAAGAAATGACTTTTGTGTTAATTACAATTTTGATGAAGATTGCCTTTTTTCTTGTTTCTTGTTATTTTATATAAACCATTTGATATCATCATTGTTGCTGTGCCAAATAATAATGTTTATCAAATGTCTTTTGTACTTCAATTCATAAAAAAATTGCTAAAAATGACAAAATTTAAAAGGGATTTTTTTTTTCATTATTGTACTATTTGCCCCATAACCTAATGCAGCTCCGGACGATATAGAAACAGTTGATAGCTTTGAAAGATATTTAATGATACAGAGTAATATGAGAATGTATAAAAATATGGACATGAGGAGGAAATTTTTATTCTTTCCTGAATATAATTTTTTCTGGGCGAAAATCAATAGATAGAACGAATGCAGTTGGATGAATGAATAATTAGGATATAAAAATCAATTATAATAAAAAATAAATCCAAATCTAGATAAAAAAAAAATATAAACGTTTTTCCAAAAAGTTATACAAGTAGCCTCTAACACCTCTATTGAGAAAATTTCATTTATAAAAATACATTAAAACTACCATAATAACTTGTAATAATTAACGAGTATTCAAGTGGAATATTAAGGCAGAAAGAGAAAGCAAAAAGTTCATAAAAAATGCTTGTTTAATTTAAAAAATTTAAAATTCTCAAAACTTGGAATTTAAAAGAGACAGCTCAAATAAAAGTCTTACATTCAATTTTTCCCATTCAGAACTGAAATGATTCGATCATTTGATGTGGTTCTTTTTTCAAATTACATTTCTAATGAATCCTTGATTGGAAAATGCGTTTAGCCTTCCCATACATACCAAGATGCTTATATTATAGCAAAATAAACAAAACTGTTTTTAATTACACATTGCAAATTTTGTGTTTTTAAAAGTCAGTTCCTCTTCTTTAGAATTATAGCATTCTCTGAGAAAACAAAGGACGAATTCTTGTGACATTCGAAGATTTTCAGAGTGAAAGATTTAAGGTAATTAATATCCAAGAAATGAATAATGAAAGAGCATTATCAAAATAAAATAAACAACGGATCTTTATTAACAGAAACTGATTTAAAAAGCATTTGTTTTTTGCGTCATTGTAATCAAAGACCGACAAATAAAATTTATCAATCAAAAAAAAGTCTTGAAATCTCATTTAAGCTTTTGAATAGGTATTACCACATATGAGCATACTCCTCAACTGCTTCTTTGTTTTTAATGGCAAGCCCTTTAAAAATGAATATTTAGCAGCTTTTCTTACGCATGCCCTCCCTCCGAAAAATTATATTCGAAGTTCATCTCGTCCGTTTTCCGAATGTTAAATTCTCGATACTTCCAATAATCCATGATCTGATCGAATTCCTGATGGATAATGGTACGATATACAAATATGACCCATTTCACCTGTCATTTTATATTCGTGGATTTAAAATAGTTTAAGGCAACTATTAATGATATGACTCAATTTCCAGTCAATTCTTAACTTCGAACATATCCTTAATATAAGATCTAAAACCCACGACAAAGGCACGTCGTAAACATAGGCCGAAAGTGAAATGCAGTAATAATTCAATTTAAAATTTTGAGCTTTGTCGGTGTCTTCTGACGTGCAGGTTACGGGCAGTGAATTCGAGATATTGACGCTTCGATGCACCCCTTGAAATGTAACGAATTTAAATCTTCTCCTCGTTCTGCCTTAATTGTTGGCTCCCGAATATCTCAAAATGTCCATTTCTACAACTTCGTCCAGGAGAATGATTTGATGAGAGAAATAATGATTCAAATTATGATCCAAATTTCTCTAATCTTAATTTTCCTGCAATAAACTTTATTACTTTGGTCGAATTTATTCTTCTGAAATAGATATTATAAAGGAGAGTCTTTTCTATAAAATGGTTGCTAAAATTCAGTATGCATATAACTCACAGAAGAGTAATACTTACTTATATGATGCTGAGTTGAGTTTATTGCTCCATTCATTTTTCTCATCTCCATGTCATGGCTAAAGTGACAAAATGGCTGGCTGTCAAGTCTCAGTTTTAGGTTCGGACGATCGGGGATTGAAAACTCAATTCCTCTGACATTTCCAGAGTAATCTCTTCATCTGATTCAACAGATGCTGAAGAAAGGAAGACCGTCACGGATATTATTATCGATTGAACAAAATAATTCCCAAAAAAATAATTGTGCACAAAATAATAAATTAAATTGAGAATTACATGTACGTGTAAATTCTCTTACGAATTAGAACTAATTATAATTCATTTTAAAAGAAAATACTTGATAGAACCCATCAAAAATTGTTCTATCCAGGTATTCTCTTATAGAAATGGTTCAAATTTCTATAATTGTTTTTAAATAATGTTCTATCTTATCAAATATTAATAGAAAAGTGCTACAATATAGGTAAATTAATTTTTAAAACTGGAGTGTTCAATTTCTGAATGAAATACTCTGATTATAATGAAATTTTACATAATGATCTACTACAAAAGAAGAGATATAAATTTAGCCATAGATTTCAATGATAATTTTTAAATGCATAACCAAGAAAGACCGTCCGAGTTTATTATTGAGTTTCTGAATTATGATAACGTTATTTAATAAATGAATATTCAAGTTTTCATCCTATGAATTCTATTAATGTAACTGACTAATTAATTAGAATTGAGGTGAAATGTAAAAAAGAAAAATATGGGCAGTATTTTTTTATTTTTGTCTCAATATCCTAAATTTAGTACTCCGATTTTTTTAATTCCTGAAACGTATGGAACCCATGTAGAACATCCTGTTGTAGAAAATCGTACAATATTATGTGATATTATATAACATCATTTAATATTCAACCATATTATACAATATTGATTTGATATCATACAATTTTGTACAATATGTATGTGCTACTAGGGTATGGATGGAACACAAGTTTACTCACATTTTGACGCCATCTGTTATTACACATCACGAAGTAACTAATGTTTTCATATGTATTTTTTTCTAAACAAACATATTCGAAATCCGCCTGCAAAGTCATTATATCTTGAATCGCAAATTTATTTAAATTCCTAAATGGATGTTAAATCTTACTTTGACAAATTATTTTTTCCAACTCTATAAGAAAGAAATGGGTACTTGAAATAGTTAAGCCTGTCCAAATGAATACTAACCTTTAAATAAATTGCTACATTAAGAGTACACATAATTGTCAAAGCAACGGTTTTTATTTTATAGGCTTATCTCGCTGACTATCCATTTCATATCAATTCTGAACAGAACCTTTGATGTTTTAGAAGTGTGTAAATAAAAGTGTGTAATGCAATAAAAGTGTGTAATAAAAGTGTAATGCAATAAAAGTGTGTAATAAAAGTGTAATGCAATAAAAGTGT
>JAPMOR010062595.1:1637829-1685858 GCA_026543865.1 Argiope aurantia | reverse complement strand
GTAATGCAATAAAAGTGTGTAATAAAAGTGTAATGCAATAAAAGTGTTAAATAAAAGTGTGTAATGCAACATAAAATGGCATTTTTTTTAAATTTGAATTTTCCCTCACTTTTAGATTATAAAATTGCTAATGCTTTTTCATATTTTTGTATGTATTTATCATTGTGTGTATGTATGCTTCTTTTTAAAACATATATAATATAAAAAATGAGGGATGCTAAATTTCTCCATTATTCACAGTGCACAGCAGTAAAAGGATTAAATTTAATTTTATATATATCTTGAAATCTATGCACAGTTTTAAATAATATAATTCTTTAAATCTTCAAACAAAATTCAAGGAAGAATACTTAAATTCGAAAATATAGTTGGCAACAAAAACTTTAATTTAAGAAAATTCATCTAATTTGAACTAAAGATTCAGATCAAAAAGTAATTTAATTTAAAATTTAAATTGCAATAATCTCAAAATTTTTCAATAATTCTTAAAAGAAATGTCGAGGAAGCGTCACATCCTTTTAAAGCCAATACAGATTTAAATATCAAAAATTCTTTCATCCCAGTTTTGTACCGTTTCAGTAGGTGGGGCTAACAAGTTTTTCGAAACTGGGGCAATTATAATTCTTTATTTCTTTAAAAATCGTTTCATATTAAAATACTGTACACTCCCGATTATCCGTGGAATTGGGTGGCGCGGCCGCCGCAGATGACAAAAATCGTGGATAATCCGAAAAAAGCTAAAAACGGGAGTAGCAAAAGAGAAAACAGTCATTCCAACTTTGAAAAATCGTTTATCTATACTTATAATAAAGCTCAATGTGTGTGTGTGTGTGTGTGTGTGTGTGTGTGTGTGTGTGTGTGTGTGTGTGTGTGTGTGTGTGTGTGTGTGTGTGTTGGCGCTCTACAGGCCAGACCATTCAACCTACAGCTACCACATTTGGCACGTGTACACCTTGGAGGCCGGGAATGTGCACCTGGGGGTTATTTTTTCGAATTTTTAACTAGAATTTTATTTATTTAAAAATTAAGCGAAATTTTGACGTTTTTCTGCTATAACTTCCGAAAATATTACCGCAAAAAAAAAAGATTTTTACATGAAGTTAAAGATCAAAAATTTATCTTTTAAATGATACTAATGTTTTAATCTTAAAATTAAATTTCTATTTTTAATGAATTTTTAAATAAATATTTTAACTATGTTTTTCAATAATTTTTTTCGTAAAAGATAAAAATTGAAATTAAGCACGTTTCGCATTCATGGGGAAAAATCAGCTTTTTTCAAAGTGTTGCCATCACATTGATTAAAGCTCCAATTATAAATAAATTAAATCTTTTTGGAAATGAAATCTGCAAAAATATAATTTTCGGCACGTGTTTGTAGGAAATGAAACAAATATGAACTATTATTTTTTCTAAAAAATAAATTCAAGAAAAATTATTTTATGATCTATGAAGATGTAAATAAACTTATGGCATTTATCGATGGAATAACTCATATATTTTCCTTTTCAGGTTTGAATATTTTTACTTTTGTAAATATCGTCTGCGCGTGTTTTTAATTTCAGATAATTTCATTTTCCAGTCTAAATATCTGTACTTTTCTAAATATCGTCTGCTTATTAATTGCATTTTTCTCTCTTTTGTTTTTGGCAACTATTGAAATGTTATGTTTACTTTTGATGTGTTTGTTCTATGAAGTACTTTTGTATGTGATGTTTTATTCGAGCGGATATTAAGAAGATTGCATACACTACAAGAGAAAGCACAGATTTTATGGTGGTCATAGAGTTAATTTCCAATCAACTAATTCACTGACTTTTAAGATTCAATTTCCAATTACTTAAACTGGCTGATTTATGAAAATTTGAATATCACTATTCAATAAAAAAAAAAGATAATTTTAGATTTTCCATCGATCGCTTCAAAGAAAATACGCCAATCAGCACGCAGGTTTCTCAAGATTAATTGGCCTAAGATTAAGAAAATGTTGAGTTTTTCAACATTTTGAACATTTAAAACTTTATAAATAAGTCTTAGTTGATCGTAGAAACTAGAAACATTCATTCATTTATTTAAAATTTGGTGTGTCCAGAATATTTCTCAGAATATGATATCTTACTGCATTAAATTTAGACTTCATAATTTTTGAAATATATTTATAGGCCGGAACAAAATATTATTATTGATTTCATTTCAATCCTTTTGAAAGCAAAACTAAAAACTGAATTTTATGCTCAATCTCAGAAATTTTTGTTGAATTATTGTTTGAGATATTTCATAAATGATGAAAAATATTTTGTAGTTAACATAATAATTAAATACCGAGCGATTCTGTTTGCAATACTCACATTCAATAATAATAATAATTAATAAATAACAATAATGATGATAAATAAAATAAAACGCTCGGTTTTATTAAAAAATATCTTAATATTAATTGCAATTTCATCATTTACATTTTAAATTAAAGTTGAAGTTTTGCCGGAAATGACAACAAATTAGCAAAATATATATAGTAAATTGAACGAAACGATCTAAACAGTATAAGTTTGGTATGACTATCAAAATTTGAAGATTAAAAATGTTTTGTTTGAGAATCCTTTAAGAGATCAGTTACTTAAAATATTTAATTGAAAATTGTAGCGAGCGGTAATACTGGCGAACCGGCTGGTCGCCAAAGGCGGCTAGTGTACAATAAAACGTAAAATAAACAGCAGGAAATGTTTAACTAACGCTTAATATTTTAGTATATCACTCAAAATTAACCTAAAATGTATTTTGTTAATGAAAACAGAAAAGTGCTTTGTACTTACGAGGGGCGTCAAGGATACATAGAAAAATTAATACATATATACTGTTTTAATACTGTAATGTATTATGTAATTGCAAAAGCATAACTGTAAAACGACACCTTTTTGAAGAAATCAGTCATTTGTGTTTGCTTCTTGGGTTTGGGGGAAGGTTCCGAGAAGGCCTGGGATATTTTTGCCATAAATAAACACGATGTTAGCAAATTTAACGTTTCGCTCAATTTTGTGAACATTTTTTTTTTTTTTTTGGCTTTACGCTTGTACAAAAAAAACTTTGTGCGGCAGGCACGGATAACCCGCCGGCGGATAATCGGAAGTCTACTGTAAATTATTTCAAGGGTGAATAAATTATATTAATAAGCTCATGCTTAAAACCTTCATGAACTATAAAAGAAAATTTTTTCCAGATATTTGTTTATTATTTGTGTTGATCTCTTATTTAGCGGGCATTGATGTTCTCTCCCAAAACTGATCACCTTGGCTGCTCTTTCTTCCAGAATTTGGGAAAGAAAACATCATCTCCTGCGCAACAATTGGTGGAAATCGTTGCTTTAATGGAAATCACAAAGTTCCCGCTCCTTTAATCCCGAAATCTCATTTAAGTTAAGCGCCTTAACTCTTGAACGAGGAGGAGTGGAGAAAAAAAAAATGATTTATTTATGCTACGCTTCTTTTTCTTACTTAACTGCCGCATTTGCCGTATTCGCATCATTTTAAGTTGCGATAAATCCTACGGATTATTTCCTATTTTAATGATATTATCTTTAAATACCAAATTTTGTTACGAAAAATATAAGATTCACCATTTTGATTGCCGCTTTTCTAATAGACAAAGAATACAACTTCTCAATTTGAAAACATTTTTCTTTAGAGTCTGACAATTATGAATTGATCTGGTTACAGTGTAGGCAATTTTAAAAGATTGCTAAAAATAAGGAAAAGAAAAAATAGTATTTGTGGAAACCTGCAATTAATTATTTTATTCTAAAAAATGGCAGCAGAAAAAGTTTGGGGTTAAAATTTACGGGTGACTCCGTTTAACAAAATTCAACTTGCAGAGATTGGTTTTGATAGTAAAAAATAATAGACAGAGGCAAGTGAACTTTAAAAGATCCAAATTTTTTCGTTTCATACTTCGTTTTCACAGCTAAATGAGGCTGATACAAGGCCTTACTCATTAACAAATCGCTCATTGAAAATAAATGATAAAATCTTTCAATTTAATATTTACAGGATTATTTATGTTATATTAACATTAGTTTAGCATTTCTTGAACTCGGAATAGTTTGATTCGTATCAATGAAGGAATGCTGTTTGTCAACTTCCTCTAAGCCCAAGTGAAGTTTCTTGCAAATAAATGACTCAAGGTTTACAGAAAAACGATTGGAAAAGGTATGCATGAATTTTAAATCTCTCTATCAACTTGAAAAACCAAAACGTCAGATGGATCTTTTCTGAGCCATCAACACCTTTGGCGCTGAATGGCTTTTAGCAATAACTTTACCACCGACGGGAAAAAATAAAAATAATATCAGTGGGAAATCATCTGATCTGATTTACATTTGAATTCCGCAATGAATTAGTAGGCTAAGAAATTCGAAGTCTGTAGCAACATTATTTTACTACACATCTGTAATTCAATCAAATGCTCACCGAAAATATAATGATTTATCATAGAGCCATTCAAAAATCAAATAAGAAGCTGTCGCAATCCTTTTTTCATTCTATTACCCATATCATGGAAATGCACGAAGCTATGATGTGAGCAATAGAACAGGACAATAATTACAACATCTGGAGTGATAGCATCTCCAGCCATCAAATTTCTCAAAATGGCTAAAATAATTCAAAGTTTGTTCTCCCAACATAGAAACATAGCTCTAAACTGGGTAAAAGCTCAATGGCCGTTTCACAAACGAAGAACTCAACTAGTATGCTTTTATGAACTTTGTATGCTTTTTTCCGAATTGTATATTCTTACACGTTGTTACATTTTTGTGCTTCCTTCAATTTTTCGATTTATTACATTTTCTCCTTTTATTCTACAGCTGGAATTTACTTTTTTCGTTCAGAAGGTATAAATAATCAAATGAAATACGAAATATAATTAAAATAAAATAATCCTATTTTTACCTGTGAAATACCTCTATTTTTCTTTCAAAAAATGTCTAAAAGGTAATAAAAAATTACTTATTTGTCATCGAATTAAATCCCATTCTGAACAGCTGCAATCAAGTGCAGCCTTATAACCTCGATGCATTCGGCATCAAACATTTCGATTTTTTCTTTCTTTTCTTTTTTTTTTTATCTCGAATCTCGCTATCTTACGCTCCACTTTTTGTGAATTTCTAGTTAATATCATCACAAATCTAGATTTATGTAACTTGAGATCTTGATAAACGAGAGAGAGATCAAGTTGCGATGAAAGAACATTTTATTAGTTTCCTACACTGAAGAAGGAAAATAACAGTTATTAGTTTATTAAAAGCCAGCAAAAAGAACAATTTTATAAAAAATTGTTTTTGATGGTTGCTAGTAATAATATTCTAGTTGCATCATAGATTAGTTAAAAAGCAGTTATTAATGAGTTTTTTAAGGTAAGATGTACAAAAAATGCAAAACATTTCGCCCACCATCTTCTTAGAAACACTGTAAACCCTTTGTGGTATCGTTGAGATACTGCATATAAATCTGTGATATAAATTATTTAGCTGAAAAAATAAAATTAAATACTTTGACGCTTCTTTTCTGAATTTTATCAGTTGCAAAATTCTTGTTAACAGAACAAGTTAGTGGAGTTCATTTCATGTTACATAACAATGTAACTACATATTGCCTTATTTTGTGTTGTTATGCCCTGTCAAGATGTACTTTGGAAGTCAAATTTCTGTAGCACATTTGGCATGGATCCTGTGAGCTAGAGAGAATGACGCTAAATCAAACAATTGATAATGATTTACCTTTTTGCAGTACAGTTCACTCCCGGGTAACCAGCCTAATGTGGCGGAAAGGCAGGCCGGATAATATAAAAGCCGGATAGGCCGGACTTCTGCGAACTCATTTCTTTGCCCACTAATACCAGAAGACAAAGATTTTATACTAAAACTAACTCACTGTTATAAAACGTATGTTCTCACTTCTTATTGAGTACTAAATAAACACTCTATTTACCTCAAGTCACGTAAAATGTGAACGGTCCCGATGAATCATAGAAGCAGTCGCCAATAGTTTATATATGTTTATATAATACACTTGAAAAGTGGTGTACTTGTGCAGCACATCACTTTACAGTTTCTGCTCGATTTTTTTCCAGTGAATGATTATACTTTCTCCAATTCCTAATTCCAAAGATGTATTTTTTTTCCTGTTACACCAGGGTCTAGCCACTGTATAATGCGTAACTTCTCCATAGTCACTACAACTGTTTTTCGTTTATCACCCATTTTGGAATCTTCACTGTGGCACACTTAAAAATACAAGAACACAAGAATAATTTACCAATACCCCAAGAACAATTTTGGAATTCTATGGGTACTGTGCAGTTATAATCAGGAGCAGCGGCAACATTTGAGGCCCGTTACATACTAATGAAACAATGAACAACCAGCAGAACACTGTTCTTTTCTTGTCGCAGCTTGTGTTTTGAGCCCTATACATCGGAGGATTGTAGCAAAGCCCACTTCCAATGCCTTGGCAGTATTGCCAAGATGTTGCCTTGGCAATAATGCTTTGGCAAAGGCAACATCTCGCTTTTCTCATTTCATTACGATGGAGGAAAACTAGATCGGATAATATGGAAGCCGAACAATTGCGAACTGGATAATCTGGATTATATTTTCTGATGTTCTTTTTGTTCAGTTGTTTTTCATTTATAAATTGAAGATGAAACGGCAGTATGCATTTCTTCTCATTTGCAGCTGCCATTCGTTACTGACAAGATGCTTATGTATATCAAAATAGTTCTAAGAATTTCTTGAATTTTAATGAATAAATTCCTAGTTTTGGAGGAATATATATATATATATATATATATATTAAGACTCAAAAGTTTAGATATCTATTATTTATTATTCTATAAAATCTTTCTTAGAGTATGGAGAAGTGTGTTTAAATAGTTTGTCTTTTCAGAACTAAATACAGAGAGGCATACTTGCAGATGCATGCAGTCTTTTTCAAAAAGAACTTTTAGGGAAAGATTCCATCTTCTTGAATTTAACTGTGACGTCATAATCCTTTTGTGGAAAAAGAATTATCAGCAAATGTGCTGAGAAATTGACAAAGGAGTTGTATCAAGAATATTTACACATTTCTAGAATGATTTCGGGGCCACTTGCATGTTAAAAAAGTAAGGATTATTTTTTAATTTTCAATGTGATAATCTATTTCGCGGACTATATATTCCATACAGTGATTTCTGTGATATAAAGGTTTCCAGAAGTATTGATTCCCATTTCTCTTCCAATACTTTTCAGAGTTCATCAGCCACTTAGAAAAAGCTCTTCTCTAAATTACAGTGGCACAATAGTTTATAAATGAAAAATCAGGGAACTTCGCAGTTTCAGAAAATATATATGCAATATCTATATTCATTTTTCTTCAAGAAATACAATGGATCTCTTCGCAATATAGCTTTAACTTTGATTTGATGGTGTTTCAGTCTTTGGAAATAATCGGAATAAAGAAATGGAAATTTCTTCTATAAATATCGGACATAAAAACCTTTTTTTTTTTTTTGATAGTGCGTTGATTTCATTTTAATATTTTTCCCGCTATTTCTATTGTAGAAAAATTCTGCAACAGTTCTAAATTCCTTATTGAATTTTTCTTTGAATTTGTGGAAGCAGGTTCATACATTTATTTATCTTCATTTTCGATGGAAATAGAGACTTATTTTTGTTACAGTTATTTAGGTAAATCCACGTATTTCCATTTGTCTTCCGTTAGACAGTTTTCATACAGAATTCTACATATTGCTCTGCATCGTATCCCATGCCGCAGTTAAGGCTGGTGGACGTTAGGCTTTTTAGCTTTTTGAAGTTGTAAGTCCTGATTTATTGTTTATTATTGCTACAGATATAACTCAAAGTTTGCAATTGATTTCTGCTTCGACGGATTTTCATCTGTTAACAGTGATTTCTTTTTAGAAATATTTGAAACAGCATTATCTTTTTCGATTGGAGTCTTCGTTCTGAGTAGAAGTGTTCGGCGGTTTTGAATTAGGAAATAAGAAAACCTCTCTTCGGAAAGCGCAAAAACTCTTCAATTTACAGCCTTGTTAACATCCGATACTTTAATAGAAGAAGAAATTTAAAAGTAGTTGTTAATATTTTCTCATTTCAAATAGTAAGCTACTGACAAAAAATTTTATTCCAAAACATTTTTAAATTAATTTTTTTTAATTTTTTACCGAAAATGTGTAAATACCCTCTATATTTTTAGTCATTAAATTTGGCCTAATTATTGCTGAATACCCTTGAAGCAATGAGTTTAGAGTATCTTATTTATCTCGCTTCGTTCAATATTATGAGAAAACCCTCCTAAAGTAGCCGTCTTAACGCTTCAAACATTTTTCTTTTATACAATCATTCAATTTGCTAGTTTGTGCTCTAATTTTGGTTACGCTCGTCCTCCACTTGGAAGAACACTTTACAGCAGATGGAGAAACGCTAAAATTGCACCTAACAGGCTTAAATAAATAAAACAAACTATATGTAATTAAAATCAAAATAAAAATATAACTATATTTGTGTTTTCTAACAGAAAATAATGCAGTCAAATTTATGATATTATAAATCTATGCCAGTATTATTACAGAATTATTCATCATAAATTTAACTTGAAAAACTGTTGCCATTTTTTTAGGGTTCGAGAGATGTGATCATTTGATTCATCCTTATATAATTAAAAATGTGTCTTCTAATCGGAAAAAATTATTATATAAAGAAAGGGGTCCACCTTTCTCTAATTCATTTGAGGGAATGACATTAAAAAAGAAAAGGAAGTTCTCAAATGGAGCCATGATCTTAATCGTTCAGAGAAATAAAACCCGAAAGACTGAGTTTGAATTTCAGCCACCGAAAAAAAATCATTAATCGTTTCTAAATAACTGAACGAGTAGTATTCTATTCATCGTAGAATTTTATACTTTTTGAAATTTTCAGAGGTTTTCGAAGCAAAAATTAATTTTATTGCATTCATGGTATGTATATTTTTAGAAAGCACGCCTCGCCATTAATCTTTTCTGGTCTAAATTAGCCACTCACGCTCATAAATATACATATCCACTTACACGAGAAGCCTAACCAAAACTTTTAATGAGTGAAAAATTTATCTCCAAAGATTCTTTCGGATAATAATATCAGGAAACGGAACAGTATTATCTTCGCGTAAGGCGGATAATGATGCACGTTGCAGCTTATAAATATTCAAATAATTTGAAACATATTCGATAAGGACAAGAAGCTGAATTGTATGCGGAATTTCAAATTGGCTTATTTTACAATACATCGATAGAACTTCAGGTAAATATTTTAGTAAATTGTTGATGCCTCAAATATTTATTTTACCTTGCTTACAATTTTGCACTTCTGAATAGAAAAAGTAGAGCAATTCCCTTTGCAAAATATAAATTCTGGAGATTTTCATTGGCAGTTTACAATTCGATGAAATATTTCTGCTATTTAGAGGTGATAGTTCTGAAAATAACTGAATCGTTCGTGATATTTGAAAAAAAATTTCTTTATTTCCATTTCTTTTTTAGCCGTGTGCTCTGGGGACTTTCAGTCTCCCATCCGTTGTTGATTCACAGCTTTGGAATTAAATTTGCAATTTATTTTAATACATTATTTAACAGTAATTAATACAGTGGTTGCAGAGTATTCTTCAAGAAATTCCTGAGACCGAAAAATATTTTTTACTAGTTAAAAGTGATAAAATCAAGCATCCCTTTTGTATTAAAGTATCATATGATTAATCTTAATAACTTGGTTAGCGTGGTGTCGGCTGGCAGTTCGCTAAATAATTCGAAAGATCGGGAAAGCAGTCATCAGCATGATATCCCACTGGATTAATCGAACCATGTTTTGAAGTTTAACACATCGGCATTTACAACGTTTAGACATTTGTTTTTCAAATCTTTTTCAAAATGTTTCAATTATAAAATAACCAGCAATGAAGTTACATAACTGAAATTCGAAAACTTCATAGCATTTTACCTTCTCACCAAGATATAAAGCATGCGTTATATTAAAAAAATATTATGCTAGGCTTTTTCTTTTTTGATAGAAGGGGAAAATATCATACGTCATTTGAATGAGAAAAGTTAAATTAGAAAATGAAGAAATGAAGAAAAGATAATCGTCATCGCATTATTTAAACCACAGTGCGAAGAAAACGTATCCAGGCGAACTTTAGCAGGATTCCTCCAGTCGAATGAGAGAAATTTCTCAAAACATTTCAGTCGATGGAACATGATGGACGTAGAATAAAAGATCACGTTTCTCGCAGGTGGCAGCATTTAAATAATTCTCTCAGACCTATTAGTTTCCAGGACAATTAGACACTCGAGAGATGGTTGCACAGGTGTCGGGGTAATTGATGGACGAAAAATGAGCTCTCGTCTTTCTCGGTGGCCCTATTAATTGAATTGTTAATTGAAAGCGGACGCGATGAGATTTGATTTTAAAATCGCTTTGGTCTCCGATTTCCTGAGTGAGAAATGAGGCGACGCTCTGAAGAGAAACTTTTTTTTTCCAAGTGAGCGAACCTGGGTCTAAATTTGCTTTCTTTTATATTTGCGCAGTATTTAATTCCAAAGTTCAATATAAGTGCATTGATTTATATTGAAATATTTGCTTTGGAGAGGAGTACTGGAAATCTCGTAATTGTTGAAGTGGTATTTGTTTAAATCTTAAATTTATTATTTTAGTTTCTGTGGTAAATAAATGAAAAATTAGTCTGTTTTGTAGATTATTCCTAACCGTTGATTTAACAGATTAATTGGGTTAAAAGTTTTCTTAAAACAGAAACTTCTTTAAGTTTAGTTTAGTTATATTAACGTCCCATTTTAAAGCAACACTAGGGCTGTTTTAGGACGATCTCGTAACTTTGAACTACGATCAGATGATGAGGACGACACTGAGCTGGCAGTCCCTCTCCGAATTTCCACACCAAACCAGCGGGAAGACGTTTGGCCCCAACGGAGGTAACTCCGTTAAATCGTGATTTTAGTTGCATGCAGTGAATTCAGTTACAAATGCATAGGATATTAAACGCAAAACTATATTTAAAATATAAATGTAAAATTTCAATCTACATATTATATCAATCACAAAAATACTTTACAACCATCTTTTTAAGGGGTTCTTAGATTGTTACAAGATTCTTTTCAGATTATCAGAGGGACGATAAAGAGCATTTATCATATTAATTCATTTAAATTATTTCTTCGTGAATTATCTCCTTTTGTTTGATTTTTAACTTATGTTACAATTTGTAAGAAATTCTCTCTCCGCATTTAGTTTTGAATCTGTAATTGTTTCAATTATTATCTTAAGCATACACCTCTGCTTATACAAATACTTTCTACTCAATTAATACTTTATTTATTAACTGATTTCCTCTCGGTATCATTTCTGTGCGAGCACTACAATATTTTATTTAGAAGTGCTTCATTGCAAGAGACAGTCGCATCTGCATCAGGACTGAGATCCCGTTTTAAATTTACTTGAAATACGATTACTAACGATTTCGAAATGATTCAGAATATTGACGCCCATCTGCCCATTAACATTTTAATAACAACATTCGTAATTTTCCTCATGCCATTTCTTGCGTATGCGCCATGAATCCTTTTTTAATTTGAATTTCTGCTGAAGCCCAGTGCTTTCTATCTAAGGATTTCTTTAGGCATTACTGTCAGAAGCTCATTTTCTTTAATTATATAATTTATCAATTCTTATGACATGGCTCTTTATTTGAGAAGTTTCTTTTAACTTTGGGCGTAAATATACAGAAGCTGCTCTTTCTCTATGACAGAAATAAATGTTATCAAAATATGATAGTTCTAATTAAACTTAGGTAAGCTTTTATTTAGCATCTTTGTTTTTAAAACAAAATTCCACGGTACATTTTGCGGTTCTTTGTTCCTAAAATTATTATATATAGTTATTATAATCCTCTATTTCTTGCGTGATCGTCTCGTTTTGATGTAAGGTGTACGAATTCTAGTGATGACGTTCTATTTTTCTATCTTCAGTCTTGAAATAATTCATTGAAAATTTTTCAAATTGTAGAAATAGCCCGTGATAGTCATGTACGACAAAATATAGTACTTGGTTCACTTTCACAAGTTTTTAAAGATTGTACAGAAAATAAATGACCATTCGCTCATTTTTGGCGATGAAGAGAAGATTTAATTTCAATTTTACAAACTTTCCTTGGAATTCATTATTTTAAGGACTTATTGTCTGTTTTTGTCTTCATTCAATATCTCCTTTTATTCTTTTTAATCGATAAATAATAAAGGAAACTTTCTAAAGTGAGCTTGAATCAAAATAATTTTTAATAAATATAATAATAAATTATTCAACTTGACTAATAAACAAAATTCTACATATGCCATCAATAAATTGGAATACGTAATATTACTGAAACTGTTTCGATACATAATAAGCGATGTTAGATGAATTATAATTTCGATTCATTTAGTTTTCTGAAAAAATGACCTATTAAAATTCTGCTTATGAATGAATGGAAAATTACTTATTTAGTTAAAGAGAAATAGGAAAAAAGACATAGAGACATATTATTTTGCCAGAAAAACAAAAAAGAAGACTCGAATTAACTAAATATTAAATTGGACTTATTTTAAGAAATTGAAATATAAAATTTATATCACATCTCTGCTGTTTATTTAGGAATGCTACGAATTAAGGAATGAATGACAGCCACATTAGTCGAAAGAATAACTCTTTTAAATGAATAGACAGAATCTTTGTTGAATGTGGAATTGCATGTTTCCAAAAATGCACGTGTACGCTATGCTAGCCAAATACACTTCTCTAATTTAATTCTGTAGCTCATTGAGCATCTTACAGAAGCACAAATTCTAAATTGTTTTAAATATAAATGAGAATTCGTTTTTTTTAATGTTAAAGAATATTGCCAATAAAAGGCTCTGGATCAGTGAAGTTCATCGCCATGAATTGACGGACAGACGTGCTGGCCATGGCGATGGGGAGCAGAACTCGAAAGGAAGAGCTTTCTCTTGTATTTGGGGTGGAAATTCTCGTTGTCTTTCCACTGATCCTCCTTCTTGAGTCGTAAAGATTGAAATGAGGGGAATAGCTCGTCAAAGAGCTTCAAGCTGAATGTGCAAGCTGCATCTATAAATGAAGACGAGAATTCTATGAATCAGAAAAAAGGGATAGCAGTCTCTATCTTTCGATGATGATCTAAAAGGTTCTAAAACAATTTTAAAAGTTGTACGATTTAAATTATGTATATGATATTCTCGTAAAGTTTTTTTATTTTTTTTTTTTTTTTTTTATCTTCAGACAGAAATAGAAGCAAAGTGGCAAAAAACTTTTTGTTTTAATCTCTATTTTCAGTGCTAAAAAAACTTTACATTTTTATTTATATATACATAATAACAGTTTGAAAATTCATTCATCAACTCAGAACATCCTATTTATAGGACAATTGCATTTCTTATCCATGGTTTATTCATTGCAATCCATTGTTTCGTTTCTTTACTCTCTCTCTCTTTCTCTTTCGATTTGTCTTATAAATCAATGTTTATTTATAAACTACTTATCGATTACCAAAAGGCACGCATCGTCCACTAACCCAGCTGTCTTTATTCTTTCTCTCTTTTTCCTTTCGATGCATTTTCTAGAGAGTGTAAGAAATTTGAAAGCAATTTTTTTTTATTTTATAATATGTCAAAAAAATATTTTTGAATTTTATTGTTTTAAGTATATATATCAGCAAAATTATTTTTTACTAATTTTACTAAAAAATATTCTTTTTAAGATTTAATCTTAATTTTTAAAATTAGTTTTATTTCTATGTTATCTTAACTGTGGATTTTTTAAAAACAAAATTTAAACAAATTGATTGAAATCTACTTTTTAAAATTAAATATTTAAAAATCTCATTCTGTCTAAAACATAGAAAGAGTTCGCATCCTGTTATATTTTTTTTTTCTTCGAATTTTTCCAGCAATCAAAATAAGGAAAGTAAAGATTACATTTTTTTTTCACCCAAAACGCGCAAATTCTGCCCTACTCTCAATTAGTGTATCATTTACTTCTGAACACTTTAAAAGTTACGTAGTTATCTAGATTTGTTGCAACTTCAGTTTCCTCCATACATTAAAATGTGATGATCTTCTTTGGGCAATGAAATCCCTTAATATACGCTAAGTAATGATGATATAAGATTAGTAAAATAGTTTTTCAAAACAATTTTCAGCAGTAAGTCTATTAGACGATCAAACCAAATTTCCAATAGAATTTTATCCGGAAAAATTTCAGAATATGTAAAATCCGGATCACTTCAAAGTACTGGTGCTTATATCGATTTGCACTGTTATATTTATTGCTACAAATCTAAATTTCATTTGGTTGCTTCTGCAACCTTGTTCTAAAATTAATCAGTCGATTTCATAAAATCCAGTCTTCTAAAATATCAATATAACGGATAAAAAATTAATTAGATTTCGAAAAGTTAATTCACGCGGCACTGTACCATCTACACAATTTTTTTTAATTTTTAATGTTCAGTTATACCGGGTGCTGCATAAATTCGTGCAAACTTCAAAAAATTATAATAGAAAAAGTAATGATCGAAAAAAATTGCTTTTTGCGGGCCTTTGGATTTCGTTATTTCCATTTAAAAATGTATTTAAAAATGACCGATAGATGGCGCTTACACGGTCATACCGAGACGGTTTATGCAAATCAGGAAAACAGAGCACAGTAACATCATAGTACATGTTATTTTAAAGTAAAAGATGCTCAACATGACCGCCACCACAAGGTATTAAGCAAGTAAGGCGCGTAACTACGCCTACTACAGCTGCGTGTAACATGTCGGCATCGATGCCACTAACGGCATCTTTCAGTTCCATCAAAGTGGCAGGAGAGCCCCGGTAGACATGAGAATTCAGGTATCCCCACAACCAAAAGTCCTCTGGAGAAAGATCTGGCGATCGTGAGGGACACTCATTCTTACATCCTCTGCTTATCACTCTGTCCTCAGTGAATGTGTCTAGAAGGAACGTCTTTATGGAACTAGAAACGTGGGGCGGGGCACCATCCTGCATGAAGATGATGGAAGATAACGCACGTCTTTGCTGCAAAGCAGGCATAACGTGGTCTCGCAAAAGCCTAAGATAGCGTTCTGCAGTGACGGAACAGGTTTTCCATCCGCATACAGGACAGCGCACTTCAAAAGAGAAAGGGCCTAGAATGAAGGACGCAGTGAAACCGCACCAAACAGTCACATGTGGAGAATGTAGTGGTTTGGTCGTGTATGCATGAGGGTTTGATGCTGCCCAGATACGACTATTTGCGTATTCACCATGCAATGAAAAGTGGGCTTCATCTGTCCACATGATGTTCAGTAACCATTGTGGGTCACGCTTCATTTATGCGAGCACCCATGTTGCAAAGGCTTGTCTTTTCTCGCAATCTGCGGGCAACAACTGGTGAAAGGCCTCTATCTTGTACGGAAGCTTCAATATTTCTTGCAGAATTCGCCGGATCGACCTTTCCGGAATTCCTGTTTTTTTACCTGCTTCACGTGCACTGGAACTTTCCGTTGAAGTCTCGGTTGCCACATTTCTCATGACCCTTTGGATAACAGGGAGGCGATCAGCGCTGAAGGATGGTCGACCACTTCGTGGACGATCCTCTAATCTTCCCGTATCCTCAAAACGGCGAACTAAATTCAATATCCCATTCAATGAAATTGGGTTTTTCTTCGCCTTAATTCCTTTCACCGTCCATAACGGTCGTAATGCTTTAGTTGCGGATTAATCGTTAGAACATTTTCACCGCTAATGGTCGATCCGATAGCGATAGCATGCTTCTGTCGTCGAATGACAAATTCATTTCCAGACTTGTGTTTTATAGCTATACTGATTTGCATAAACAGTCTCGGTATGACGTGTGAGCGCCATCTATCGGTCATTTTTAAATACATTTTTTAATGGAAATAACAAAATCCAAAGATTCTCTGAACATATCCCGCAAACCGCCATTTTTTTCGAGCATTGCTTTTTTTATTATGATTTTTTGAAGTTTGCACGAATTTATGCCGCACCCGGTATTTTACTTGTATCTTATGTAGAATAGTACTTTATAACTGTTTCTCACTAAAACTTTTGTAAAATTAATTTTTTCAAAAAAAAAAAATGTGAGCCTCTTTTTAAATCTCTATAAAGTTTTTTTTTAATTGCAGATTTTTCTACAAAATGTTTTTTCGAGATAGCTACTCATATTCTACAAAACACTTGCTATGAATTTCCTCCTATTAATAATACTTCATTTTTTTGTCGATTTGTTATTGTGAAACATGCAAAAAAAAAAAAATCTGAAAAATGCCTTAAGTTTGATTTCGAGCTTTTTAAAAATATTTACTATATGTCCTATCTAATTCCATAGCAAGTTTTATGAAGCATATATTTTGGAAGAAATGTCACAAGTTTTCGTTCATCAGTATCATGACATAAAATCCGTGCAATTTGTCTGTAAATTTTGTAAAATGTTCATTCATTTATTCTAAATTGGTTAAAATTAAAAAAAAGAAAATTTTAAGTAATTGAAATAAAATATTATACTTGTTTAATGAATATATCAAGAAAAATCTACGAATGATCAATATTTTAAAAAACATAACCATAACGACATAAAAAAATGCATATCTCAAATTTTATAAATGCATGTTTAGAGTATGAAAATAAATTAATAAATATTTAAAAATAGGACAAATTTTATTTTTACTGTTTTAGAAACATCACCGGGTCAAAAACTGTAAACGATCAAAAACAAAAAAAAAATCTCTCATTTGAAACTTTTATTCTTATAAAGAAAATCACTTGTAGACAAAACGAAGTGACTTACTTCATTTCAGTTTAACCGTACCAGTTTGCAAGTGGTAGAAAAATAGAATCATTCATTTTTATTTTATTTTTTTCGAGTTTTGTTTAGCAAATGATCCGAAAAGTGGGCTTGGCAGCATGGTTCCCACTCCAATCAGGAATCAAAAAATTTTCAGTTGCATAATCAAAAATGCAGAAAAAACTTTAAAATTTCCCAGACTTGTAGAAAAGTTCAATTTATCATATGAGCCCATAAATTTCTTTTCGATTTTTTGCGATGATTTTTTAGGTACCTTATCGCAGTATTAATAATGAAAATGTAAGCTATTGGATTTTGGAATTGAATTGGAGCTGATCAAAATATTTGCATTGGAAAATTATTAAATTTAAAATAAGTCAATTTTAAATTACTTATGAAAATTTCTTATTATTTGAATATTTATTCATTATTTTCCGATTTAGATAAACTTTATTCCAAATCTCAGTCCAAATACCTTTACGAATAATCATTTTTTTGTTTTATTTTTATAAAAATATTTATACTGTTGTCATAGTTGGTTTGTGATTTTACAGTTTTGTATAATATGTATAGATCAAAAATGTGTTATATGAATTGAAATTTAGTAAAATCAAAGAATTTTATTTTAAAATATAGATTTGTAAATATAGCTTCTTGCAATTTTAATCATTATTTTTTTTTTTCATTATAGAAAATATTTCAAGACATCATTGTTAGAAGGTGATTATATTTGCTATTGTTTCTAATTTTTTTAAATACTTTTTTAGTGTGTATAAAAGCTTAATTTACACTACGGCCTTTTATTTTTTAATCTTCTGAGAAAGGCACGTAGCTTCAAGTGAATTTTAAGGTTGCCTGAGTAGCTGATTAGCGTCATTCGCCATTCTAGCATTCAGTGTATATTAATATTTAAAAAAATTCCATATTGGGAAATAATGGGTTAAGGGCATAAAACAGTATTAAAAATTGAAATCGGCAGTAATAAATTCGAGGATATCACAACCGCAAAGAAATTTGGCGAGCACTTGTTTTGGGTGTGAAATCGATTTGCATATTGTGTTCATCTAATTATTTAAAAAATTAATCGTAAAATGAAATCATAACGGTAAAGATTTGTCACAAAAATTATCATGATCTATCATCCAAAATAATACGTAATCTATCTCGTATTTCCTGTTTGTGAAGTTTACCTGCTTAAAACTGCACAAATTTCGTTGTGGTGTTATAAAAAGTTGACATTTTTACTGATATTTTTATTTATAATGTCACTAAATAAAAAAAGTATATACTGTCATATCACCATGTCGTAATTATGGTTGCGTATAGTTGTGGTTGACGCCAATTATTGCGACATGTTAGAAAAGTAATTTTATATACTTTTAAACTTAAGAAATGAAACAATTGATTTTGACTCCAAGCCCAACAGAGACGAGGGCGCAAGGGCTCTGAAGGAAAAGGAGCTTTTTAAAAGCATTGCGTATGTCAATACCCGGATGATGGGTCCCACATAGCCTCGACGGCGTTTGCAGTTTACAGATTCATATTGATATATGATTTCTGATAAGCATTCACTGCCGTACCCTTTAACATTTTAAGAAGTTTTTAAAAGAAAACACAATAAGCAATCCAACAGACATCCGTTTGTGCGTGATGCAGTTGAAATAAAATCATATAAAAAGTGCTAACATAAAAGCAATTGCATAAAAAGTAAATCTCTCCTGAGTCTTTGAGAATGTCATTCGAAAATAAGTGCATTTTCGTTATTATATCACCTTTTTTAACAAAACGATCCTTGTGTATAATTGCCTAATTATAATTAAAAACAGATCTCTTCCTTTCAGGCACTGTTAGCGGGAAGTTTCAAAGACTCTTTATTAAACCATGTATGTTAAGATGGCGCTTCGTAATTGATTTTCTAATGTGCTAGAATTGAAATTTTAAGTACTTATGAGTTCTCGATGACAATGCATTCTATTAAATATTTTCAGGCTTTAATTGTCAGTTAATTTATTGATTAATATTAATATTTTATTAATTAATTAGAGTTTGACAAAGAATGATTTCATGATTGAAAGGATGAAAATAATTAAAGTTACGCAATGTTTGTTATTTACATAATAAGTTACTAATAAAATAATAAGTACGCTTTTAATCATGCATTTAAAAAAAATTTTCGTATTTTTTCATTGCCGCATAAAAAGTTAAATTTAAAGCAAAAGACGAACTTATTTATTTTTTAGCGCCCATCAAGGGCTTGACTTCTTGGCTCAGAGTCATAATCACATGACATTTAATCAATTTTATGCATTCTTTTTTCCTCCTTCCTTTTGTACTATCGACATGAGAGACTACTGCAAATAACGCGTATGGATTTGACGACAGTCTTAACTTCGGCGCTGTGCAAAGTTGAAGTCGAAGAGCAGATCATTGCTTTCCTTTCATGGTTGCCATGAAAAGTATTGCTTGTGTTGCCGAAAATCTTTTCAATCATTTTTTTCAGTTATTCAACAAATATTTAAAAAGAAATAAAATGCGTTCTTAGAAGTTTCTTAAGCATTTATTTCTTTTCTGTTGTTTATTATTTGACCCTAGGTTGTTATTGCTTCTTTATGATAAGATTTGACTTTTTAATCCTGTTCTTATCAAATGTAATCACGTGTGGATTAGGCTTGGGCACATTAAAGATGGGATGAATTCCATTCTTGTGTTAGAAAGGCATGACGATTTTGCGTAGTTTCTGTACCGACCCTTGCTATTTCCATGTACCCATACTGTGATTGTTCAAAATTTGATATTTTTCCCGTGATGAAAGTCCTCTTGTTATATTCGAAGCCTGTATTTCCTTCAAAGAATCTTAAATTAACTATCTATATTGATTAATACGAAAATCCTACATACTTTTCTTTCTACATTATTGAAATCCGTAAGCATTCTCTGGCTTAAAATGGATTTTGAATCTTCTATCGTAATTTTTCAGTAACTAAGATAAGGCCTCATTTTCACAATTCTTTTCATTCTTGTCTGTTTTGAAGCATAATTAAACTTAAATTTAAATATAGTAATTATTATATAGATTATCTGTTATATATAATCTATCTGTTATTATCTATTATATAGATCTATTAATATATTATCTATTACTAATTATAGATATTTACTTATCATTATACGTATTATCTGTTTTGCTGAATATTATTTTAGCCATTTTTTATAATATACGCATTAAAAAATTACAATAAAATAAATGGCTAACATGACAACTAAGCAGAAAATGTATTGAAATACGAAAATAAATTAAGCAATTACTGAAAGTGAATTACTGAACATACCATAATAATGCAACCGGTTCGATTACTGCGTCTTTACAATGGCTGTGGAAATTAAGAACCCCTGCATTTACGGTGTGTGTTTCATCACATGTTTCCAGAATGTAAAACAAAAACATTCAACGAATATTCAAAAAGAAACTTTTTCCAGTGATGGAAGCATTATGAATGGATAAATGCTTGGAAAAGAAATTGTGCCCTAACTTCACTTTAGGCAGGGCCAATGCTCTCGAGACATATAAGAGGAAATTTGATGCATTTCTTCAAAGAACTCAGGAAGAAATTCTCGCAAATAATTTATTTGATTGAAAGAAGTGCATACTGGAAGCACAGCGATGGTACTTTTTGAATTTGTGATTGCGATGCGCGAAATTTCTAAAATATTTATGGAAGAGCACAAAAAGAAACAGCATTCGATTTTCTCATAGAAACAATTAAAAGTTTCTCGATTGCACGGTAATTATAACAAGATATGGATTTTATCACCGCACACTCGAATCCAATCGATCATTTCAACGATTGCAAAGATGCCAATAAAAGAACCCATAAAAAACCGCTTCTAGTTTCTGGAGTCAACAAATCGTTCTTTTTATTGATTCCGTTCTCACCAACTTCACAATTATCGCTGCTGTATAGTTTCAAATTTTTCGGAGTTTTCGAGGGAAAGTCTGTACAAACAGAAGAAAATTATGACAAGTGGTGGCTTAATATAAGATCTCGGTTTCGGGACGAGGTTCCATGATCGATACCTGATTACTGGAGAGTTACCATGTAAACAAGTCTGGTGCACGTTAAGTCCGCCAGGACAAAACGTCTTCCAGCATGTGTAGTGCGGAAGTTTGGAAAGGGTGTGCCAACTCAGGTATAGTCCATGTCATTTGACTGTTGTTCAAAATTACGAAGTCTGTTCCAAAATAGACCTAGTGTGGTTTTAACTAACTGGGCTTAAATATAACTAACCTAACCTAACCTAACTGTAGTACAAACTTGGTCTTATACAGCAATTCAAACGAAAACAAGAAACTAAAGTTTCAAATGTAGATTTGGAGTATCTGCTGAAGAGTTCGTATCTTGAAAATAGGGATTTCTACTTTTTTTCTTTTTCTAACTGAAGTAATATCTTGCAGAACGAAATTTTCACGAGTGATCCGATCAGAAATAAAATTGAAATGTGATTTCGGCAACAGACTTATATCCCCGTGAGATGCACAAGTCTGCTTCGAGATCAACCAAATACTTGGATAATGACGACACTAGATAAAAAATATAAAGTTTGTACATTAAAGAATGTAATTTATTACGGAAATTTTACCATTTAAAGTTTTGAATAAATATGAAGAATTGTATCTTTATTCCTCGAAACGTTCTTGTACATTTTTATGCATAAATTGAAAAATGATGCTGATTTCTTTTCAAAGATTAAATACATAAGGTTAAATATTCCTTGGCTATTTTATGTCTTCCAACGAGGGAAACATAAACATATTTCCAGTATAATATAACGTCTTGATAAGCAATTTTCATGGAACTATTGGAAATCGCTTCATCCTCGTGAAAGGCAATGTCAGCTATTATCGTGTGGAAGGGGATTTTCTTTTTAATATAAAAGTGTACATAAAACAGAGTGGCCCGGATATTCACTTGGCTTAAATCTCATGGAATATGAATGAGAAGCCTGAAGGATCATCAAAAAACTAATTAATATTTTAAATAGGAGGGACAGAACTTTCTTAATTTTCTCCTGAATAATCTGATCGAAAGTGTATGATGCACAACACCTCTATGTTGTGCATCATGCAATGTGCATGATACTGAGATGGATACTTATCTTACTCATATTTCATAGATTGACTAACCTCATTCTTATGATCACTTTACTTACCTTTGAAAGAACCATAAAGTGATATTTTTTTATTTCATAGCTTGTATTTCTTGCATATATTTCTATAAATTTCTATTTTTTTTTCATTATAATTTTCATTGAGGTTTTTTTTTTCTATATTTTAAATTTATGCATTTATTCACATAAATCTGTTAGAACATTAACAAAAAAATTTATTGCTCTTTAATTTTTGTACACGGTTATAATTTACAAATTTCTAGACGAATTGATGCTCAGTATTGAACTCTCCGTATTAATTTTAACACGAAACGAAAAGTCGATTTTATTTCTTGATTCTGCAATTTAAATTTTTTATTTTTGAATGCATAAATAAAAATTTGGGTTTATAATTATATAGAAATACTCTGGTGTTCATTGATTAAGGTAAAATACCATTTTGTAGAAACAATTGCAACCATTTTACGTTATTTAAAGAATAAATATATAATATAAATAAGCTTAAACTTAGTTTTGCAAAAATATAATGCAAAAAATAACTAATATATCTTGGGTAGAGAAAGAAATTCCACTTTTCAAATGCTTTTGAAAAGATTAAAAAAAAATAATCTTAAAAATTCGATTATAGTTTCTATTATGAAACGTTTTAAATGATGAGTTTATTTCTCTTTGCATGTATTTGTATGCGTCGAATCATTTACACATACACTTGAGCCGTTTATTCCAAAGGATTTCTATTTAATCGGCACAACAGTGTCTCTTATGCTAATCGGCAATGGATCGCAGAATAAGAGATATGTTCTACGGCTTTAGGGTCGATTGAGTGCGCAAGAAGCTTTATTCGATAAATCCCCTTACTTTCAAGAAAATACTCAAAACATGCCTCACTACCCCTTCATGACGATGAAACAGTTTTCAATACCACCACAAAAATTGTCTACGTGAAGCATTGCAACATCCTGGTAATGCATTGATAGCGCCATTTCCTTAGAAACCACAAAAAATTGTGATGTTCGAACATTCGATATTATGTCTGTTCAAGCAATGAAATCATGTATTTCATCAGCTAGCCTTGTACAGCGGTAAATTGTTTGTTTCTTTGTTATATATAATGTAAATATATTACTTATTGAGTATTTGGCGTTGTGAGATCTCATAAGTTCCAAAAGGATTGGCCAGTGCCCTTTCAACCTTTATGTTCGCCTGCTGTCCTCCTTTGGGCTGGAATGCTCTCTTAGTGAAGAATCAATAAATTGTAATAATTTATTGATTTTGATTTATTTTTTTATAATTAATTTATTGCTGTAGATATTTGTCTAATTTCATTCATAAAAATAAATAAATAAATATTTTCGCAATGAATGCACATTATGACATAAAGCTACATCATGAAGCACTATAGAAATAACGCACAAAAAGTGTGCAAATTTACAATGCGAAACCAAGAAACAATGAAAAAGGATTTATTTGGAAATCCGTCTAATAGAATTGTTTTTGGAATTTATTGACCAGATTTCTATATTTTACAGAATTGACGGTCATTGACTTAAAGTTGCAAAAAAATAAATTAAGAACCCCCGAATTTTCAGTTTTGTTTGCGCATTCTGAATTGCTAAGGAAAGGGCTTCAGATTCTCGTATTCTTTCTGCGTCACCTATCCCCCACGGAAACAGCTTCCTATCTCTAAGATACCTAACTCATCGCATCGTCAGGCAACGACATCTCTCGGGATTTCTTTTTATCGGTGAAGTAATTCTTTCGTTTGTCTCTACCCGTCCAATCAGGTGGATTAACATGTAGTTGTTTTTAGAAATAAAAATACCAACGGAGGGTAGTTGTTTAGCTCACAATCTTGACTAGTAGTAATTGAGAGACTTAAGTCTCCTTCCACGAGGACCCGATGCTTCATTCATTATTGTTTACTCCTTCAGTCTCCCCAACACAGCAGCGGACTTTTTCCATCCCTAAGTTTCTGGAAAGACTCTTTTTTCTTCTATCTTAAATGACAGTCGTGGAGAGCTCTAACAAGGAAAGGAATCTAGTTACATTTGGATAAGGAATATCAAATAATCAAGGTCAAAACAAGTTATTATCAAAGAAACCCTTACCAAATGATATATAGAACTATGCAAAGTAATTATGAAGTTTCAATTATCTTAACTACAGTTGAAATATTTAATATGCAGTCTGCTGGAAAGAGGTAGGATCATTTAAGAATAAAATCTGAGAAATAAACAGATTCGCCGTATAGGGGATACAATAAAGTTTAAATCTGCCTTCTTGCCACAGATATCCTACCAAGTTGGTTTGATGTGGAAGAATGAAGGTCTGTGATAAAATAATTCTTGTGAAATTTCAAAATGCAAAAATTCTAGAAATTCAGTTTTAAGGATATTTCCAGTAAGCAAATTATTTTCCGAAAATATAACTGCTTTCAATATCAACTCAAAATGTGAGTATTTAGATAAAATAGAGTTCACTGCTGTATTTTGATTACATGGCTTGGTGCGAGTTCGTTCAAATGAACGATTCGACGATTGCGCTAGAAATTTCAACCGCTGATCCGCGACGCATTTTCCATAACATTAGTGTTTATATTATTATTTTTATTAATATGTTTAAATAAAGTTTGTGCTATCAAGACGTCTAGAAGCAGAAATCAGTTATATAATAAATTCACATATGGTAATTATGGTAATGTCCAATATCGGAAATAACTACAATGGAGTTGGTTCTCGTACCCTTGAAGTCCTTTAATAAATATAGTTATGCATGTTATCTAACATTACTAATCACTTCCTCATGCAACAATGAGATGTTATTTTTAAATTCTGAAACACGAGCTGTTGATTTCAAAATTTAATTTGGGAAATTTGAAATTTCATTGATCTCAAAATTAGATTTGGGAAATTTGAAATTTCATTGATCTCAAAATTAGATTTGGGACTTTATAACATGATCTTGAATTGATTCCATGGGCAAAACAAACGAATTTCTTCTCCAAAGATGTGTGCATCGAGATGAATTCGCGTGTTCAAGATATTATGATCTGATTGTTAGACTGAATAAGAATTGAGAAACATCAATATAAATATTTTTAAGATCCTCATTAACAAATATTTTCTTTTACTGTTCTAAATTTCGGCATTTAACATAAATGAGTGAAACTGTTCAGGTTTTTGTTGTTGCTGTTGTTACTTTAGGAGTGATTAAATAAAATATCAACTTTCATTAAAATGCAACATAATGCAGTTATATCATAATTTTCCTTTTTTTTTAATCAAAAGTTATTTCCTAAGAATTGAAAGATTAAAAAAAGCAATGAGATATTTTCATATAATCAAAAAAATAGAATTTTTTTTTAATCTTCAATCCCGAATTTTACTTTAAATGGTTTAGATTATAGAGAAGAAAAAAACTTTAAACATATTCATATTTACTTATTTGGAAGATATATTTTCCTAATTTTGCTGTAAATCTTCATATAAAAAAATTGCATTTGTCGCATTTCAAATGTTTATCAGTATCTAAAGCTTCATAAAAGCAAATAATTAATTATTTATTTTATGCATACTTGTACTTTTTATATCTTGTGTGTGTGAGCTCTTCAAGTGAAAATGAAGTATTCTTTGGAAATACAATTATTACTTTAGAATAACATAAAGCATGATAATTCATTCATTGAATGACATCCATTCATGTACTGAAACTATACTGTTGAGATTATGCTACCTAATTCACTTACGTCAATATCTATTTAAACATAATGATTTTTACAAATTAAAAGTAAAATTTGGCTCTTTTCCAAAATTGCTTGATTGTAAAACATATGATTTAAAATTTAATTTAAGTTCGTCATTTTGTTTTCTGATAAAGTGGAATGTGAAATAAGCATGATAGAACTAGTATTCGTCACGAAAGCTTCGACCATTCTAGAAGAAATAAATTTGATAAACAACCGCTTAAATATTTCTTTTGAGAGACATTAAACGCCAGCTGTTTGGTAAATTGAAAGAAGAGATATTAAAATTTACATTAACTATTGATCAAAAAAGTTAATACTCTATGTATTCAACTGTTCTTACTTTTGTTCAACTGTTCTTTTACTTTTACCAGATCACAATTTTTTAATTGAAGAAACATTCAAAGGAAAACAATTATTTAATTCAAGTAGAAAATGTGACTGAAAAATAATTTTTTTTTTCCAAATTCCAAATTTTTTTTCTTAATTTCATAAAGTAATGGTAGTTCAAAAATTGAATACAAAACAGGAAATATCTAGTATTTATTTTCATGAAATGTAGCTATATAAATTCTTAACCCTTAATGACCTAGAGTATCAATTTTGATACCAATCTTTTAAACCAAATGTTCACATTACTATTAGTTTTTTTTAATAGGTTGGCTGTACGTATTTTACTGCTCTATAATATTCTTTCCAACGAAATTTTTAAAAAAATCAAATGTCATTATTGTTTTATTTTATCTATGACATATTACTTGCGCGGCAAAGTGAACAAGTAAACACATTTTACTAAAAGTTTTGTTGAATACAAATTTGATATATTTTCTTTTTCTGAAGAATATAAATACTTTTGAGGTAAGTGAATATATTATTTTCGCTATGATCTAATTATTTTTGGCGAGTGCATGTTTTACTTGAAGAAACTAGTGCTATTTTAGTGAGTATCAATTTTGATACTTCAGGCATTCCGCCCTACATAAAACCTACCTACTAATTCTTTAGCTATTTTTCCCTTCATCTAGACCCTCAATCAAACACAGTAATATTAAAAATAAATCACTTTCGTAAATCAGGCTACTAAGGGTTAAAACATTTTCTATAATTGTAAATCTAAATCTCAAATATTATTGTGAAGACTTTTTTTTTATTAGTAAGTATTCAAAAAAGAATACACGAATTAGCCAATTTCTGTTGATATGCTCTTCCCATTCCGCTTCCAAAAATTATTTTTATTAGAAAAAATTAAAAATTATCATTTTTGGTGTAAGGTAATTAACTTCTCTTAAATATTTGTCAAACTGTCTTTGTTCTAATTACTGCCTCCGACTTTTTAAAAACCAGCTTACAACATTAATAGTCTTTTTTGAAAAAAAATATTTCTTGCATTATAATAGTGAAAAAGATAAGAATGTCAGCTAAATCAGCAGCTTATTTTCAGAATAATACAGAAGAATTTCATGTATTCACGGTTTTTAATAAACCACACTCACTTGAAAAATATTCTTGAAATACATTGAAGGCAGCAAAAGAAAATCCCCTCACTTCTTTAATCCTTTTTTTTAAAATTCCGTTCTATATATTTGATATTAGATTATGAGCTCTGAAACAATTCACATCTTTGTACTTCGCGAGTACGTTTTCGTACATAATTCCCCTCGCATCTCTGAATGTCATTCTAGGATCAAATACGCTCAGGATTCCTTCCTTAAGGTTCCTAACTCCTAATGAACTACAAAAACTACCTTCCTCCTTTTACATGAAATTTCTTCGGGAATCAACAAATGGCATTCTTCTTAAAACGAGAGAAGCCTATTCATCTCAATTCGATTCATTTCGAGTCTGTTTCCCGCGCGTTGTTGCAAACAAGACTGATTGATCATCGACTCACGAATCGCGTCATTTTTTCTCTCCTCCAAGAGCACCCCGAACACTCTCCGAAGCTATCCAAAATTAATGACCTCTCTTGCCCCGGCTAAACAAACAAGAAACACTGATGCATTTGCACTAGCCGTCCTTTCTCTGCATAAAGTTGACCGCATGAAATCATCGGAGCGTACGCTGTCTGAAATATGGATGAAAAATAAAGTAGGATAGAATTTTTTCCTTGTTTAGGGAAGACTGGAAACTATGCTCTCACAACATGGGAAGAGCAAAAGGATCATTTCACCTGTAAGTGCTGAACAGACTAAATAAAGACCTTTAAATTAGTATTTCAGATGAGAAATAATTAGATCATGTGACATGGTATTTTCACAAAATATGTACAGAAAAACTATGAGACAATTTAGATAAAAAGGTTGCTAAATTTGCTACGAAGAAAATTGCTGTTTCTGTTTTATGAAAATGTTTCCAGAAAAATACAAATGTTTCATGTTGAAATAAAAACATTTGAATTCAATAAGCTAGCAGGAATAGTCTCGCCGAAACTTTCTTGCGTCTTTCTAATAAAAATAGTTCTTCCTTTTCGTATAAAAATTGTGCGCTTTGGGCCAAGCTAAGGCCACAGCGAGCGCTCAGAATTTTATTTTAATAGCCTTGCACACGAGAGTTTTATGCTTTACAATATAGAAAGTTAAACCGAATATGCATTTTCGATTCCTTTATTTTTACTGATTTAAACCGATATTTGACACAAACTCGGTTTGTTTCAAGATCCATTTCAAGAATCGCATTTCTAAATGTCAGTCCCCTTTTCTTCTTCCTTAAAAAAGGAGATGCTCGCCATGTCCCTGGCAACAACGGAGAGGATTCTCGATCATTTCTCTCGTTTGAAGGTTTCGGTGTTTTTCACAAAAATTTAATCCAGTTATTTATCAATAGTTCTTTTATATTCTATAGACCAAAAATCTGTAGTAATTATACTACTTTAGTAGTAGACAAATTATTTGAACCTCATTTGCTTAAATGCAATGTTGCTTAATTTTTTATTTTTTTATTTTATTTTTGTACATTACAAAATGAAACTATTCATTAACTAAAAACTATTAAATAAGAATATATTTCAGGATTACAAAAAGTGGAACTTTGTAATCATGTTTTTACATTGTGAATGATTATCACGTCTAAGCGGTTTTACAGATATGATTTTTTTTTTTTATGTTTTAAAATGTATATTAAAATTGAGGCAAATTTTTTTCTTATTTTTTATTTGTATATTATTGGTTTTGAGGGTTTTTACAAAAAAAAATCCTAAAAATACAAATGGGAGTATGTTCATGCTTTCTCTAAAATTATTTCCTTTTCGCACCAAAAGAACAACAGATCTTTAAATGCAAAGTGACAGATCGGCGCGAACAATCTTTATTTATATCTAAACGCAAGATGGCGTGAAAAATTGAAGTAGAATGTAAAACGGAAATAACATTTTAAGTATCCGTAATAAAAGGAATCTGCGAAAAGGATTAAAAAGTTTGGATGTGATTATATTTTGCATTTAGGAATTACAATTTAATTTAAAAATTGCACTACGTTATCCAATTGCATCTGCTACTGTTGTGCAGTAAGAGTTTAAAATACAATAAATAAAACGTGCCCAAAATACTAAAGGATCAAAAACTTAAAAACTAGCACATGAACATATTATTCCTACGCATTCTTCCGGCAAAAAGTTTGAGTCTGCAATAAGTAATTTATGTATTAAATTTCCAAACTTAGAATTTTAAAGGACAAAAAAAGTTATAATGCAGCAATTAATATAGAATGACTATGTAAATCTTTTAAATTGTTTCCTTCAATACATGGACTTGCAACGTTACTACTACTTTAAATTCTCTGAAAATAAGTGAACAATTTCTTTCCTAGTTGAAAAAGAAATATTTTTGCCCTTCCGAATTTGTGAAGGAAAGGCGAACACGGGAAATAAGCTCTAACTCATTGTATTCAAAACACATTCAGTCAATCAAATGATACGATACTGAACGACGTCCGGAATGATAAGCTCTGTCACCGTCACTGTATTTGGATGTCTTCAGTTTTGTAAGCTTTCCAAAATTAAACAAATACTATGTCAGGATGTTGACAGCGACCACAGAAAAAAAGATATGGCAGCCAGGCAACGTCCTGCAAAAAGTATCCTTAAAGCTAGGGATAGACTGCAATTTTCCACAAAATAGTCAGAATGAGGATTTCTGCATTTTAGCGGTAGTGTGTGTGTGATATTTGTTCTGCTTTGCTTACATTCATTCACTGTTTTCATTACCTTTTGCTAAGGAATTTTTTTTACAAGGTTTAAATTTTTTTCATTCGTGTTATACATTGTAGTTAGGCATTGCAATATGGTATCAAAGGTTCAATACCTGTATTTGGTATTTTTTAGATCTTAATACCGGGATACCGGTTTTAATACCGATATTAGAAAATTTTAAAAAAGAAAGAAAACACAATTATTTCTATGTTTTATTTGTTAGTTTTATTAGAGAGTGTAAATATCGCAAAAAATAATTTGTAACTTATAAATTATAACAGTATATAAAGAATCACAAAAAAAGTAAAGGAACATCTTATTTATTTAAATCACAAAAAACTGTAAATATCACAAAAAATGCACAAAATTGTAAAATGTAAAAAAAAAATGTAAATGTACAAAAAAATATAAATTCAGTCTGTGGTACTATTACAAATTTTTGTAATGTGATCTTAAAAAACATAATGCATCAATTGTACTGTCATTAGGCCTGGACCGTAATTTTGTGCAAAAATTACCAGCTGTCGAAAACGCTCTTTCGGCATCAACGCTAGTTGGTGGTACTGTTGTTAGCAATGCGCGATATACTTTTTCCAAGTATTTATCTCTAAATGTGCCATGTCATGTACCTAAAATGTCAGATGATGTCGGATATAGCTGATTTCTGTATTGTATTTTGGTTCATTGAAATTTTTTTCTTCTTCTCAATATGGATAGGTTTGTGGGTAAAAAATTTTAAGAAAATTTACTATAAACTTAATCAGATTTGAATTGGTTATTTTCTTTTCTTCTTTTTCATTTTCATTTCTAAAACCATTATAATTATGTAAATACCATAAGACATTTTCTATTTCGGTATGCCTTTCTTCTGTGCGATTTTTCAATGTAATATATAATTCTTCAGATAGTGATGTGTGCTGTTCTTTCAGTGACTGCAACATGAAATTTATTGTTGCAATAGCTGTTAATAAATTAAATCTGTCCCACATAATGCCTCAATAGTCAGTTTTATTGGAAGTGGAGCTGATGCAGTTCTGGATATTATGTCGAATTCACTATCTGAAAAATTAATTTACAGGTTTAAGTGGATTATTGCTCTTTGGATTGGATTTCTCAATTTCAAAAATTGTTCCATCATTAAGAATAAACTATTCCAAAGTGTTTTAGAATATACTATTAATTTATATTCTTTTTTATTTTCAGTTAGTATATATTTTAGTAATAAGTCCTTTTTTATAGGGAAACGTTTCAATATCTTAACAATTTTTTCGAACTTTATAAATTATAGGAAGCAATTCTTGATGGATTAATATTTCATCCTCATTACCAATATCTCCTTCAACAATTACATTGTCATTATCTTCATTGTCAATATCATTCTCACTCTTACTCTCTTCAAAGTTGGAATCCGAAGTTTCTATTAATTAAATTCCATGAGCATAGCACAGTTGCTGATTTGCACCAATCAACTTTCCACATTTTTCATAACTGTTGCTCCATCAGTCGTTATGGATACAATATCTTTTTTCAAGGATAATCCATGTTTCGCTAATTTAGATTTAAGCAATTAATTAAGCCATTAATTAGATAATTCATTTCATCCGTTAGGGAGATATAAAAACAAAAACGTATACTAATTTGCTACGTTGGCAATCTCTGAACATATAGTGGAGAAAATTTTAAAAATTTCTAGTAAAAATCCGAAAAAACGGTATTCAAACTTGTGAATACCGGTATTACAAAATTGTACAAATGGCTCGAAATACCGGTATTCAGTATCCCGGTATATCGGCATTGCAATCTCTAATTGTAGTGTATGAGGAGTATTCAATGTTCAACTTCAAGATAAAGAATCAGTTTATGCTCACATAATATATGCAAAATGCGTCGCTTGAATTTAACATTGGAACCTTTGAAATTGAAAAAACATCTGCAATCAAATCTTAGTGTAAGAGAATGCGCAGTTAAATAGCGTATACTTTCACCTTTGCCAGTTAAATTATTCTGCAAGCTCACATAGATTTATTGAAAACTAGCCGCCTTTGGCGACCAGCCGGTTTGCCAGTATTACCGCTCGCTACAATTTTCAATTAAATATTTTAAGTAACTGGTCTCTTAAAGGATTCTCAAACAAAACATTTTTAATCTTCAAATTTTGATAGTCATACCAAACTTATACTGTTTAGATCGTTTCTTTCAATTTACTATATATATTTTGCAAATTTGTTGTCATTTCCGGCAAAACTTCAACTTTAATTTAAAATGTAAATGATGAAATTGCAATTAATATTAAGATATTTTTTAATAAAAAAAGCGTTATATTTTATTTATCATCATTATTGTTATTTATTAATTATTATTATTATTGAATGTGAGTATTGCAAACAGAATCGCTCGGTATTTAAGTCTTATGTTAACTACAAAATATTTTTCATCATTTATGTAATATCTCAAACAATAATTCAACAAAAATTTCTGAGATGCAGCATAAAATTCAGTTTTTAGTTTTGTTTTCAAAAGGATTAAAATGAAATCAATAATAATATTTTGTTCCAGCCTATAAATATATTTCAAAAATTATGAAGTCTAAATTTAATGCAGTAAGGTATCATATTCTGAGAAATATTCTGGACACACCAAATTTTAAATAAATGAATGAATGTTTCTATTTTCCACGATCAACTAAGACTTATTTATGAAATTTTAAATGTTAAAAATTTAGAAAAACTCAACATTTTCATAATTTAAGGTCAATTAATCTTAAGAAACCTGCGCGCGCTGATTGGCGAATTTTCTTTGAAACGATCGATGGAAAATCTAAAATTATCCTTTTTTTATTGAATAGTGATATTCAAATTTTCATAAATCAGTCATTTTAAGTAATTGGAAATTAACTCTTAAAAGTCAGTGATTTAGTTGATTGGAAATTAACTCTATGACCACCATAAAATCTGTGCTTTCTCTTGTGGTGTATGCATTCTCCTTAATATCCGCTCGAATAAAACATCACGTACTACAGAGAACAAACACATCAAAAGTAACATTTCAATAGTTGCCAAAAACAAAAGAGAGAAAAATGCAATTAATAAGCAGACGATATTTAGAAAAGTACAGATATTTAGACTGGAAAATGAAATTATCTGAAATTAAAAACACGCACAGACGATATTTACAAAAGTAAAAATATTCAAACCTGAAAAGGAAAATATATGAGTTATTCCATCAATAAATGCCATATCTTCATTATTTTATGAGACATTAAACATCAAAATGGGTCCGGGAATAAATAAACACCCTGTATAGAGAGTGTAAAAGATCATAAAATATTTTCTTGAATTTATTTTTTAGAAAAAATAATATTTTATATTTGTTTCATTTCCTACAAACACGTGCCGAAAATTATACTTTTGCAGATTTCATTTCCAAAACGATTTAATTTATTTTTAATTGGGGCTTTAATCAATGTGATGGCAACACTTTGAAAAAAGCTAATTTTTTCCCCATGAATGCGTAACGTGCTTAATCTTAATTTTTATTTTTGACGAAAAAAATTATTGAAAAACATAGTTAAAATATTTATTTAAAAATTCATTAAAAATAGAAATTTAATTTTAAGATTAAAATATTAGTATTATTTAAAACATAAATTTTTGATCTTTAACTTCATGTAAAAATCTTTTTTGTGCGGTAATATTTTCGGAAGTTATAGCAGAAACACGTCAAAATTTCGCTTAATTTTTAAATAAATAAAATTCTATTTATAAATTCGAAAAAATAACCCCCAGGTGCACATTCCCGGCCTCCAAGGTATACACGTGCCAAATTTGGTAGCTGTAGGCTGAATGGTCTGGCCTGTAGAGCGCCAACACACACACACACACACATTGAGCTTTATTATGAGTATAGATAAAAATTCGCTACAACTATGTTCCGATTTTTTCAACTTTGATTATTATGGGATTTTTTTTCTATCATAAATAAAAACATTATAAGATAAATAACATAAGAAATAATGAAGAATGGATTTCAACGTGAGAGGAAATATTCAAATAAATAAAATTCCTCTATTATACCACAATATATGTCCCTATGCTCTCCCCCAGATGGTAGTAGTGCTGCGATTAGACGAGGAAGCATGCAAGCAAGGCAAACGGGAGTAAGCAGACGCTTGGAGCGGAAAGTGTGAGACGTCAAAGTTGAGACGTGAGTCTCAAAACTTTATAATAATAGCAATTCCATGTCCGCGTCTATACTTTTATTCTTTTCTTCATGGACGTCCATTAAAATGTAAGAAAGACAAACGTGTAGTCTTCTTTTATTGAGAAAAGCCGCGGAACACGACCCTGCATATATGTTTCCCATTCAATGAGCTTTAGTAAAATAATTTTCTCTGGAATAGTTGAATATAAAAATGCTTTAATATTTTATAATAATTTCAAGAAAGTTTTTTTTTCTTCTCAAGAAGCATTGCCAAAAAACTCATTTGTGGCAAATGTCCGTATGTCTATCTGTGACAATGATAACTGAAAAAAAAACGCTTTGAGCTAGAATGTGGAAATTTGGTATACGATGTTTACACCAAATTTACAGATTTCTGACAAATTTTGAGTAAAATCTGTGCAGAGGAAGTCTGTCTGTCCAGCTGTTCGAATATAATTTAATACGATAACTGCAAAACGAAGAGAACTAGATATATATGTTTCGATACACAAATTTAACAATTATAATATAAAATCTGTCGTTAGTTTGACACAAAACCAACTACGGGTTGACTGACTGTCGGTCTGTACTTTTAGAAACGAGTTAACGCGATTGTTCAAAACCGCAATGACTTAAATTAGGTATGGAATTTTGTGACTATAAATGCCATTTTGTGTCATATCTTTGTTTCAATCGATTGAGAAAAACGTGTCTGAAGCACAAATTCGATTTTTGTATATTATTAACCGTATGCTAAGGATTATTCATCATAAAAAAAATCTCGCAAAGGATCACACGATAGATTCAGTAAAAATGTCAAATTCACGAACAAGAGTTGGTGTTTCGAAACTGCTGTGCGCCAGCGCCACGCAAAACGTTCTCTGGGATAAGATTGTGTGAGTGCACCTGTCGTAATTCATTCTGGATACGGGGCAAGTTGAAACAATAAAAATATTTAGAATTATTTTCTCTTTATCATTTTGTTATGAATCAAATTATTAAAGTGCCAATTATCACTTGGTGTAGTGATAATAACTGATATCAAATAGTTTAGAATAAAATAGTGATAAAATTACTTAGTCATTCTGCATAAAAGTCAGTCTGCATCAGAGTTGCAATTAACGCAAGCAAACGATCGCCTGATTCTTATCACATGCATTCTGCAATATTTAGCAAATTAAGCATTGAACTAATTCTCTTTCATCAGAACTGCAGGCCGCAGTGGTCTGATGTAATGTCTTGGCTTCCGAGCCGGAGCGTCCCTGGATCAAAACCAGATTTCGTTGAAGAACCACACTGTAAGCGAACTTAGAGTGCGTTAAATGTACGGATGCTGAATTTTCATTTCTGTTTTTGCATGGAAAAAAGAGAGGGAGTGCCATTCCGGAGGATATCATTGTCATTTAATTGCTGCACAAAATGATATGAAGTATCCAAAAATAACTCTACCTTTACTTCGTGGTGGGATATTAGTATAATATACTATAACAGAATGTACCTTAAAAGTTGCTATAATCATGTCCGCAATTTAGAACGAAGCCATTCTAGAATGAAGCCGCAATCTAGAACAAATTTGCATGATAATTCAAAATCTTCTTCCTCCTTTCTTTCTTTATTTTCTCTTACACTCGTGTGGGGGCCTCGGTGGCCTGGTGGTAAGGTCTCAACTTCGAAACCGGAGGGATTCAGGTTCGAGACCCGAAGAACCGCCATGTAAGCGTATCTGGGGTACATTAAATCCGCTGGGAGCAAACGCATTCTCGCTGATGTGGTGTGGAAGTTTGGAGAAGGGGTGGCAGATCAGGTGTCGTCATCTAATCGTGGTTAAAAATTATGATGTCCGTCCCAAAATAGCCCTAATGTTGCTTTAAAACTGGACGTAAATCTAACTTAACTAACTCGTCTCGCTACTGATCTGATACCAAAAATTTCAGTATATCACCGTAAAATCACAACAGTTAATTACTGTCTCCACCGACCACCCTCCGTTCTGTGAAATCATTCTGTAAGTCGCTCGTTGATTTGGATTCTGTCTGTTTCATTTTCAAATCTTTTTTTCTGGTAGGATTGAGTTTGCAATCATTTGTTATAAGTTGAACCCCTGATACCATGCACGTACGTCTTGTAAAGGTAAAAGTTTTAACATTGCTATATTTTTTATTCTCTTTAATTGATTAAAATAATTTTTTGTTTCTAATAACTTCTTGACAAGTTGAACCAGTCAATTTTTCAATATTTTTAGTTCAATGAGATTTTGATATGATTGGCGAGATAAAAGTTTTTTAAAAGCTCTTCTAAGTAGATTTTTTTTCTTTTCCAGAATCCATATCGAATTTCTTTTTTGTGATCCGAAAGCCTTTGATGAAAAAATGAGATATTGATGCTAAAAAACGATATTTGATATATAAAATTATTCTTTTCTCAACTTCAGAAAAAAAATGAGCAAATTGGGACTGGATTATTGTGATTTCTTTAAAAAAGAGAGACCCGATGATCGGTGCATGGAGAGACTCGTCGATTTTGCTATCAACCTGGAATCTCGTTCCTTCATTGACCTGAAGAGGATAGTGATCGTGGTTTGTGGTTGCATGAAGCCGTACTTGTTACCAATTTCCTCTACAATTGTGCCCTTGCAGTATTCAAAAAATGTAAGCTCTCCACTGTTCCTTGATTTGAATGAGAACGTTCAGCGATTGGAATGATTGTGCCTCATAGGAAATACAGGACCTTTCTTGACACCTTGACAGAATTAGATCCATGTAAAATGACGAATGCGTCCAGTCCAGATAAGTCGTTTGTTAATATTTTTTTTCTCCATTTTTCTAGATACATAATTCTTTTGACATAGTTCTGCTTGATGCGTAGCCCGTTCTTGAAATTTAACTTAACTTGTATTAATTTTCATGACTTATCCAACGAGAACAATTCTCTAATTTTACTTAAAATTATAACCATTTTCATGATTTGCACATGTGCAAATAAGATTTATAATGTTTTTAAGATTCATGTTTTCTACCTCTAATTTGAATTTCTGAGTGTTATATATATATATAGTGTTTTTTTAACAAATTATATAGCCGCTGGTTGCATTATTTAAAATAATATAATGACTTTTCACACTCCATAGATGATATGAGTCGTTTTGGTTGGTTTCGATTCTGTGATTAAATCATTTTAATGATGCATCTCCTTTCATAAATATCTTATTCCATAAATATATGACGTGCTGAAATGTTAATAATATCATTACGCTGAGTATAATTTTGTCCAGCTATTGAGAAAATCTAAAAATTGTTTAAAATTTCACTTTGGAGGTTTAACAAACTATTGAATAATCTATATTTTTATTTAATTATTACGTAACTTTTTGTTATTACATAAAACGACAATTATCTTAATTACTTTAATTTAAAAAATTTATATTTGGGAAGAAGTATTTAAAGTCGTAGTTTGAATCTATCATACAAATTTTATCTCATTTAGGGATTAACAGGTTTTGTGTTTTGAGTATCAATCATAAAGCACTTCGAATACGATCGATGCTAAAAGTATATTTTTAAATTATATAGTACTTGATATTACTTAATGTATGATAAAGTGCACGAATTGTAAAGCAAATAATCTGTATTGATTTTGTTGAGAGTAATGACTTTTCCCGTACTTTTATAATTAAAGAAATATGTTTAAGCAAATAAAAGGCGTTTTCCACTGGTCTATGAAAATGCGATTTGCGTATGTAAAAGAAATTTAGTGAATTAATTTTTTTTCCTTCCTGAACACAACCCAATTCACTTGTTCATTGATTGGTTCAAAATCAAATTTTGGAAATTTGTCTTTTCAAATCATATTTTCTGGCAGTGAGAAACCGAAATTTCGGGGGCTTTACAACATTAAAATTGAATGAGTTATCTTCTTGAAACAGATTTCCAGATTCACAATCTTAGTCTTACACACAATTCCACAATCTTAGTCGGAATGCCTTTTCCAAATGGTATTTCACATCGCATTAGCTCTTTGCGACTGACACTTCAACGTATGCATAGGCACATAAAATATATTTTTGCATGCAGTATTTATTAAAAAACATTTTATTTACTTTCAAAAGAAACGCGAATTTTTTTGTGTCTGTGATTGGAAAAATATCTGAAATTTATTGTGGACATATTTCTTCAGCAATATAAATTATGCATTCATTTTATGCAGGTTTTTATGCGTTATAACTATTTTATCAGTCAATTTATAATTAAAGGTATTCTTTTCAAGTTACATAGGGGGGGAGGGGGGACCGAAGAAACCTCATTGCGCATAATTTCGTTCCATTTAACAATAAAATTCATCTCGTCGGGGTGTGGAAGAACTTGGTGCAATCATATTCGACATTTTCTTTACGATTTCAACTCAGCGATTAAACTATGCTATGCCCAAATTGCTTCCAAGAAATTTTGAAATTTCATTAGTAATGGAATAAATAAGGTATTAATGGCAAAAGAAAACCTTAAACAAGCATTTTTCCGAAGAGAAGTGCTAAAGTTAATGGATTACTTGTTTCAAAAGCTTTTACGCAAATGTTGTTCCTTTTAACAAACTGCCAGCCTCAAAACTCTATGTACATTAAATTTAATAATCTAATATATAAAAATGAATGTATGTTTGTTCGTATTTTATATGCTTTAGTACCGTTCATCCGATTGCAATAAAACTTCGTCAACTTATTGCTTGCACTTATGGGAAGGTCATAGGCATAGTACAATATATATGTATCGTATATATAAAAATGAAGACTTTTGCTCCCTTTTTATGCGCTGCCGTACCATTCATTTAATGGCGATAAAACTTTGTCAACTTATTGTTTTGAATCCAGAAAATCCGTTTTTCTCATTTGTTCAGTTGTATGTTGGATGCTCATGAGTTGAAAGCCAAGAAATTAGTTCTTGCTGAAGGCGTAAAAACAAAAAATATTGTCTATACTTAAACATACTTGAATAATAAAGTAAAAAGAAATAGAATAAATATTTATACTTCTCCTTTATATATCATTCAGTTTCATTGAATATATTTATTGTCGACATGAAAATGAATATAATTCTTTCTATCATTCCAAATTAAACAAGATAGCTATTTCAGATATTACCAAAGTAATTTCTTCTTTTTTTTTTTTCTTTTTTTTTTTCAGCAACGCGCCGGGTACCAACTGGTATTGAATATTATTTCTGAATAGAAATATGAAAAGGACTCCAGGATAGAGAAACATCTGAATAATTATATGTTTTTGAGTACTAAACCTTATAAATGGAGAATAAAATAGCGTTTTAAATCCATGCCATTCATAATAAAATTTAAGCTATATTTTACAGTGCATCCAAAACGCTTAGTCTAGAATTCCATTGCATTATATCTCTAAAAATGTAAGGAATGTCTCCGATATTAGTTTTTTAGTAATTAATAATTGGATATTTCCTATCATTTTGAATCAAACATACATCCAACTTTTGCATCTGAGTTAAGTAAATGAAAAATATTATTGAATAATTAATTATATCTGCAATGTATTTTCTATTTTTCCATCAAAAGGCGACTACATTAATAATTTGAGCTATATTTTGCATTTCCAAAAAATGTTTCCAAGAGGATGCTTTTAACGATAAACTTTACAGAATATTTACTTCTATGATAGTTTTTCTATGATTCATTTTCATTTCTATGATAGTTTTATTTATTTCTTTTTATCTCGACGCCTAGAATTTTTTTATGTTAATATGATTTTTCTTATGCAGTGTAATTCAAAATACTTTAGATTAGTACAAAAGCTTACAGACATAATTACAATAAAGCACGGAGCCGTAAACGCAAAAGAAACGCACAGGCAGTGAATTAAATAAAAATATTCCGAATGAAATGTGTAGCACATGCGTTATGAAATACAAATTCAATATATCAAAGCAGTCCATTTGCAAGGATTGCGGTCTTACAAATACCGAGCAGAATGACAAATACAAATAAACAGCAGCAGCAATAATTGCCTTTAGAAATATTTAGTGTTCAAAGAACTTGCCGCCCGAAGTCATGCGCGCTTCACATGATTATATTGATGCAATTGTATTAAACTGCATCAATATGCATTCCATTAAATCTTCATTATATTCTGTGTTGGAGGCATCTTTTTATTTTACTTTTTCTGGGGAAGCAGGAAAAATTTATGGAAACCTTCCTAAAATAATATTTGTATAACTGGTTTCAAGAATTTATTCTTATACAAATCGGCATGAATTTTTTCAAGAAATTCATTACTTTCTTATTTTTTTCTAGTATAAAAATGTCGAAATTTTCGAGAATCATTTATGTCCCAGTAAAATTTTGAGGCAAAATGACAATGAAAATGCGAATATTTTCTAATAATTCATTATATTTTTTGTATCTGACATGACATTTGTTTTATTTATTCCAACATCTCGCAGAATACAGTTTTCTTTTTGATGAAATGTTTAATATTTATTTGGCTCAAGAAATTTTTATTAAATGGCTATTTCCTAACTGTAGCAATTGAATCTCGGGAACAGCAGCAATAAGGAGGTACTCGCAAGTATTAACCGTTTTTCTAAAACTATTGTTCTGCCTTTCTGAGTTAAACCATAAAGTCAGAATCGCAGAACATTTTCCATCCTAATTCAATTAATGATGAAAGTTCAAAGGAACATATTCTTTTGCCTTTGATTTAATGCAGTAATTTTGATGAAAATTTTAAAATATTTGATTATTGCTTTCCGTCATTTCTGAGAGGGAAAAAGTATGCTTTAGTAAATCGGTGGTTGCAAAAAGTAAGCTTCATAAAATGTTAAGGAAGTGAAATTTTAAAATTTCTGTCATTTCATCAACATTTTCAAAAATTTCTCAGCATTAACAAAGATTTTCTTTATTGAAATGGTCTAGACGAATTTTACTTAGTTCCTTCATTTAAAAGCTACCAAAAAATCATTTGAACTACAAATATAAAGATTTTTTGTGAAGAAATCAAATTTTAAGAAAGAGTATTAACTGAATATTTTTTAGGAAACGAATATTCAAGTTTGAAAAGTTGTTTTTTCACATTAAAATATTTTCTCTTTTATTTACCCACAACATCCGCTTTATTTCCGGTTTGAAAAAAAAGAGATATATATATACACACAAATTTACAGCAAGACACCTTCTCTAACCACCTGGTGGATGTGCCACTTCAGCGTTCTGGTGACAACTTCAACTGGAAGCCCGACGAACTGGCAACAGTGGGCACCCGAGCGACTTTGATTAAACGGATTCCACCGGCGACTCGCATAAAGTTGATGAAAAGCGAAAAATTCCAATACGACAATGACAGAGACGCGCCGCTGGCAGAAGCCAATTTGTCCACAAGAAATAAGCCTCGGGGGTAAGAAATGGCCTTCCTTTTTTCCCTCCAGCGTCGCTTTTTCTTTTATTCTTCTTTTTCCCCCAGCATTCCCTTTTCAAATGGCGGAAAAGTAATTGAAATTTCTCTCCCTTGTATTCGATTGCAACGAATTTGTTACAGCAGGAACTTGTCCCGACATCCATAATGGCGCTGGTTTGTCTTCTTAAACTTTTCTATTGTCGCAATGAAGCTGAAATGCAGAATTAATAATCATGCTATTAAATGGACTAGCGAAAATTCCTAATGAACCGTGTTCATAATTTCAAAAAAGTAAATTAAATTTTTCAATGAACTATTGGTGAATCCGATGATTAGAATTACAGAATTATTATTCAAAGAGCTATGTAGAAAATATTAAGTACATTTTTAATAGGACAGACCAAAATAGCACAAGTGGCGTTTGGGGGGAAGAAAATCAATCTGAAGAGCGTTTAAAATGAGCGAGGAAATAAAGATTTATGTATAAATGCTATTTGAATATATTCATAAAATAATTCAACCGTAAACAGAAGGCCGTAAATATTGCACAGATTTATTTGATATCTGGACTTTTTGCTAGATTTTAGAATAAAAACTGTTCTTCTCTATCGGATCTACTTTTTAAGATTCAGTATAAATAAATTATGAAATATATGAAATTTTAAAAATCAATTAATTCCTCGAATTAATGAGGCGTATGTAAAGAAAGAGTATTAGCATCTACTCTTGCACTTGGACTAAATAAAGAGCATACCATCGATACCATACCTCTGATACCATTACATTTTTTTTTTGTCTCGGAGAAGATAAATAGCATGAAATAATTTGTGATGAAGGAATCATTGAGTATCATTCGGTAATTTGTATGGATTTGAAAAGGATTAAATTTTTCCCTTTTCAGAAAGGGGCCATGTGGAACATCAGTGCCTCATGATTCTACAGGATACCTAATCTAAGCAATACCTCTTGTTAAGAAAAGACCATCTCACAAAAGAAAATGTGGTTGCTAAATAAAGAAGTGCTTTTCGTGAGACGGTCGACATGCAGAATACAGATGCCTCCGCAACATACGGAGTTCGGACTAAGTGAAATAATGGGTGGAAACTTTTGATCGGGATGCCCCTTGCCTTCTTCATATTAAGGACAGAAAGCGTGCGTAATGCGTACAGGAAAAGATCATTTTAATAACACTGAAATAAGACAATTTGTTTCTTTCGCGGATTTGATCGAGAAAAAGAACAAAAAGCGTGAATCCCAATCGCCGTCTTAGCTGCTAAAAAAATATCTCATTCTAAAAATGTTTTATACTTAATAGCATGTATAATATATTCCGAATAGTCGGAATCGACGGAGAACAAGTCTTCCAGAGATTAGCAGAGAGCGACGGAGTCAAGCTAGTGCTGAACTAAGCTGTGCGCTACTCTCTGCAGTAGTCTTGCTGTGTGCACGTCTCTCGGCTGAAGATAATTGTCTTCTCTGTGCTGTATATAGTTGTCGTCTTTGTGCTGTCCTGTGTGTCTTCGTATAAATAAACGTAGTTGTTCTTTTGTCTACTGCCGCCTGCTGATTGAGCGTTCTCCTATCACTTCCACTATCCAAACGAACCCGGAAAATTTCGCAACATTTGGTGTTAGAAGTGAGATAGTGGTCAACAGTGTATGGTGAAAACAAGATCTCAGGCTACGATGGCTGATAGCGGTAATGGTGAGTTACTGGCTCTGTTGGCTGAGATGAAGAAATCTATGGAAGCCTTAAGTTAACAAAACTGAAGACATCCAAGTTATCACAGAAGAAATGCAAGGAAGCAGCGAGAGCCAAGTGGAAGAAAAGACTGAAGATCGAATGGAGACCGTTGTCACCGAAAAGGAGCTTAGCCATCCGGAGGATGAACCGAAGTTTAATAAGGAGAGGAACGAACAAGGAGAATGTCAAATAATTGCGGAACTGAAACGGTCTTCTCCGAATGAGTCCCCTGAAGTGTAATCGAAAGTGCAGGCGCTTGGGGATGGAGAAGATGGACTTTCTTCGGACGTGTCTGTTGGTGGCGATTCGTGCTCGATGCCTATGGATGTAAGAGTTAATGCGACCCTGTTTGGATTGGATTCATCCAAAAGATTAAAGGAACTACCTCTCTGCAAGCCTCTTGGTATCTCCTGGCATAGTGACACGGAAGAAGACTATGTGGCTGGAATCGCTAATCCCTGTAGTCACGGTCTCAATTTCCTCCAATAATTCGAATTTGCTGTGGATTTTTCGAGGAGTGTCATACAAATAGGAGACAATGAATCTGCTATGTATCCGGTCAAGTTGTGTCGTTGCAGAAGAGCCCTTCCCGTAAAGGCAGATGTCCTCTTCAGAAGATCCAGTGTGGAGAGCTGCGGACAATTCTCAAGTGTCGAGAATGAGCCGGGAATAGGCGGAGATATTCCCGCGAAAGCTTTGACGATGAAGGCGAATACCTGGCTTTCGAGTGGACTTCAGAAGGCACCGTTGGATCATCCTGATATACGACTGGTTCGATGGAAGAAGTGTAAAGTGATCAACCGACCAGCCTGGCAAGAATTCATTCCGGAAGCCTCTACTACGATCCAGCGTTTCGCTCCATGGGACACAATGCATTTTAAGAAGAGAAATCAAGTCTGGGTGTACCATCCGAAAAGACGAAGTCCTTGTCAAAAGCATTGAGAAGGTTCGGATGGATCGTTAGTCGCCGCCAAATTAGTGAATGATGTCATTTTCGAAAGTGCGGAAGTCCCAAACGCATCAACATCATCACACCATTCGGAAGCCTACGCCAGCTGTTGGATTGAAGTGGGTCTGCTCGGGGCGTGCAGTTCTTAGGAGGGGGACAATGTTACGAATTTGTGATGCGGCTTCCCAGCATAGTTGGTTCCATCATCAGAAAGATTGTTTTACAGTCATCTGTATTGGACGGTGTCCGAGTGTCGCGTTGGAGGTCCCAGAGCTTGGCAACCATTTGGCGACTCGGCGACGAATTTGACGACTTTGGCACCAAAATATATTATACCCGAATCATCGAGAATTTCCCCGATCCGTCCATTAGGATCTGAGATACGCCTCGAACGTTCCTGATTGGTTGAGAGGCTTCTAGCCCCACCTCCTGAGACCTATAAAAGGAGGAAGTCTGCGGCTGCGAGAGTAGTCGGAATCGACAATGAAGAGTAGTCGGAAGCTGCTGGAGAAGAGTAGTCGGAATCAACGGTGAAGAACAAGTCTTCCAGAGATTAGTAGAGCAGCGGCGGAGTCAAGCTAGTGCTGGACTAAGTTGTGCGCTACTGTCTGCAGTAGAATCTTGCTGTGTGCACGTCTCTTGGCTGAAGATAATTGTCTTCTCTGTGCTGTATATAGTTGTCGTCTTTGTGCTGTCCTGTGTGTCTTCGTGTAAATAAACGTCGTTGTTTTTTTGTCTACTGCCGCATGCTGATTGAGTGTTCTCAACACCATATCACTTCCACTATCCAAACGAACCCGGGAAATTTTGTAACAATATGAATGGAAGTGGCGTTACCAAAGCAAATAGGATATACATATTATGTCAAATTACTGTTGAAATCAGCAAAGAAGGCTCTGTAAAAAAATTAGTTGCGAATTTTAAGCAAAAGAAACTTGCTGAGTAGAGTAAAATAACTTTTCCTTCTATTTTTCACTCTTATTGCATCTAATTTATAATTCATCAAAGCAGTAGAGGATTTTTGATTTATCATAACTATTCATCTAAGTTATTGCATATAAACAAAACTGTATCTAAGTTCTTTTAATTAATTTTCAAGTTAAGATTTTTTTAATTAATGCAGTTACCTTAAGCCTATTGTCCCACTTTGAAAAAAAGAATTGATAGGGGAAAACTCTTAGATTTGTTTTGGGTACAAGAAATGCACATAAAACGAATTAAAAGCAGAAAAACATTTTTTCTTACCAATGGATTGTAAATGTGTCGTATATACTCGTGAGGATCCAAATGCTAATTGAGTCATGCATATATTACTAAAAGTAGAATGCCAAGATAAAAACGGTTATTTTTACGAGCGCTCTTTTCATTTCAATCGCTTTGTTAAGAGTTGCAGATATTACTACGATTGGGAATCATCTGCGGATTACTTGATTTTTTTGTTGTTGTTCGTTTTCCTCCTAGAGTATTTAAACAGAATATTTTCAAATCGATATGAATATATCCATTTCAAACAGTGAAATAATTACATAATAAAGTGTTACATAATAATAAATTACATAATAAATAATTATAATAAAGTTTCTTATTATTATAATCTTTGATTTGATATTAAAGTTCTTATTATACGTTCATTTTTAATAATCAAGCAATTCATCCTATATTAGTGCGTTATGAAGAGTAGAAAAAAATTTATTTAAAAAGCATTTTAGCCTAAGAGCATTGGAAATGTTTTAGCGTCGATTTGCTCCGTTTTTTGTACTAACATAGCCTTCTGAGAATCACTGTGAAACAATTTTTAAAATGTTTTATTTAAAATTGCATGTTTAAACAAAAGACAATGGTTGGTTGAAAGAAGAAAAAAAAAATGCTCACCGATTATAATTGAGGAATTTCTAATCTTAAGATTACGGATTGATTATATTTTGATTACAGGACTTTTAATAGAAATTCTCATTATTGGTGTCATAAACACGAACTATTGAAGTTGAGTGTGATATAAATTCAGTTTAAACTGCTATCATTAAATCGGAAATCTTCGAGTTTTCTACTGCAGTAAAAAGGTTTGTATGCACTTAGTGCTAAATAAACCCTTTTGTAGAATATTCGAAAGTGATCTTTAGGGACTTAAAACGACATTATATTTACTTTTAATACTATATATTACATTTTTATGAATGAACAAACATTTTTTATACACATAAATTTTGCAAAAATAAAATAATAATTGTGAAAACAAATAATTTGGAGTTGGTTTATTCTTTAAACTAATTTAAATACAACGCCCACCGTTAATATATTTTGATTTTCTAATGTTTATATGAGGTTTGAACATTTATATAGCTTTCACTATATAAGTATAATCGTGCTTTGTTTCATTAAAATGTTATATTAAAATCAAAAAGATTATTTATTTATTGTTAACTAAAGACTTTTTAATTTGTGCCAATCAGATTAGTATAGATGGAATTTTATAACTGATTTTTTGTTGTACTAGATTTTTGAAATTTTCTGCATCTGTGTGTCGTCAATACCGATACCTTACACATTTTTAAAAAAATCAGTGAATCGGTTTGCTTGAATGGAATTTTTATTTCATTCCAGTAGTGCCACTTTGTACTGAATTTCAGAAGTAAATCGATGACAAGATAAAAAAAAAAAGTGAAAAAAATAATGAAAAAAAAATTCTGATATTTGATGCTCTCATAGGTACCAGTATTTAGAAAAAAATTTAAAATCAATTTATTTTATTTTCTGTTTTGAAAAGATACTTGTCTTTATTTTGCAGTCTAATTACAAATTTTGTTTCGTTTATACATATATCTCGTAGCTTAAAATTTTCCCCTATCAGCATTTGCGTCTAGATAATGCGATGTTATATTTATTCTTTCGTGAAATGTTTAATGTCGTGTTTTTCTATTGTTTTCAAAAGTTTGGGAGTTAAAATTTTGCATATTTTTTTTTATTTTGAAGTAATCATCATAATGATTTGAGATGTGATAAGATATAAGATCAAGCAAAAGATTATGAAATGTGCAGACTTTATAGTTTATTCACCCACATTTAAATGTCGGTATTCTTTTCCGTCATCTGATTCGACGTTTGTCAATTTTTCATAACTCAGTCAGCGTCGCGTCTTGTCTTCAGAATGAGGATCATTAAATCTTATTGCATCTATAAATAAGACTTTTCATAACTAAGATATGAAACACTCTTCAGTTCTATGGTGAGGCTTTTTCAGTTCAGCGTGAACACAAATGAATTTTATTTCATTTTTTGTTTCTGCATTAAATTTTCATTTTTAGGAGAAATGAATGTATTTTCAATGGATAAACTGAATGAACACAAATGGAATAGGCTCTTAAAATAGCACTTATTTTTAATGCATTACTAAATCTGTTGCCAAAATTTGTTACCAGCTCCTCTCGGAAGGATGGTATGTCGATTTTGATGTTTGCTGACGGTATTTTGGCTATTGATACTCCAAGAAGGGTTTATTTCTTTAGTTTTTTCTTTTTGAAACTGTGGCTCCGTTGTCTTATTTCACGCGGATGATTTCTATTTCGAGGGTCAGTCATCTTCCCTCCGAATCACTCTGACTATATCGAAAAAACCAGTGTATTTTGTCCACCAAAGACAACTAGTATATTTTAAAGTCCCATATAGGTATTCAAAATTTACAGTTACGGACTTTTTTTTTTTTTT
>JAPMOR010062595.1:1577961-1637819 GCA_026543865.1 Argiope aurantia | reverse complement strand
GAATTTCTGAATGCACGATGAGTGTAGAAATATTTATTGACTTTAGATATTACTAATGTTAACCTAATATATGAATATAATTTGAATGGTCATAGAAGCAAAGTAAACTATTATCCTAAAAGTGTGAATTCAGGTCATATGGTAGAATGTAATCGGATCATCACAGCTACTGAATGACATTAATTCTACGTGTTTCATATACAGAAATTAAAAGTTTATTCGCAGACTAATTTATACTGAAAATTCAGAACCATGAAATCAAAAAATTTGCAATCGGCAAGTAGTTACCTCAAGAGTATGCCAAACGTGGGTCGATTTTGCAATTTTCTTCACTTGTTAATTCTTTGCTGTTAAATTTGGCCTTGCGCAGAGATTAAGTTTTCAGAAAATATTAAAAAGTTTTGTCTCATAAGCAGACTTAAAAAGGGTTTTTCAGTTTCCATTTAAATCCATGTTCCTCAAATTTATTAAATAATAAATGTATAACCCTAAATAAATGCCTTATTATCAATAATTTAACTATCACGAAAATCGATATTTTCTGCTAACAAATTGGCGACTAAAGGCAAATGCAGCATAGATATTCAAAACTTTAATTACGTGATGTGGTCTTGAATGACAGATAACTTGAGACATCCCTGTAATCGAAATGAATTAATTTTATTTTAATAGGTAATATGCGACGGACCAGAAGTTGGCAAATTCCAAATGCCAGAAAAAATTTATATCCTTATTTTGAATATTGAATATAAAGTTTCTTTTCAGCAATTTCTAATAGTGTACTCACTGATTAGTTAAAATTATTTATTTTCTTGAGTAGTGTTTGAGAATATTGGTAAATTCATTTGGCGCTTATAAATGGTATTTTAGTGTAAATAATGCAACATCAATTCAATTGAAAAGAAAAAGCTCTTTCCTCTACACCGAATAGTGTTGAATGAAGAATATTAAGAAAAATGAATTTTAATGAACCACCTTGTAATGTATGTCCCTTCATATATAATGTTAAATTTATTCGTGCAAATTTCTAATTCTGTTTTAACTACAATATAAATAAATTGAATTATGTTAAAACAGCTGAAAAGGAAAAATTCTTTCCTCTACACCAAATAGTGTTCGAAACGGTGAGAAATCCTTAAAGATTTTGCCGAATATTCGGAATAATATTACTATCTTACAATTTATTTATTTTTAATTTCGATATTTATCTATGTATTTTTACAAAATATTTTTAACTTAACGCTGTTGTATTTCTCAGTTGTTAAAGAGATCCCTTTGAAACATCAACAGGCGACCAAAGTTAACTGCAATAAAATATTTAGAGTTACATCATTGTTGTTTTATTGTACAACAACTCGCTCCTTCCCTCGAATGTTTACGTTCTTATCTTCCAAAATAGGACAACTCTTTCTCTGGTTGTCTGGAACAACATTCCCACCCCGTCCTTAACGATGACCGTTCATTAGGGGGAAGAGCGCTCCCTTCAACAGGGGTTTAGCGCCTCGGAATGTGCTCCAAGCGTTTAATATCACTGGGAGGTTGGAGGAATGCTCCGCTTTCAATTAGCTCCGCCGACCAACAAACAGATGGGGAGAGGCGGGTAAAAAGGCCATTGGGCAGGAATGCAATTAGCCCCTGCATCTGGCGGCCGTCACAAATGACAGTGGCAGGAGAAAAAGTTTGCATGGCAGTGGGGTGCTGTTGGTGAGGGACTTCGACGTAGATAATGCAGTAATTACAACTGCAGACAACAATTGCACGGGTTCGCGTAAAAGGTTTCATCACAAGCACTCGAATGAGGAGATGGTAAATAGATTTTCGCTGATGAAATGTGAAGTGCTTTGCGATTTTGATTGCCCTTTAAAAAGTTGAAGAGGTTAGGTGTTATTTTATACCTGCAATATATATAATACTAGCCGCCTTTTGCGACCAGCCGGTTCGCCAGTATTACCGCCCGCTACAATTTTCAATTAAATATTTTAAGTAACTGGTCTCTTAAAGGATTCTCAAACAAAACATTTTTTATCTTCAAATTTTGATAGTCATACCAAACTTATATTGTTTAGATCGTTTCGTTCAATTTACTATATATATTTTGCTAATTTGTAGTCATTTCCGGCAAAATTTCAACTTTAATTTAAAATGTAAATGATGAAATTGCAATTAATACTAAGATATTTTTTAATAAAACCAAGCGTTATATTTTATTTATCATCATTATTGTTATTTATTAATTATTATTATTATTGAATGTGAGTATCGCAAACAAAATCGCTCGGTATTTAAGTCTTATGTTAAATACAAAATATTTTTTCTAATTTATGTAATATCTCAAACAATAATTCAACTAATATTTCTGAGATTCAGCATAAAATTCAGTTTTTAGTTTTTCTTTCAAAAGGATTGAAATGAAATCAATAATAATACTTTGTTCCTGCCTGTAAATATACTTCAAAAATTATGAAGTCTAAATTTAATGCAGTAAGGTATCATATTCTGAGAAATAGATAATAGGATAGATAATAGACAATAGGATAGATAATAGACAATGCAGTCAATAGGATAGATAATAGACAATCATCCAACGAAATAAGGGAGCTGCTGAAAACAAGGGAGATTATTGCCTGTCAGATTGAGAATCGTCGTCTTGATAAGGTACGCTACAAATTCATTTAACGATAATGCTGCATCTCATTATTGCCACATTTTGAAGCGTTGCCAAAGACAATTATATTAGCCTGCGTTGAATAGGCAATTTTCTTGTAAAAAATCATTATGCATTATAAATAACAAGTCACGCTATTAAAAATCCATTTGAGTGTTTTTTCGAAATGGATTGCTATTTTACAAGGATTCCTACGGAGAGAATTATTTCGCTTAATGTGTTATGAATCTGATTCGGGAACAAATGGCGCTTGCCAAGCGAGATTCCACTGTACTCTTCTTACGTTGATTGCCCCTGATATTTCCGAATCTATCGTATCAAATCAAGGTGAAAGAAGACGCAAACTTAGAATGAGAGTTGTTGCTTGATTGCACTATTCTTCCTTTATTATATTTTATTCCGTCTGCAAAAAATGCAAAGTATCTCTTATAGTGTCGGGTTGTCTCGCCACTTCCTTCAATAAAAATTTGAAAACGTGACGCCTCGAATCATTATTTCCCCAATAGGATTGCCTGGTAAACATAAGGAGAAGAGAAACGACATGGAACATGTGACAAGAAATATATTTTAGGGCTTTCAGAATATTCCACCGAATATTTTTCGTTTTCGGGAGCTTTTTTTCACGGGTGAAGCGGAGAACGCTTGCCTCCCTTCCGATTTGTGTCTAGATCTCTCAACTGGTATAAGAAATGGAAATAACTTTCTTGGGAAGGAACGATCTCTTCATTGAAAAAAGATCTCAATTTTAAATAATATTTTGCCTTTCGAGTGCTTTTCAAAGACCTCCCAGCAGAAATCCTCTCCAAATGTGTTTAAATAAAATCTCTTGTGGTTTGTTTTGTTGAGAGGAGAGCGAGCGGATCCATTCTGAAATCGTGTTGAAGAGCTCCGAAGAGAAGATTAAAAGATCTTGTAGCGGAATATGTCACTAAATATATTCAATTCAGATTTTCTGGGGGTTTTCACAGCTGTGAATTCATTACTTTGTAAGAAATTTATTTTTTAAGGTGGTAATACAAAAAATATTTTATAAATTATTCGGCTAGTTGAAAAGGTCGGGTAAGAAAGCGAAGTGTATCTTTAAGTTATTCAGTCAATTAAAAAAAATAAAAGCTCTATGCTATCTTAAAATGATTCGCGTCATATGCAAAAGAATTTATTTATTTAAAAAAAGGTAGAAATGAAAGTTTATAATCATTTATTGAAATTAATAATGCAACTTAAAGAAAACTTTAAGTTTGTAATATTGCGCTATTATCTACTGCATAAATCATACTGTGCCATAATGCTTTATATATGAAAAATATTATTAAGAATGTTAAATAAAGAACACTTTCTCAATGTTAAAGATGTGCTATAATATCATTAAAATAGAAAATTCTGTCGTCCTGTCAAACACGATATATAAAATAACTGGTTAAGTGGACACCATCATAACAATTCAGTATAAAAATTGTTTCATTAAATTATCAAAGACAGCATCATCTTTACTCTAAATAAACCAAAATAGTGAATTATAATGACAGCTCTGAAATTCAGTCAAAGCATAAATGTAAAATTCAAATGAGTTGGCATCATAATACCGGCCATCGACGAAGCATTTGAAATAATATGCTCCTTCAATCATAGTAACAACTCTTATAGTTGCGAGGTCTACAAAAAATATATTAGTGCACTACACAAGACTCTTTTCGAACAAATGATTTGAAGCTTTTCTTAAACTTTATACCTTGCTTAGACATTTAATTCTAAAAATTTGTTAAAGTCGTCAATTACTTATTGATACGAATATTATAATTTTTTAAAAAATTAAATAATTTAGTAATAAAATTATTAATTTTTGCTTTTTACTGCCTTTGTGCAGAATAAGTACACAAGCTCACTGACCCTCACTCATACGCTGCCGTGTCTCTGAGTTTGAAGGGTGCCATGATTCGATTCTTGTCGCATGATTTTTTTCAGTGTGATTTGTTTCGCATATATTTGCAATACTCTTTTAATGACACTTGGTGATGTAAATCTGCGCTTTTAGCGCAGTACTATGGCTGATAGCTGGTAAAAATCATTACTCACTTTTTTGTAGACAAATAACAATATCAATGCATGCTCTTAATAAATTAGGAGGATGCGTAGGGAAAATTAGAAACACAGCCCTTGAAAATGTCGAAAGCCTTACCCTTTATGATGATTATCTCTCTGTGTCTTTCCAAACTACAGGAATTCGACACTAACATAAAGGCGAAAAATTAAATCTGATTTTTAAAAGACGTAGAAAAGAATATATGCTGAGATATATTCCTTACAAAGATGAAGCAATACCAGAAAACAAATATGTCCATCACAACAATGGAAAAATAATAGAAAATCGAGTAAGTAAAAAACAACAGCAATTCAACTTTACATCAACTGAAGGAATGTCAAATTTTCAGATGTTCTGGAAGCTATCTGATTCAGAATTGATATCAGTTTTCATGGGGTACAAAATATTGCTGTAGGAAACTGTTACTTTCTCAATTAAATATCCGATGTCTATTAAATGAGTGTGTTCGGAAGACTCGATTAGGTGTAAAAATCGCCAACTGTCATCAAGACAGAATCCTTATAACCGCCTGGTTGATTCCCACTCCACTATTTCTAACTTTTCAGAGTCTCCTACTCTCTCGATATTGTTTTCGAGTAATAACTTGACTACTACTGGAAAATTACTTTAATACTGAAAACTATCTTTACGATATAAAGAAAAATTGTTTACAAACGATCAAAGTATAAATTAGTTGTGCAAAACAGAAAACAAGTCATAAAAGTCTGTACACTCTCTCAAAAACAGGGCCGCGGTGGCCAATGGATGAGGTTCAGACCAGGAGGATTCCAGTTTATATAACCGATTCATCATTCTTACGGGGATTTGGTATATTTTAAAGCTCACGTCATGGATCAAACGTTTTAAAAGGAAGATTTGGAGAAAGAATCGCAGTTTCTGATCCCACGTCATCTGACCATGGTGCTTTCTTAAAGAGACCTCGTCTTATTTCAAATTATATTTTAGTTTGATTTAATTTAATTATACTAAAGATTTCAAAACTTCATAAAATATTTTGTCGTATAATTCTAATAATTACCAAACTCCCGTATCCACCCATTCTTAAAATGAGGAATACCGTTGTTTTTAATAACCAAATTAACATTCGTTGGTTCGTTAACCATCTCGAATGCTTTCTCTCATGGACGGCCTCCAGAATCTTCTCTCGAACACCCTTTAAGGTGTTCAATTACATTGTGTAACTAAATGCAAATCTTGACAAAGTTCTCATTTATGAGAAGTCATCAGAACAGCCCGGATGATTGGCGACTAGAATTCAATGGAACAGAGCCAGGGGCGAAAATTCCGTCCGGATTTCTATCCTCGTAAGTTCGGGTATAATATGAGTTTCATTTGATGCCCCAGCTGGTGGGCATAGCAAAATGTTTTTCGTTCCTGCCAGTCATACAGTATGAATACCCAGCACTAGGCATGCATGGATAGAATTTGAATGGTCTTTATTAGAGAATTGTTTTGTATTTCTCTGTTTAAATTAAAATATGTTGCTAAATATATAATTCTACTCTATGAATAGGATATTCTATTAGCATGATATGGCCGGATCTGGCTCTTATACCAGAAAGAAAAGCTAAAGGAGCAACCGACTATGATAATTGTTTCCTTACTGTGCCACGCAGCATTCATGCCAAATTCTTAAAGTTGAGAAAAAAAATCGATTCATTTGAAATACATTCTTCGGTTATATTTTTTTAAATTAAGGCATTTAAAAGAACTAATAAAAGGAATGTAAATTGGATAGTTCCCGGTTCGTTTTTTACATTATATTTTAGAAATGTACTATTAGTAGCTAAAAATAATTCGTTTCGATTGAAAATTTTATATTGATTGTATACTATTGAATAAAAGAAGCAATTGAATTTTAGCATTTTTTTTTTTCCAAATCAGAAGGAATGATCCACCCTGCCAAAAGCCCATCATAATGCATTTTGAATCCGTCTGCATTATGAATTTCTTTTTGAGAATCAAATATGACTAATCAAATGCTTGCAATTACTAATAACAAACCAAGTAACTACTTTTAAAATCTTCAACCTGATTCCGTTAACCAGTCTCCCCCCCCCAATAATTTTTAACAATTAATCATAGGGCGTGCAAATTGACGATTTCTAAATATCTAGAAAACACCAATTTCGATTAGCGAACGAATTCAGGAAGATAACTGGAATCCCACCCGAATCGGCTAAGTTGAGCAATGATTTTTTACCCGCAGTTTCTGGCATCTTTTACGGCATTCCAGCTCATTCAATAATATTAAAAGCAATTCGTCTGCAAATACTTCATTACTCATAGCGTTATATTTTAACCAGATAAATCCACTTATAAATATATTCTGGATTAAACTAGAGGGGTGTATGAAATAACAAGGAGATTCTATACAGAGGAACAATTATTCATCGGGAAAATCAGTTAGCATCAAAAGAAATTGCTAAATCATAAAATCAATAACAAAACTTTAAATACGCATTTCGCTTCCAGAAATAGATTTAGAGGATCAAGTTAGCAGTAAAACTATTAATAAAATTCTTTAAAAAAATTTAACAGGCCGGCGGAATTTACGAAAGAGTAAGAGGTGGGATGCAGAAAAAGGAGTTAAGACCAAATATTCAGTTTTCTCGTTTCTAAAATTATTTTTATCTCTTACCTCACCAATTTTCAAAAAATCAGTGCTTCATTTTCTGGTGTAATTTCCAGAAATAATTTGGATTTCTATTTTGAAGCTTCGCATGAACAAGTTTAAACATTCGTACTTCTGAATGAATCCATCGTTTTATACATGTTATTTCAATCTCTTTTTCATGTGTTCAATTTTTGCACACTTCATAATCAATTGCATACGCGCTTTCGTTTTCTTATTTACTTTGATTTCAGATCAGAACTTTTACACGCGTGTATGGATTCAATTTATTATTCAACGCTAATTTATTTTCATATAAATCTGCATATCAATTTTATTTCCAAACATCTCTCGTTCTGTTTCGAATATGTTATGCTAAAACACTGAAGTGTTGTTATTCAGTTTCTTTAAAGTTCATCTATATCCACTGGAAGGTTTTCAAAGTAATTTTAATCTGAAGCGAAATAAATCAAATCATAAAAGCAAAATCTTTAAAATTAGATAGAAAAAGAAAAGAAATTCGAACGTTGTGTGAATCGAAACAAAAATCCACTTTTTCTCCTCCGCTTGTTTGAAATGAACTTCGGAATGAAAAACAGCAAACAGCAATACAAAAGATTCATCCGATTGATAAATAAATAAATACTCTGTGCTCGTACGCTTCCAATCTAATTATTTACCTTCCAGAATGCAATCACAATCGAAAAGAACATATTCATATGTGAACAAAACAGCATTCGATAAATTTCGCTCTGTTATTTGTTATTCACCTATTAAGGCTTTTGGCAATGCGAAGAAATTTCGGAAAGAAAAAGAGAAACGAACGACTTCAAAATCAAAATGAGAAAAGAACCCAATAAAAGGAACAAGAAGGAAGGGAGGAGGAGACAAAATTCCATCTCCTTTGTAAAGGGAGGGATGGAGAAGATTAAAAAGAGCAACAAGTAGGAGGTTTTCCCTCCTTCTCGGTGCACTTGCTTGAAAGTAATGAAAAAAAAAACGAGAAGAAAAGCTACCTTAAATTAAATTATAACCGAAAATAGGCAAAATTTCTATCGCATTTTGAGTAAATCTGTTTCTTGAACCTGAAATATAACCCACGATAAAGATGCATGTTCTATTGTCTACCTAAAATATTGTTGATCTTTGAAATATTTCGAATGCCTGTCATTTCGTTTTGCTTTTCGGTGAAGAAAGTATCTTAAGAAAAAAAATAATCCCAATAATTTGCACAATATATATATATAATATGAAGGTAATTTTATGATAAATGTTGCTGAAATATTAAGTATGATGATACGAAAATACGAAGTCAATCTCATTGAATGTCAGATTTCTGTAAAATGTCTCTTTCCAGGAATGGAATCTATGAATGTTTGAAAATAATCTTAAAAATTGGTTTCTAGAATCTTTGTCCAATAATTCACGAATAAATTGATTTAAACCAATCATTATCCCAAGTATATTTTATTGTATTATTTCATAATTCTTACTTTTTCTTTTACGAAGAGAAATTATTGTAATTGTAAGAAATTCGAACTCAAGGTTTTGACAAATCTTTTCATTTCATACTTCTCTTCATTCGGAAAACATAATTTTAACGTCATGTATGTCTGTCTGTGAATTCAATAACTCAGAAGTACTTTGAGGCCGATGGATAAAATTTGGAATGTAGTGTTAACATCAAATTTGTAAATTTCTACCAAATTTTCAAAAAAAAATCATTTATAGGAAGTCTGGTTGGTTTTGTTTTCCCAATGTAATTGCACGAAATGAATAGGTTCAAACTTAGTGCTCGGATTTAGCAGCTAAAATGTAGAATCTTAATAAGTCTTGAGCAAAATCTGGCATGGGTTGACCGTTATTCTGTTTCATTTGCATGCATAAAAACGCGGTTATTCAAAAAAAAAAATAGCAATTTAGCTAAATAAAACTTGAAATTTTAGCAACTTAAGATTCTTATCAAAGTTTGATTCAAATCTAGCAGTGAATTGATTTCCTGGCTTTCTGTACTTTCATATGCACGTAAAAGATAACTCAAGAGCTCATGATTTAAATAAATGAAATTTGGTATGGGACAGCTGTTATTCTCTGTCAGATGTAGATTTCAATCCATTAGAAAAATACTATCGAAAATACATATTTGATTTTCGCATGCTTGTGTATTAACCGCCAATCAAGCATAAATCTCCAATCAAAAGAATCGCCGAAATTGCACTCCATATTTAGTAAAAATACTAAATGTACGCCAAAAATTTACATTTTGTAACTCTTATCCACCTGTGTCAATGCAACGCACTCGCAGTCATATTAAAAATACGGATAGCATCTTTATTAGAGAGGACGCGAGAATGATTTTGAGGGGACTGAATTTCTACAGCTGTGAGGCGCATAAAAAGTATAAAATGAATACTTTAATTGCGGAATCGGATTTCACAATTATAATTTTAAATCGAAAAGAATAAGTAAATTTATACTACAAAAATATTTAATTTTCAAGACTTGTTTCAATTTTTTTTTAAATATCACATGGAATTTTTTGTATTTTGTGATATTTTCATATAATTTTATGAATTTTGAAATTTGGTTTAGAAAAGAGGCGAAACAATGCTATAAAAATGCAGATGATGAACAATGAATTTTTAACACATTGTCATCATTATCTGCGATGTTTCGGACTAGGAGTTCAGATTTCCTTTGCTTTTTTATTTTCTCGTATACAGTAAAGATATTATGATCATCAAAAAATTCGAACAAGTGATTTTGACGCAGTTTCCACATTTCAGATCTTCCCGAGTACGAAAGTCACATTTTTGGAATTCTGCCTGGCTCTGTGTGAATACGACAACCAAAAACGCTTTGAGCTTTCCGAGTAGAATTTCGAAGGCTTTCTTAATATAAAATGTGTAGATTTTTATTAAATTTTCTATGAAATCCATTCCTAGAAAGTCTGTCAGTCTGGTTGCATGATTTCAAATGCACACAATAATAACAAAACTTATAGAGCGAAATAGATGAAATTCGATACATCAATTTAATAACAAAACTTATAGAGCGAAATAAAGGAAATTCGGTACATCAATTTAATATTTAAAGTTTTAGATGTATAGCAAATCCTTTCATCTGTCCATATAAATGCAAAACTCAAAAATCCAACAACTTTTATTAATAAAATTTGGAACACGGTGTTAGTTTCTAAAGTGTGAATCCTTGTCACACTTTGTCAAATTTTGAATAAAATCCGAGAAAGAGTTTACCGTCTATTGGTCTGCTTAATTATAAGTGTGTAGACGCGATGCCTCAAAAATACGATGAATAAAATAAATGAAATTTCAGTATGGGATTGAAATTGTAGTTCGGTTCGCTGAATTAAAAAAATATATATATCTGAACACTCGCGAGAATCCTGCCTAGTCAAGATCCACAATTTTATGGAGGAGGGGGGGGGGAGGTAACATTTTAGAGAATACATGTGAAAGTTTTAAGCAAAGCCTCTCTGCCGGTATCTCGCATTCATGCTAGCCTTTCCAGAAATTTTTCATTGAAACATTTCTCTCTAATGTGATACATTCAAGCATATTGCAGAGAGCGTCTGCCCCACAGCATCTTCCAATTCCCAGAGACATCTCAAATAATAGAAAAAGGCTTCATTACACATTCTAGTTACGGAAGAAATCTTTCGAGAATCCTCCAAACACAATTATTGTACCGATGTCGCCAATTTTTATTTCCTCTGAGAGTTTCATTTCTAGATATCTAATCCATGGTCGCCGCCCCCCCCCCCCCCCTCATAGCTCTCAAGTTTCGTTAAGTATTACGAAATAAAATGTTGATAGATCAATTTCGTCTATTCATTTTTTTTTCATGATAAAATACTCAATGTCTATATTACAAATATTATTTAAGCTCATACTTCATTTGTTAGAATAAAGTGCAGCTCAATAAAAGTAGCTGATGTCTAAATTAAAGCACTTATTATGATGTACAAGCCACTGGACAAGTTATGAAAAATAAATTAAAAACTAAAAGGTATAATGCGATTAAAATAAAAAAAATGTTCTATTTCTTAGTTCATTAATAAAAATATGCTTATAAAAATTGAAGTTATAATTTTAAAAAATATATCGTGGATTACTCAACATGAAAAACAAGCGGTAAGTTATAATTCTTATTCCTCGAGCCCAACTAAGCAAATTTGTTGAGACTGAATGTAAAGGAAATGCGTATCTGTTCTATAAAAAGATGTTTTCTGAAATGACTATACGGCATACTTTTTTCCTCTTTGTCGAATATTACCTTCCTTTTCCTGAAACGGACAAAAAGAATTTAATTAAGGGAGAGAAATTCTCTCCCGACCACATTTCTCGAGAGCTCTGACAATGAATGGCGACTGAAAATTGATCTAAAAAAGGAAACAGAGCAATCGAGGAATAAAAAACGTTCCGTGCTTGAAGAAACTCGAAGTGTCGCCTCGAAACCCGAAAACGGATACTTGTTTGCAGGACAAAAGATGAGATATTTTGCATAACACAGAATTTTGTGTTGCCACATGCCACGGTTAGTAACAAAAAAAAAAAGTTAATTTTAAAACGGAATGTTTAGAATATTAGTTTTTTTTTTCAACTAAGAGAAAATCTCTTTTTTTTATATCGTTAAAGATTGAAATTGCATCGATATAAAGAAAATGCTTTTTATCTCGTTCTTAAGGTAGTTTTACTGCTTATGATATCGACGTGGTAGATTCACGGATATGTGTCCGAAAACCGCGGTATACGTTTTGTGTCTACCTCATAATACGTATTTAAGCTTGTATTGAATATTTTCAGTACAATGGATCCATCATTATGTTTGTGTAGAATGATTGCCTTAATAAACTCTTTTATTATTTTCTCGCATACGAAGTGACGTCTAACAATTACAGAAAAAGTACCTTCATTGTCAGAAAATTCGAGATTCTGACGAATCTTCGCGTTTCCACGAGTTTTGGAGATTATGTTTGGATGTTCCCCTGTGAACGTGATGACTCGAAAATGCTCTGCGTTGGGCAAATGAAATCCGGTGTTAATACCGAATTCGTAAATTTCTGTCAAATTCTGAACGACGTCCGTTCGGTGGAAGTCCGCCAACGAGAGATAACTGCAGAGTTAAAAGAACTGGATAAAGTTTAAGAGACTTAAAACAATAGACACAGTTTTCGCATCTAAAGCGTAGATCCGAATCAAATTTGGAACTAAATTCATTAAAGGGTTGGTCTCTTATCTTTGCTTTCGTTTCTTGTAGCTCTCATAATTCAAAAATGCAATGGCTTTAACAAATGAAACTTCCTGTATGATCTCGTAAGTATAATTGTAGTTTTGTATCAAAATTTGATTTCAATTTGTCAAAAAACAAACAAACATTGGAAATACATTTGCCTTTCTGTTATTTGTGGTTTTTACCAGTGATTAATGGTAAAAAAAAAAAAACTGCCAAATATCGTACTCTTTAGATTCTTTCGTAATTACTGTTCGTCAGTGACATATTATTAAAGCAAATGTACCAGTTTTCTTTATTATTCCATGGAGAAAACAACTTCCATTTGCTGGACTATGAAAAGAAAAATGTGAGCACTGGTAGCATTCGTGGCCTTGCCCAACATCTACAGTTTTGTACCTGCGATAATAGAGAGCGTACGAGAATGTTTCAGGGAGAACACTCCCGCTGGTTCATACTGAGAGGTACTTTTTGTTATTATAACAAAAGGAGTTAATAGGTATGCAATAATTAGTTCGAGTCATACTATAAAATTATTGAACCTAACACATGAAACATATAAAAATATGCAATAATTACTTTTTTACAGGAATGATGCTTTATTGACTTAAACTTTTTATAATTAGAGCTTTTGATCCCTTTATACAGTTTCTAACTATACGTTCTAAGTTTTTTTTAATGATTTTAGAATTACTTAAGAATATTTAATATCAATAATATGGCATTAAAGAAAAAAAAACTTTTGTAATAAAACACGTTTTTGCTTATTTTCTTGAGAACAGTTTGAATATAACATTACGAAAATGAATTATTCATTTTTCAAAAAAACAATGTTATTAAAAATGGGTGTAAAACTTTCACTCCTCCAAGCTTAAAATTTTATTATTTATTTACCCAAGGACGAAATGTTTAAATTCCTCTCTAGCTATTCACTATTTTATTGAGGTCCACCCGACTGTCCAGCTAATCAACGATTGCAACTCAAGTAATAAATGACATTTTCGAAATGGGTCGGTAAAACTCAGTTTGCAAATTGTTGAGTAATACGTTAAAACTCTAACGGGATATTACATTTAAAATGGCTTAGTTATAAGCGTCGTGACAGCTAAATTGAACTTACTGTCCTTTATGGGTTGGTCCACTATTTATAAATTGCTGAACGGTGATCATTCAACCACTTTACAGAGACCTGGGGGCATCAAATTTGGAGGATGAGATTTCTTGAGTGGACATGAACAAGGAAAGGGCTTTTCAAAATTGTTATAAAATTTTTTAATAAAAATTAATCGAAATGTTAGTACTTTCTCCCAATAATAATATTAAACAACACCCAGTTTTACATCGGAATTTAAAAAAGTAAGCTTTTTGGAGATATCAGTTTAATTTTTATGTAAGTTTTTCTCTATTTTTAATAACTTTTTAAAAATATTTGAAATATATTTCATATGACTTTTCACTGTTTCATACAGAAATTAAATTCACTTGCATTACGAAGTTATTAAAAAAATTTGCATGCTAGTAATAACAATAAATTTTAAAAAATAATACGAATACAAAAAGCTTTATAATTCTACAATGTTCAGAAATATTAATTTGAATCTTCCTTAAAATTTTTGTCATTAGCATAGTAACTAGCATGACACTGAAATATGTCATTCATGAAATGAATCAGAACTATGATAGCATTTTGCATTTGCTTATATTTTCTCGTCAAAAACAGGAGCAGAAAAAAGTAATCAAAAAACTAATCAAAAAAGCTCAGTGGTAATTTGTTGTTGATTGTCTATTTTTTTCCTTTACTAAGAGAATGCCTTATTGGCAAGAGTCACGAGATTTGGATCAATCTTCACATTTTAGATGTATTTTTAAATCAGCAAAAATCAAATTTTTTGGGGATCACATCTTTCCATCTGTATCAAATTTTGGATCCACCCTGATGTGAGGCATTAAAGATCCTTCAATTATCCGTCTAACATTCTGAGTACGCAATAATGTAACACTCAAAAATGCAATAATATGTTCAAATAAATACCCAAAAACTCGCTATAAAGTAACTCAAAATGGCAGTAAACCAGATGGATAAAATTTGACATATAATTTTATCAACATGACTCTGATTCTGTATCGGATCTTTGGCTAAACACCGTCGATTGGCTGGCTTGTATATTGGTTTGCCAATTCATATGCTTGTGAAAATGATAACGCAAATGTCCACATAGCAAAATGTGTTTAGTTCTATATTGATTTTTATTATCTCCCAAGAAAACTGTGGATTTGCGTTAAATGATGTATTTCGTGAAAGGGAAAAATGCCCGTGTCTCTCTGATTCATGAAAATTCGGAAATGAAAAGAATGGAATTTGTTACACTGTTTTTAGGTATCATTCGATCGACTCGAACAGGTCTAAAGTGGAACTCGATTATTTTCACTATACAAAAAAGTTGAACACCAAAGTCGAGTTAAGGCGCGTTCCATATTGTAAAGTTACACATGAAAGTCAAAAAGACGTCTTATTGATATTTTCTGAAGAAAAGAATATAAAGCATCTTAAAAATCAGAGTAGCAATTTGTGTGTGTGTGTGTGTATATATATATATATATCGAATTGAAATGCGAGAAATTATCAAATTATCAATACAGTGGAGAGATGGAATGAATAGACCAAACATTTTGTCTTTTTTCAGTCAACCATTTTAACTTTTAATAAGATCTTTAACAAGAAATTCTGCTTAACGGATTCTCTTTATTTCCCTGCATGTCTTCGGTCACACATTCGAATAGGAATTCAGTCAATGAAATGCCTTGCTTTTAATTACATTTCTTATGTAGAATGCGTCAAATGATTCATTTTGCATGATATTTTATTGAAGTTCAATCAGAATTGTAGATAGTAATTTTTTTAAGCAAAGGGTCACATTCTGAATGCATTTTTGTATCTTTGCATTTTCAGTTCAACCTTTATTTGATATTAAAACAATTTCAAAATCTTTTTTTAACAAAAGGTAAATATATATATATATATAATATTTGGGAATACAATTTGCTAGTAAGGTTCCATAAAAAGATTCCTTTAAATGTTCGGAAGAATTATTTTGAATCTCTTTTTCTTTTCGCAATGCTGAAAATTTAGTTTCTTTTTCAAAAAAAAAAATCTAAGTTAATTGGGTTTTTTTGTGGCGCTGTTACTGCCTGTGATATAATTTGTATTTTAAATCCGCACATTTATTTCAGATAGAGATGACTCTGACTTGCTAACTTATATATGCAAAGATGCGAGAAGCTTCTATTGCGGTATAAAATTAAATTTTTATGAAACTCTTAGTTTTATATTACGCGGGAATATTTTGTCTGCTCTATTGTGTCGAATCCTTTCCAGTGGCCGAAAACTTTACGGTCCTGTATTGTTATTGGCGCCAGCGACTGGGTTTAATTAAATCCCGCTGCGATTGCCTTCACACAAGAGGCATACACTACAGAATCGTTGTGTGCACTGAACAAATAATTAAGTGTAGTTCTCCGCGTGTTATAAGGAGTCTCTTGCAAGTACCCGCAGGATGTTTACCCTCTCCTTTATAACCACCTTCCATTGTTTTTGTGAACAAAAGGACATCGATGAGTTTCAATATAATATGTTTACAGCTCTTTGGATGGAAGTAGAAGCACTTTTCTTAAAACTGATGCCAGAAAAAAATCCTTCAATTGTGGCTTGGGACGACATAAATGTTAGAATAGATGGCTCAGGAGATGGAAATCTCTTTCGATTTCAAAGGATAATCAACTCGGGTGATCACAGAGAAACACCTGGTGTCTTCGTTTGAGGAGAGTATACTTCAGTTGAAACAGTGTAATGATTAAAAAACATATAGATTATTCAATAGCAGTTAAATAAGATAGACCGTCTATAAAGCGTTTAAAGTGTAGATACAAATACAAAACAAACAGAACTTAGTGCTTAGGAACGAAAAATAATTGTCATTCGTAATAAGTATACTATGGAAATAATCTTAACACAAAAGCAGTAGAGCAATATTTAGGAAACTGTGCATAAATATTACATTTTGACAATGATTGATCTGATTCTCAGTAAAATTTCGGGAAAGACTTTTAAAATGCACGTCAAACAATGTATATTACAAAATATACATTTCAAACTATGGCCTTGGAACTAATTTCATGCTTAAATTATTTTTATTAATGATGAAAACATTTTCAATGAACAAGAGAGAGAGAGAGAGAGAGAAATGAACAAAATTACTTAGCATTTTATAATAGTGTCCAATTGCAAATACGGCATTTAAATGCTATTAACTTAAAAAAACCCTGCAGAGCTCATAAATTTGAATTAAATTCTGATTTTGAGTTAATTTTCAAGTAGAAAATCTCGTGAGATTCTATCGTAAGTTTTTAACATGTACAGAAGTATTTTTTTTCTTATTTAGTTCTGCATTTCCTATAAATGTTAATATAGTTTCACAGTGATTTTAGAAGAGAAAAACTTAGTGATATAAATAATTTCTAAGAGCCATCTGTAAAGCTATTAGAAAGATGTTATTTTTAGTTAATAAAAAATGGGCGAAAATCTTATATCTTTTAAAGATTTTTTTTTCCTTTAAATTCAGTCTTTATTTTACCCTGCTTTCATACTGCTGTACATTTGTTACTTAGAAAGTCCACATTGATTACTGACATTTTTTTTACTTCGAAAACTACAATGTTTATCGTAAGCAACACTCACTTGGTACATTTTTATAATGAGACATTTCTGAGTGGCAGCAAAATATAACATCAAAGAATTATGAAAAATCATGGCACATTTTTCTGTCGATTTCATTGCATGGTTGATTTATCGAATCGCAGATTTCGAAATATCACGCTCATTATGTAGAATTTAATTGTAGTCATTAATATGTATAAGATTAAACACTTCTGCCGTGAAGAAATTATTTTAATTATGTAACATTATGGTAGCTATCTAATAGCTAACAAATGGTATCTAATAAAAATCATGTTAGCTATCTAAATCATTAGTCTCCATAAAAATTACATGAGAAATATTAAATTGAAATATAAAGTATCATCTGATCATTTTGACACTCACAGGGGGAAAAAAACAACTTTTACAGCCATAAGTTGTATGTTAAACCCATGGTTGGGAAAAAAAAATCTGAAATATTTGATTTTTTTAGCCTTTGATATCACACGTTGTTCCAATGCTTATTAAAAAAATGTGTTTATCACATTATTAGAAACTACATGTTTAATTACATCACATAAATAAATAAGCAACGTTAATAGCTAAAGATTCCTCAACTCTTGTAAGAGGGAGATTTATCACTTACTTTTTAAAATGCTGCTCTAATATAAAATATCGCTCAATAATCTAATCCTGAATTAAAAATAACATATTGATCATGTGGTAAAAGATGTAATGTAGCCAATATTCATAAGCTACAATACCAATGTTTCTTTGTTTATGAGTACTCTTGATTAAAAAAAAAAATTGTTTCAGATATGATTTTTTGTTCCAACAGGAGAAAAATAGATTTAAAAATTTGATGAAACAGGTTTGATTTAAATTTCAACAATGAAGACATTTAATATTAAGAAGTATTTTTAAGGATTTGTAAGAATTGTGAGAAAAAAAATTCAATGAAACATAAAATTGTTGAAAAGACGAGCTTCTAAATTGCAAGTTGACAAAAAAAATTTTCTGCGATAACATTATCAGAAGTTATCACTACAACCACTGAAATTTCGTTTATTTTTGATTAATTGGAATTTATTAAAAACCCGGAAAATTCAGTCCAAGGTGCACATTTTGCCCTTTAAAATATATTTGCCAAGTTAAACAGATGCATATATTTTCACTGTCAGTATTAGTAGATATAATTGGGCACTAAAAAATAAACGATTCTTTCACCTAAAGGCCTTAACTCAAAATCGTTTCAAAAGTTTTAAGTGAAATTTGATACATTAATATTTCAATCCTTCAAAATGGGCATAAAAAATTGAGCTGTTTTCTGTCTTAAAATTTCGATACATTAGAAACGTTATTTAAAGTATGTAGTTTATTGATCTTGTGAGGAGCAGAAAAAAAGTTGATTGCGGCAGCCTGGCTCTAATGTTCTTGAAATCTCTTCTCAAAGAATTGCTTATATTGTACTTTGGTCATTTTTGTGAGTCTTTAAATTTGAAAGCATAATATATTTTATTGATAAAAATTATTTTAACAATTTTTGTATTATTTATCATTATATTTAGTTTAAATAATCTGATTAGATAATCAAAATGTTTTTTTTATAATTCCTGCTAATTGTGTAGTCTTTTGAATATAATATTTAAATAAAAGAGAGCGGAGAATTTCGCAAACACCCTGCGTGGCTGAAACCTTCGCGGTTTTAATGTTTAGATGCTATTTTAATTAAAAATGAGCCAATCCATGTTGGATAAAAACATGCATAAAGAATTTTTGTAGCATAAAAATAACAACAAAAACATGCTAATTGCACCAACCAGAATATTATAAATATTCAATGGAGTTAATAAATGGCACAACTGCGTGATAAACAACACATCTGGCAGCACTCGTCCACATCTTTTTTTTTCCCTACAAAATAACACAGTAGATTCCAATATTAAATTGGAGCTCCGCGTTTTCTGTATATCGCATTAGCACATATTGTTTCTATTCTGAACTAAATTTTTTTTCATTTCATAAACTAAGATTAACCCTTTGCAGTCGGAAAAATAATTCGATGCATAATTTTTCACTTATTTCATGGATTCATTCATTACACCAAAAAATAAATACATGCAACTGCTTTAAGTTGAGTTTCCCTAAAAAATGAATCTACATCATTTTAATATTCTTTAAATATTTTTAACAATTAGGATTAAAAAAAAAGAAAGAAAGAAAGAAAGTGCCACCATCTTGAATGGTGGCCGAGAGATGACATTCGACTGCAAAGGGTCAATTCTTATTCCATACTTAAAGTGTTACAACTTTTTCTTTTTAAAAACGTCACAGTTCAATTTCATCTGTAAAGTAAATTCTTCATTTTCAGCAATTGGCATCTTTTAAGGAATTCGCAACACATTAAAACATAGGATTTTCTTGGGATGCTAGATGGGAAAAAATGGTTCTTGGAAGAAAAATGCGGTGAAGGGATATCCATTGCATGCAAAAAGGATTTCTGCTTACATCAATGAAATCATTTTTAAACGTTTCGCAAATTCCTCTTGGTTTACAAAACTGTTTATTTCAATCTGAAAATAAAGCTTGAAATTAACATTTTATTCAAATTTTGCAAAATAAATGTTCTCTGCTTAGGTCGCTTGAATACCCCAGAGCGCTCAGTCCACGAAGTGATATTTTAATAACGTCAGTTCACAGGTCCGGCTTTAAACTTACTCGCTTAACGCCTACTTTTATCACAAAAAGTGATTACAGAAGGCCCTAATTGGAGAAACGAAATTCTTTTAGAGTTCATTAGCAACCGAAATGAAACGAGTGCAAAGACGAGAAAAGGCCGCAGCAACGGAATTCCCCGGGCTTTAAAGGGGCCTACGAAAGAACATCTATTTTAATTAGGCCAAGAAATGCAAATGAAGTGTTCTTTGCTCTTTTAAGCCGACGAGGAAAGGAAGTGAACGCTGGACGTCTGCGGAAGATCGGATAGGAGGCTAGGCCGGTTTCTTAAAATGCTCTACCAAACTATCAGTTTTTTTAATGCCGACTCTTGTTGAATCATTTTTTTATAATTTTTTTATAATTTTTATATTTTTTATTTTAGAATTATGTGTGTTGGCGCTCTACAGGCCTGACCGTTTGACTTACAGCTACCAAATTTGGTACATGTATATCTCGGAGGTCGGGAATGTGCACCTCGGGTCAATTTTTTGAATTTTTAATTAAATTTTAATTATTAATTAAAAACTAACTTTCCCGCCAAAAAAATCTTTATTTCCCCAGCGCCAAATGAGTAAGGCTTCAGTCCCCCCCCCCCCCACACACACACTAAGGAGGTTAGACTTAACATGTTTTCGGCGGATTATTTTAAACGATTCTGCTTATTTTCTTAGTGTTTGATGCATTTAAAATTAAACATTGTTAATTAATCGATCTGCTTATGAAGAATCTGACAAAATTTTGTTGAAATATTCTTGAGATATTGCATAAATTAAGATAATCTTTATTGCACATAAAGTTTAAATGCTCAGTGACTCTATTTTCAGTAATCATATTATTAAAAAAAATGCTTTGTTTCAGTAAAAAATATTATTATATTAATTGCAGATTAATCATTTCCACTTTAATTTAAAGCATAAATTCTGCAGGAGCTAACAGAAAATTAGAGATGCATATTACGCTATGGCTGAAGGCCTTTATGAGTGAATTATATGACTATCAAAATTTGAAGTTTTAAAATATTTTGATGGAAACTACCGTTAATTGATAAAATTGTTTTTTAATAATAATTGTGTTAACGCATCATACCTCAAACTCTAAATCAAATAAATCTAAATAATTTGTTTTTATAATTATCCTTATGGATTTAAAAATGTTTACTAACCTTTTTTTTTTTTTTTTTTTTTTTTCCTTTTTTCATGATTTAGTTTCTAGTTTCGTTTGATTGTTGAATCTTGTTTCCTAAACGCCAATAAAAACAAAAGGAAAAAAACAGAGATACTTAACACCTGTTTCGTCATTAGATGATTTAATACATCAAGAGCAAAACAATAAAGGTAAACCATCTATTGTCTTTTTTTTTTCGGAATAATTGTGTAAGAAACCCATTATGATCTAAATTTAATCGAATGAAGTGAGTGATGTTTATGTAGCAAATTTTTTTTTCTTTAATTCAGCCGATCCCCCTGTTACCACAGAACTAAGCCGTATAAAAGGGGAATGTAGCAAATAAGGAAAGGATAAAGAGTTAGGGAATTGAAGGCAGTGATGCTAGTATATAGTACTTAAATCCCTTTCATCGGCATCGGAAAAGATCAGCTTTCTCGAAAGAAGTACTTAAACTCTTGGTAAAATAATTGATTCATCTACAGTGCATTTTCGTTCGAAAATTTGAAAAAGAAACCTTGTGCTGAGAAAAGTGAAATCGGAAAGGAAATCGGTGAAAATGGCCCGAAAAAAGAAGTGACAAATATTCCATGTCTCAAATCATGGACAATGACATCTGTCAATTCTCGCTTTCAAAAAGCTTAATAAAATTGTTTAAAATCATCTGGAAAAGGTAAACTAATGGTGGAGGATAACATCTCCTTTACAAAAAACGTAATACCAAAAGAATCGAAGTCACTTTTTCCAAATAAATTTCAATCAAGCCTAAAAATATTTAAACAAAAAAATGAGTAAAAGATCATTTTAAAATTCGATTTTCAATGCACCATAAAAAATGAAACTAGAAACAAATATTTAAAATAATTGAATTAATTTTAAATACTTTATTTGGATATTCTTAGATAGACTGAAACTCGTCGCCAAATTCTCGTTTCTTGATACGCTGGAGTTTCACAGTCTTTATTGATCACGAGTTTTCGATTAATTACCTCCTCATGCACTGTTAAATGAATTTATTCCATAATTCTGCGGATATCACGAGAAGAATCTGAAAGAAATAATTTCAAGATTTCATAAAATTAATCGCAGTGAATCGTAAATGAATGTTCAAAAAATAGAACATCGACATTTTAGTATATTTATAAAATGATTTTAAATTTTTTTTTATTAAATTCATTCCATTTCTGTTGAAAAGTACAAATCATTTATCCGCAAAAAGAGGAAATAAATATAAAAGATATTTATAAAATTAATTTGCCAAATTAAAATAAATTATTGGAGTTGATCTTTTCGAAACTTTGTCGCATATTTTCTCATAGATGCCCTTCCATTACTTAAGATTGTGGACCGTAAATGCTACGTGCGCTCATTTTTTTTCTTTTTTTTTTTTCTTTAATTTTCGAAATCCTGCACAGGTAAGTTTTGTACTTCTGGGAGTGAAGTGAAGAAAACCATTCCACTCCAAATTTCATTTAATAAATTGTTGCTTTTTTTTTCATTTATTGCGTTTACAGCATGAGAAAGTAGAGACTAACAGACCCTTTGACGGATTCGATTCAAAATTTGAAACTTTGATCTATACATTAGATGCATGCTTTAGATGCTTTATCTATGCATTTACTTTTTAATTTACTTTAAATTTTATCCATCTATGTTTTCATATTTTATAGTTGTCATGTTCGCTTATATTCGAACAACTAAACAGACATATATTCTGGATAGATTTTGTTCGAAATTTGATACAAACACCACACCCTAAATTTCATTCGTCTAGCTTCGTTTCAGGGCGGCCTGAAACAAAATTTGTCAAAATCTGAAAGTTTCAATCTTTTTATGGTTTTCTTTGTACTCCTCGTGTACGGAAGAATAAGAAAAATACGGAGTGCGAGAGTTTCTCTCTCCTTTACACTTCAAAATAAATCATTAATGAATCGGAAGAAAAGTCAATTTTTTATCCCATTCCTAAAATACACACGCATATATTATGCATCGATCGTCATGACTGAGGCAGCATTTCTGCGTAGTTTCTCTGGTAGCCACTTGTGTAACGAGCGCGCATGCACACATACATTTTTACGCAAAGCGGAACAGGCGTGGAATTTTTCAGCAATGCATTTTGTTCTTTTTGATGGTAAAGAAAAAGTTCAGTTTTATCTATTATTAAGATTTCTTTGAAAGAACCAGAATCAGCGAGAGAAAGCAATCGGAAGAAAGCAGAAAAAGGAACAAAAAGAGACCATTTTGTACTTTAGTTTATAATAAAATTTTGCAGATTTTAATAATAATAATAATAATTATAATAAAATTTTTCCCATTACAGTCTAACGGAAACATAAGAAATCGTAAATAAAAGCGAATCTTAAGTTCAAGTGATAAAAATATATATGTTTTTAAAAAGCAGATCAATTTAAATTATAACATAGAAATATAATGCGTTTCCTTTTAACATCGTGTAGCATTTTAAAAATAAAAATTCTTCTTAAAAAAAAAGAGAAGCACTTCTGCTTTTAATTTATGAATCTCGATAATCGTTTCTTTTCAAGAGCCCCAGTAAAGTTGCTGAAGGTGCAAAATTAGGGAATTCCCCGTTTCGAAGATATATATGCCAAAACTGGGATTTTAACTCCTTTTTTCATGCTTCATACTTCACATTTATCTGTGCCACTTTTCCTACATTATTTTAGGGATAAAGTAGAAACATCTTAAGTTTTTTAAACAACTGGTTATTTCACCCATTAACATTCATCTTAAGAATTTTAAATTGTTGAAGACTTCAGATAAAGAAATGCTTGCTATTTTCAAAAAGAATGCCGAGTTATTTCAAGCTGTCTCAACACAATACCAATGTAATACTATATATAGACTATATAAGACTTTACCCATGTGGACACGAAAATTAGAGTAGTTTCGATTGAATTGGAGCCAGAGGAGAGAGAGATGCGGCGAAGAAGGGAATGAAAATCTTGGCGGAGTTCGAAGATGGACCATAAAGCTGAAGGTAGCTAGGTTTGGAATTTCTATCCTTCTGTAAATAATTGCCTTATGGTTGAAGACAGAATAGTAATTCAAATGAAGCGAATTATTACTTCGTCATAAGGAAAGTTGAACCATGCAGTGAAAGTCTTCCGCCAGCTGCAGTTGTTTGTGATGAAGAAGTTAAAATATTTCAGTTGTTAATAACTTGAACTGTCAACTCTTTCGGCCCTTTGTTGGGCGGCTTTCTTCAATCGTAATTTTTTCCGCCCTCTTTGTTCTCAAGAGGACAATTCTTACGAAATTAGAAAGTTAAAAGGAAGGGGGTGCAAAATTTTCTTTACTTGTGCATTTGGATGATGGGAGAATCTACTTTAGTCTTCCAGCTTATTGGAGCTTTTTCAGCTTTTTTTTTTTTTTTGTCGAAGTATTTTTTTCTATTATTGACTAGTACAAACCGATTTTTAAACCTTAAATTATTTCATCTGAGGTGTTACAATGGAACAGATAACTTTCGTTTTTATTTTTCTGTCAACACAACAACTCGATTTCTATCGAAAATAACATTTCATGGGTAATAGCAAATAGCTTTTCTTTAAAAATAGAGATATCATGCAACTTTCTTTGTCGTTCTATAAAGCCAATAAAACTCAAATTCGAATATTCTTAGAGGAAAGGATCTTTCATTCCTCACCATGCGCAGACGGACAGCTTTTACTTTCTTTTATATTCGTACTAGTTTCATGCTCAAACTTGTGCTTTTGAGTCTAGAAAAGGAATGTTTCTTTTATGTTTCGACAATCCGTGTTTTTAAATGACGCTTGTTGGGTTCATTTTTTTCCCAGATGTTTACTCCGCGCCAAAAGAGCCCTCGCCATAATGGCGAACATTAGTCATCGCAAACGAGAAGCACCGAAGAGAGGGCACAGTTTAATGTCTTTTCCGTGTTTCCGATCATTTGCGAAGAAGAGATAAATTTTTGTTGTTGCTTTTTTTCCTCAACAACCCCCTTCTCTCTTCCTCAGTCTGGATCTATTCTCGAATGGAAAGAGAGTTGGACTTCCTGGAGGAAAAAAAAAAAAAAAAAACTGAAAAAACAAATTATGTTTCCAGAAGAAGGTGTCACTTCTGTTAAATTGCAAATTTAACAGAATTTCAAATTACACGTGTCGATAAAGTCAATTGTATTAATTGACGTTTATGATGATGGACGGAGATTTTCATTCAAGAGCTATTAAATCCTAGACAGAGGCGTTTAGAAAGAAGCTGAATTTTAGATGCATACCTTCAGTGAATATCTTTGCTTTCTTTTGTACTTATATAATCAACTCAATTAGTAAGGCAGTAAATTTTTATTAGCCTATTTATTCTCTGCTCTTCTCAGGAGCTAGAACGCTCTTTATTTCTATGGCGAGTACTGTTATTCATCATTCACCTTCCATAAACTTTGATAAGAGCAATGTTTGACCATGCGCTAAACCAGACTCGCATGCAATTCTTCCAAATATTCTCTATTCGCAAACTTTTTTTTTCAGAAAAATTCTTGTGACAATGTTTAGATTCCTGTTGAGGAGTATTATTTAACCCTTATCGTGGCAAGATTGCTTTTTTGAAGAAAAGCAAAAAAAATGTATATACATAGCTTCTTTACGCTATAAAAAACATAACAATAATAAAATACGTCTAGAAATGTCATGTGTTTAATAAAACTAAGTTAAAAATTATTTTATAGTTGTAGTATATTTTTATAAAGTTGTATGTAAAGTTGTAAGACTTGCTGATAAATGATTTTAAATAGATTTTCCCTTTGTTTATTATTAATGAATAATTCAGTTTTAATTTCTCTTGTGCGAAGTAAACCCAGAAAAAGGGTTGCTTTTGTCAAAAGGTACGAGCTTAAGATTTGAATTAAGATGCATACAAATATTTCGAATACGAAAGAAAAAGACAATGTATAAGTTTTCGACTGCCAAAGTTAATGAAGCGCTGCTATAATACATATAAATAACGTGATTTTTTTTTGTTTTGTAAGTTCTTAATAATTTCTAATATCTATCAAGAATGTTAATGACATGATATAGATAGGAACATTTAACTGAAATTAATTTGAGTTAGAACTGAAACTGGTTACGCTAAATTTGATTCCCTGGAAGAATACTTTACCCTTCCTTTAATTAGGAGAAATTCTTTAATTGCAGTTTCACTCTAACCTCCCACATCAGTACAAGAAGGATTGATATTTGGTTGAATTTAATACAGTAAAAATTTAACTATCCAAACTCCACTAATCCGAACAAAATAATTCTGCAGATAAAATCTTTTTGACTAAAAATATTGAAATAACTGATTGATTGAGATATTCAAGTAGCGGTATTTTAATAAAGTACTATCTGCATTCGACGATTAGTTAATTACCCACCATATATATATTTAAAATAATTGATAAAACTAAAGAACCCTCAGCCAGAACTCCCTCGTGCACCTTTCGCCGATTCTATTGCAAAGGGAAGGATGATACGCCTTTGATGGTTTCCTGCTGCACACAACCGTTAATTTTCGACAGAAAGTTCACAAATATTAATTCTCTGTATAGAAATACATAGACAGAATTTCCTAATCATAACCATTAAAAATATTTAATGTACTGATTTACCGAATTTTATTTACTATGAAAATTCATGGTCCCTGGAAAGACGTCTGCTCCAATTCTCCCTATTTTCGAAAGATATTGTAAAAGAGACAAAGTCCCTAAATCAATAACTTGGGTAGTTTTATCACTTTAAAGCCCATAACTAACTAATCAGGCTATTCCATCATTTTTATGTAAAATATATTAAAAATAAACCTTCTTTACTTTTGATAAAAGGTTAAATTCGGCCTACTTGATTTTCCTGACATCATTAATAAGGTCCAGAAGGTAGCTAGTATTAACTAGAATAAGCCAGTGGTACTACATATCATAACAAAAAATAAAATCCTGATTGCAATAACATAAGTAAAAGTATGCAAAAATATTACTTTTTTAAAATAATACTCGCACAATAATAGAGGAATGTTTTGAAAGGTTAGCAGTACTTGATATACCATACTTAAAGTTGATGACGAAAATTGATGAAATCTACCCAGTTGTTAATAGCTCTGCCAAAGTGTTATCTGCAATATGTCCCGAAATATATACTGTAAACGATCAATGCGGCTGGTTCTTTGACTTCACTTATTATTTTAAAAATATATGTAAGCACTAGTTGATCCGGCAAACTTCATACCGCCTAACAATCAATAAACAGTTTAGTTACACCATTTATAACTCTTTTCCGATTTTTATCATATTTGACAAGTTATAATAATATAAGGAAAAAAAATCAATGAAACTACAAAAATAAGAATTACAATGGCTTATCAGAAAGACATTTCCTTTATTCAATCGATATATACATTCAGGTTTATTTTCTTGGGTCAAGCACCTTCTGATATACATTTTTTGTTTTGTTATCAGGCGCAAGAACAAATAAAGCGGAAGGTTTACCAACACATGAACATGCCACATGTAATTGACCATGAGAAAAACATGGGTTTTCTAGATTCAGACCACAAACACTCAACGATTGGCCTTGTGATTTGTTAATCATCATCGCGAATGCAACACGAATGGGGTCAATTCATGTGACAAAATAGTCACATGTCATGTACTTCTTGCGCATGGCATTTAAATTTCATCCGCACCGCTTTCATCGATCAGTCTGCCTTTAACGTTCTCCGCCGAGTATGAAGCGGATTTTTTGTTTACATTTGAAGTTATAATTTTTGAGTCATTTTCTTTCCTCTTATGTGTTAACAGAGGAAATTGGTGTGCTGATGGATGCATGCTTTAATGCAAAACACAAAAGTGACTGTCATGATAAAAGGTTTTCTTATTTTCCTTTCAACAATCCTGACTTGGTTTGATAGCTTTGGTATAGATTTTTTCAAGCCTTCGAAGGCGGTGATATGCTCCGATCATTTTGAAGAATTCATTCAGTCCGAGTTCATTTATTAAATATAGCTGTTTCAGTAATTTGTTAGAAAAACTCTTCGAAAAATAAATCGGTAAGCGATTTGCCGTCAAAAACAATCAAACAAAATCGTGAGTGCATTTCTAATTTACTTTATTCACATTTGATGAAATTTCTAATAATTTTGAATATGCTTAGAAGGTTTTTAAATGTTTAAAAGAATATTACACTGCATTTTTTTACAAAATCTTATCTAAATTTAATTAATGTAAGTAAACAAACTCCTGTTGCAAAAATAACAACTGCTATAATTCTAAACTTAGGTGGAAGTAAATATTATTACTAGTTTTCTAATTACATTTGCAGATTTGTGATGGATTCAAAGTGAATTTATATCAAACAACTTTTCTATTGTTAAAAATGAAATGTCAATAGTTTATTGTATTTAAACTGAAATTGACTGTTATCATAATATGTTATAACACTGTGCACCTCAGTGATTTCTGTTTTAATAAATAAAGGTCTTTTCATTGAAAATCAATTTCCATATCAGCATTTATTATATAATTTTTATTCCCAACTTCATTGCTACATGCATGTTTCACTTTATTATTTTTTTCTATTTCTTTAACATATCAATTTCGAATTATAAAATTCTGTGAAAGCACAAAAGTGTTTCTTTCAACTTCTCTTTATATTTGAAGATATATATTATATATATCATGACCTTATTCTTGTTTTTTAAATCTACTGTATTATATGTTTTTGTTTTATTTTATGATATTCATTCAATGTAATTTTTATCAATGTAACTTTAGCATTTAAAAAAATTTCATAAATGTTCTGCTTTAAAAGTATATTGGTCAACATTATGTTCTTATTAGTGATAAAAAAAACTGCTCTTTAGTATCTAGGATGTTTCTGTTGAATAAAATTGATTTCATAATTTACATTGACATTCTTGTCATACTGTGTTTATATTATTTCTAAGTGTCTAGAAAAATAAATGTTGATAAATAGTAAATAGTTGGGTTTTTTTTAGTTTTTCGAATTAGTGAGTATATTGAAAAATACATTGGATCATATTTTTTCAAATAATTATCACATATATTTTATCTCTCTCTCTCTCTCTCTCTCTCTATATATATATATATATATATATATATATATATATATATATATAATACATTTGTAATGTGTAAATAAAAATTATGAAAGCGTGATTTTGTTTGTTTTGCTTTAATGATTTCTACAAATTAAAATGAAATTATTTATTCATAAATGGCATAGATTTAAAAAAGGTATCCATACCTTTTTTATTTCCTAATTTGAAATTGTAAACATAATTTATTCAATATATACTAATTTGAGTTTCATGTTCTTTCCTCTGAGTAAACTGAAAACATCAAATTCTCAATATTTATAAAAGTAATTACATAAGAAAAAATATAGTAATTTTATTAGTAAGCTTTAAAATATTGACTTATCTAAGAGTAATAATTATTAAAAAAAAAAGAACTAACTGGGGGAACTACGTATATTCATAAGATTCAACATTCAATACTATTTAAATAATATGTAAAAAAGAACATATGTAATATTTCAAAAACACTGCCATAGTCATTTTTCAAAATGTATCCTTCGGATAAAAGGGGGGGGGAGGAAATAATAAAGCGGCACCAAACGAATTAAAAAGCAATGTTAATTAATTATGCAAAAACAATAATTCCATTGAAAATACTAATTAAAATTTTAATATAAGAAATAAAGTTATATAACTAAGAAAATTTGGAGAAAATAATTCAAAATAATATCTTTAAGAAAAATCAGAAGTTTTTAATAATTGATCGGCTAGCGTAATATTTACTAAACAATGGTTTCGTCACGTTATCGGCAGACATCACGACATTCGCAGAACGTTTGAAAATTGAACAGAAGCAGTTTGTTTGGTACCCGACACGTAACCCTGAATTGACCTCATTGGAAATTGAATTCGTTTAAATTCAAAGGGCATATCACTTGGGATCATGGGAATCCTCGGAATGAGAACTTCCTCATCTTTGAATTTTCCTTTGAGTATAGTCGCATGAATCACAATTGATCATCACTTTTTTTTATTATCACCAAACGCGTTCCATTGCATAGTTTTGGTTGGTTTAGGTTTCAAAGCATCACGATCACCGGGCCAATCTTCAGCTGTAAATTGTGTGGTGGTAAGCCAGGCACATCCAAGGAGTTTAAAAATTCAGATGGATAGCTGGTGACTTCGTTTGTTACACAGTCAATAGATTTGAATGAATGCAGAGTACCAAAGATTTAATTCTGAATTACGTAGTTTAAGTCATCCATATCTTTGTCCTTAGCCACCAAAATTGCTCGCTTACTCAACCATTTGTGATTTTTGTGGTTATCAATGATGTTCGGGAACACTTTGTTGATGAGCTCATCTTTCGATGAAACCAAATTGCAAAAATTCCGAGGAAATGAAATCAATCCGCTCTATTCGTCGACAGGAACACGGCTATTACCGATAGTCAACAATTGCTTTGAGAAATCTTCAGCAGATGGACCGTTCAGCAATGCAACTCTCAAGTTTGTTGTCAGCTGAAGTTTCTTCACATAGCGCCACAGATTTGATCATTTGAGGCAAGCGTTTATTTCATCAGCAGCAGTCGATCTTGGAATGACTGGCAGTCTTTGGCGGAAATCGCCAGACAGTAAAATTATTGCGCCTCCAAAGCATCTCGAGGCATTGCGCAGATCTTTCAATGTCCGGTCAAGTGCTTCCAATGCACGTTTGAGCGTCATTGTGCATTCGTTCCATATGATGATTGTTAGGAAATTTCGGCATTAAGGTTATAAATTCCAAATTATTTTGTCTCCCGTACTTTATTGAAAAATGATGCAATGCATTTTGAACCTGCTATTGTGCGTCATTAGTATGAGTAAATCCCTTCACGTGACATTAAACATTTAACTGTTTAATCGGTATCGTATCTGATATTTATTTAACCTAACAACTGTAGCTAATATACAAATTTTAGAATTAAGACATGATATAAATACGTGTCATTATGTTTGTAAGATATTTTGGTTCGGTGCTGGTCTCAGGTCCTGTAATGACCGTTTATGTATTTATAAGTTTTCCCCGTCATATCTTTAAATAGTTCATCATGTGTTCAATTTTATTTCCTCTTAATAAATTGTGTTTAAATTAAACCTTTCCTTTTGTCGGACCCAATCTTTGGAGACTTCTTATTTGTCATCATTTCCACTGCAATACTCTAATATCAAACGGCTGAATTCCCAACCGTTTTATAAGATATCATTGTATCAAGGTTATGGGCCCAGTAACTAACCAAGAGGCTTATGGTGACGAATAAAATAAAAGGAATTTAGAGAAGAAACTAAGAACCGACTATTGTGACGGCGGGCCGGAATTCCTTTATAAAAGATGGAGTCAACTATAAAACCACTCGATTCTAACAATTACTCATCATGGCGAGATGATATCAAGGTGTTATTGATGGAAAGGAGCTTTTGGCGGATCGTCATTGGATCTGAATATTAAACCCGACGAAACAAAATGTAAGGAATTAAGACTTCTATTGTAGAAAGGATTAAGCATATAGTGGTATATACCTGAACATATCAAAGAAATTATAGGTGTATAATTGCCGATATAGAGAATCCTGTGGTACCCTGGAAACGCATCGAAGATCATTTTCAACCCGACTCGTGTGCTCGAATAATAGGACTTACCGACGTTTTCTTTTCTTGTCGAATCAACCCGCAGGAAGAAATTGGAATTTACGCAGCACGTATTAGAAGAATAGTTGACCAACTAAAAGAGGCTGGTAAACCAATAAGTGATTGGTATCGAGCTTTTCAGCTGATCCGTTTCCTGCCGTCTGAATTCAACAGTATAGTTCAAAACATCTATAGATGGAATGACACAAAATTCAAGTTCGACAAGATTCTCCAAGAGCTCATTGCAGAAGAATCGAGGCTAAAGCAAGCCATGCGAGACCATGAATCCTGCGTTTTCCAGTCTGATACAAGCATTAACATTTTGAAGTCTACAACAAGCAAGCAAAATTCTACCTACAAAAGAAATTTCCAGCAGACGAAGGAAAAAGGGAAGAAAATCAAATGTTCCTAGAAGGAGCTTCATAGCGGAATCCAATTTAAGTCAAGGAGGTGAAGACACGTCCTGGATTTTCGACACGGCTGCTACATCACACTTCTGTGGAAACCGAAGTCTTCTCCAGAACTATCGACCAGTGAAAGGAACAACCATGTCCGTAGCCATTGGAGGTGTACAGTGTGATATAGAAGGAACTGGAACTGTAAAGATGATTTTCCGGAATAAGGGCGAGTTGGAAATTGTAAATCTTTTGAATGTAATGTATTCTCCGAAATTAAGACGAAATCTAATCTCTGGATCACTCATTGATAAAACTGGATCGACTTTTACTTGTAAAAATGGCCAGATTACTGTATATGCTAAAGATAGTCGCAAACAATTTGTAGCCAAAAAGGTTAATGGTCTATTTTGTGTAAATCCCCAAATTGAAGTGCATCCAGACCATAAAAATGTAAAGGCAAATTCCCATTATAAAGATGTACATAAGTTTAAATCAAAAGTCCAAAACTATTCCACTTTCAATACAAATAATTTAATTGTTCGGCATAATATAATGTGTCATATTAACAAAAACGACATTATACGAACTAGTAAGAACGAAAGTATAATTGGAATGCCCGAATTAAAGTACATAGATTTAAATTGTGAACTCTGAAAGATTGCTAAATCTCGTCATAAATCTTTCAAACCTATTGTTAAAATTAGATCTATTAAACCACTTGAGTTATTACATATGGATTTATATGGTCCCTTTCCCGATGTTGCTATTGGTGGGTACCGATATTTTTTGAGTATCACTGACGACTTTTCTAGAAAAGGAACTGTCTACCCAATTAAGGAGAAAACTGAAGTATTTAAGCATTTCTCAAACTATCAGAAAAGGGCTGAGAGGTTTCTAAATTCAAGTCATAAATGTAAGAACCGATAATGGTCTTGAGTTTTGCCATGCAGAATTTGAATCCTATTTAGATGATTTGAGTATTAAGGCTGAAAGAACAAACGCATATTCGCCTCAACAAAATGGAGTAGCCGAACATTTCAACTACACTGCTGTAGATGGAATAAAAGTTCTGCTTAATACTAATGGTTTGACTAAGGGTTTTTGGACTGAAGCATTGTTATGTCATTCATATGTTTGGAACCATGTATGTCATGGTAATAAGATTTTCACTCCTTTTGAACTTTATGGTGGTTGCAAACCATCTATAAAACATCTAAAGACTTTTGGATGCACAGCTTATTTAGGTGTACCTAAACAACTAAGGAAAAGTTCGATATGAGAGCTAAGAAAGGGATAATGTTGGGTTATGCATTAAGAACCCGGGGATATCGCATATGGTTACCTAATGAGAGAAAAATAATAGAAACTATTAATGCATCTTTTGATGATAGGGTGAAAGAACCAAAAAGCAGTGGAGCTAAGCTGGACCCTCGCAAAAAATCAATAGTCTAGTGCCGAATCTGAGCAAGAATCTGAACAACCGGTTATCCCTAGTACCCCAAAACCAGATATCTCTGAACGGGAGGGAACATCGAATAAAAATCAAACTTTCGATAAGGTTATTTGGGAAAGACGAACTGTTCCACGTAAAGATAAGTCTAGAACTGACGTTTATTAATACGTTCAAGGTTCGAAAGCACGCCTATATTGTCATAAAGATGTTGAGGAATAATGTAAGGTTCATAATTTAAAGTATGAAAAATCATTATTTAACTTTTCTGGAAAAAATAAATATTCAGGAATTGTACATATGGAAGAGGCCAACGTATCAAATTGCCAACGTATCAACGTATCAAATCCCAGTTAATTTTAACACAGCTTTGAGAACCCCCCAGGTTGATCAAGAGTATAAAGCTATGGAAGAGGAAATTAGTGTTTTAAAAGAACGTAAAGTTTGGGATCTCGTTCCAAAACCTGCAAATGGCAAAGTTATTAAACCTGCAAATGGCAAAGTTATTGGTTGTCGATGGGTTTATACCATAAAACTTAATGAAAAGGGTGTTATAGTGCGATATAAAGCAAGACTAGTGGCTCAGTGTTTTAGACGAATTCAAGGTATTCACTATGATGAGGTTTTCAGTCCTGTGGTAATTTTTTTAATAATTAGGATGTGTTTTTCTGTGTTGGTATGTAAACAAAAATGGCGACATTGTCAACTTGATATTAAATGTGCATATTTATATGCCACAATATAGGAAGGCATTTTTATGACATAACCACCAGATTTGTTGACCCTAATAAACCTGACAACGTATGTCATTTAAATAAAGCATTATATGGTTTGCATCAATCTGGGAGGGAATGGGTTTTAGAAATTCACTCTGTGCTAAAAAATTTAAACTTTAAGAAATTGGATTGGACAAATTATGCATATGTATATCAGGATAATGTCGTTTTACTACTTTATGTCGATGACATAGTCATTTTTGCAAAAACCGACCTCTTAATAGAAGAGGTAATAAATCGCTTAAGTACCCATTTTGATCTCAAAATCTTGGGCAAAACACGTACTTTGCTTTGAGTTCTATTTGAAGAAATGGGAGATGAATTTTTCATTCATCAGTCGGAATATATCCATAAAGTTTGCAATAAATATAAAAGGTATAACTATCCTGTTGTTTCATTATCTATTGCAGTTGGTACAGTTCTTTCCAAAACCCGATGTCCTAGTACTGAAGCTGCGATTACGGAAATGTCAAAACTCCCGTATAGAAATATTTTGGGATGTTTATGGTTTATTTCAGGTAGGACGAGACCTGACATTTGTTATGCCGTTAATATCTTATCTCAATTTCAAAGTAATCCAGGATTAGTACATTGGAATACTCTACTCAAATTTCTTGGCTATATTGATCATACTGAAACTTATAAATTAAGAATATCTGAAATAAATGATATAAATTGTTATAGTGACGCTGAGTTTGCAGCTATTAGAGATGATAGAATTTCAATTGGAGGTCTTATTCTGTTCATTGATCATTCACCAGTAATCTGGAGAACTTTCAACAAAAATGTTGGTTTGTCCACTATGGAGAGTAAATATATATCGTTATGTGAATCGGCAAAAGAATTTGTGTGGATCATCCATATATTAAAGGAATTCGAAAAACATAATATAATAAAAGCTAATTTAACTAGCTATCTTCTATGTGATAATCAAGCTGTAATTGAGTTCTCTAAATCTATGGAAAATTTGCGTACTAAACACATTGATATAAAATATCATTATTCTCAGAAATTTAGTTTTTCTAAAAACTTTTCACTTTAAAGTATATAAATACTAATATGAATTTTGCTGACCTTTTTACAAAACCTTTAACTAAAAGTGGTTTGTCAAAACTTTTAGATAAAATTTTGATTTAAAATGTCAAAGTCCAGTTTGTATATTGGCAAATTGTCCATAATTTGCCTTCTGGTAATTTTTTTTAATGTATATATGTTGTACTAAAATGTTTTTCTATTTTCATGTGATGTTACCTATTTGGATGTGAGGAAATTTATGTCCACGTCGATGCAATCTTTCATCGAGTACACGCTTTCCGACGAGTACGAGCGGCCTCCATACCATTCCGGAGGCGGTGAAAATGTAATCTGCCAGTGTTTCTCCTAGGTCTTTGTTGGTTCGTTTTGAGGGATGCATCGTCGTTTTATCACAGGAGATGTTATAATATTGGAAACTCCTATATGCCCCCCTTGAATCCAGATGAACTGCAAGTATGTTATTTCTGTGAATATATTAAAATTTGTTACAAATCTTAAAATGTTAATATTTGTAATGTATAATGTCGGGTGAAGTGAATCAAATTTTTAAGTTCTTTTTAGAAGTACGTGAGAGGCGGGCCATTGTTAGTAAATCTCGGCATTAAGGTTATAAATTCCAAATTATTTTGTCTCCCGTACTTTATTGAAAAATGATGCAATGCATTTTGAACCTGCTATTGTGCGTCATTAGTATGAGTAAATCACTTCACGTGACATTAAACATTTAACTATTTAATCGGTATCGTATCTGATATTTATTTAACCTAACAACTGTAGATAATATACAAATTTTAGAATTAAGACATGATATAAATACCTGTCATTATGTTTGTAAGATGTTTTGGTTCGGTACTGGTCTCGGGTCCTGTAATGACCGTTTATGTATTCAAGTTTTCCCCGTCATATCTGTAAATAGTTCATCATGTGTTCAATTTTATTTCCTCTTAATAAATTGTGTTTAAATTAAACCTTTCCTTTTGTCGGACCCAATTTTTGGAGACTTTTTATTTGTCATCATTTCCACTGCAATACTCGAATATCAAACGGCTGAATTCCCAGCCGTTTTATAAGATATCATTGTATCAATGATTTTAGATGCTACTAAAATTTTGGTTTTTGCGGATTGTTTCGAAATTTTACATGTCACTTGTTCAGAATTTTGAAGGTTTAACGGCAACTTTAACGCTGAATGAGCCGTACGGCATCCTTCCAACGATATGGCCGCTATGCCAAGAGAAGTAACTGCTACCACAATATCCGATCTCGCCCGAACGGTGACCAAAAGCAATGATATGAGGAATGTCTTCCCAATTCCACCAGGGGCATCCAGGAAAAATAAGCCACCATTTCCAACATCAACTGTCTTCATTAATGTATCATACTTTTTTCTGTTGGGGGTGTAGCAGGGGTACAATCGTTTGAACTGATCGGTCTAATTCATGCCGATCATATTCATGTTCACGTTCTAATTCTCGATTAAACGCGTCTTTCATTCTACGATCTGGCGCTGACATTTCTAACTTCACTAACAAACTGCCGCACATGAGGTAACACATGTCTTCAATCCACAGCAAAGTCTGGTTATGCATCTCCTCATTTACCTCAATATCGAGATTTCTTGAACTTACACGAATTTGATGTAAAATGTCTTCTGACATGTTATCATTGTATTTGTTCCACGGATCACGTGAATTGGATGGTTAGCATGTCGAAAGGATGATAGCAATAATGTGCGTATCTGACTTGGAGATGCAGATATAGTTGCTTTAGCCAATGTCGTGTCCCAATGATTATCGTTTTCGAGCAAATTCAGCTCTTGACAGACATGCAGCACGAAATGTTGGACACACTATACCATTAACAGTTCGTAGTGATTCGAATGATGTTGGGCCTCGAACATTCACCAGTAACAACCGCAAATAGAAGTATTCATCATTCTTCGGATGAACTGTATAAATACCGCCAAGAGCATCAGTAGAGAGCCCATCCGAATGACCAGGAACCGCGTCGCCTTGCTTCTAACGTTGAAATTTCTTCAGTGAAGTGTTCCAAGTGTAATAACGTGGCATCTCTGAGTAAAGAAATGTTCGGGCAAACGGATCGATTTGGCAAGTCGCAAAAAAACTCGTCAATGCTGTCGCTGGAGGTGCTTCAGCTCGATGAGCAACATTCGAAGCAGTGAGATAAACTCTTTGCCCATTCTCCAGATGCACCGCCAAATGTACAACAGTGAGATGACGATCGTAAATAGGGAATGAGAATATACGCCAAATTGCCTTATTGCAGTTCACATATCGACTAACTTGATAGCTGGTAATTTCATCGTTGATATCGGTGGTTTGGATGCCAAAAACCGCCATATCGCTGCCTTTCGTGACATATTTAGATGTATTTGATCGACTTCACGGAATTTCAGTACTGAACTTTGCAATGTGTCTTGGATGTTTTTTAAAGCAGCGTAGAATATGGAACAATCCAACTGTTGTCGACCATGAAATTGCTTTCTTTCCCTTTCGTTGTGATAGTACGATAGAAACGCTGCTCGATTCAAATCAATACTTGAAGCATAGCGCCGAAGATTATCTCGCGGTTGCAATTTTTTCAGCTTTTTAAAGAAATAATAATGAATTATAAAAAATCATTTTTAAATACACAACAGAAAATTGTCAATAATATTCTGTTCGAAAGAATGCCATCGAAGTTCAAAAAATGAATTTAATGTCAGTCAAAATTCATTTTGAAGCAAAATCGAGCTGAAAATCGTCTGCCAATCAAAAAACTGGAAAAGTATCCTGGAGCGCTAGAATCCAGCCTTTATAAATTTAAACTATTTCATTTTTAGTAGTGGCAATTATTTTTAAATTGTAAAGTTTAGAAGCCAAATGTTCAAAAACAAAACAAAACAAATTATTTAGTTAGTAGTTTTGACCTACTTGATTGTTATTGCAGTGTTACCAACTCCTAAAAAAATACCCCTAAAATCAAGATTAATTTTTTCCCCCGTGAACTTTTACGATATTTTAATGGTTAGTCTGCTATTCGGGGCTGAGAAAAGTCCAAGAAAACTAATATCATTAAAATCGGTACAGCCGTTCTTGAATTATAAATGATGTAACTAACAAGATTTACGACTTTATTTTAAATATATAGATATAAAATATTAGCAACATTTTTTTTGTCCTCGCTTAATAATTAAGATCTATTTATATATTCATCTTTGTCATTAATTGATATTTTATACATACTTTAAGGTAGAGTGCAGTATGTATACATTTATACAATCATACTAATTGTTGATGCATTTAGCATAAGTACGCCGGAACATTTCCAGTCAAAGCTGATGCTAATAAATGATTAGATTGAATGATAAGAAAATTAAACTTTTTTTTCTAAATTAAGTACACCATGGATTGGAGTAGGAGGATTTCTAGACTCAGATTACTAGTTAATGCCTCCTACTTTAATAAAATCGAGTTTCAAATTTACATTTCAGTCACAAAGGGAAGTTTTTTTGCAACAGCATTATTATTGTCTCTGAAAATCGATAAGCTCAGGAACTGTAGAATATCTAACCACTGTCAGCTTTCCTGAAAAGTATAGTATATTGTACCAAAACCAGCAAATTCGTTTATGCATTTTTTATTGTTGCTATCTTTGCTAATGAAAACTTGAGAAAACTGTTGCTAAGTCAGCGAAGTCACTTTAAAAAAAAATGTATGTCTAATTATGCATAAAGCACATTTTATATTGCTAACCAACAGAGTACACAACGAATCCGGGCATAACGTCGGGATTCTAAGATGCATGTGAACTTGAAATGCAAAGAACTAGGCCTAAGCCTCTTGCGAAGAACTAGGCCTAAGCCTCTTGCCAATATTGGATCCGATTTCTGAAATTTTGACAAAAATTTGCGAATTGAATGTAAAGACCGTATACCAGATTTCAACTGTCCAGCTCAAAGCGGTTTTGAGTTATTTTTGTCACAACTAGACAGACGGACATTTTCTAAAAATGTATTTTTCGAATTCAGATAAGTCTAAAGCGTGGAGATTCGTCGAAAGCTCGAACTCAAATTTTTTGACGATTGCTATAATTTCTTTACACTAAGTATGCAAGAAAGTAGAAATAGTAGCGTAAATAAATGATTATATTAAAAAAAGCTTTCAATATTTTAAGATATGTTAAATCGCAAGTTCATAATAAACTGAAAAATCTAATATTTATTTTTGCTCAGTCTTTCAAGAATTACTAAAGTATTCCCACTTTTACCAATTTGTTGCTTTAACAAAGGAAAAGCATTGTTACAAAAGTTAGTTCAAAGTTAACTTTGAAAAATTCTGTTAAAATAAAGGAAAAAAAATTCAATGAAATTAGAATTTTTTTAAAAAAATTGCTTTCATTTATATTAATTTTAAAGCGGTGTAAAAAATTTTATGGGTTATGTTCTAAAGTTAAAAAAGTTTTTTTCCTCAATCTAGTTTCAATCATAGTTGCCACTCAAATCTAGAAAACATAAATTTTGTGTACGTATATGTGATATAAGAAGAAATGCGCGAGCAGCATTCACGTACTAGTTATTAAGGAATAACAGTTCTACAGTTTTAATGAATAGAGAATAAATGTAGATTTAAACAAGATGCAATTTTCAAAATAGTAAAATTTTTGGTCATACGCTCAAATATTTTTATAGTATTCTTCACAAATATAAAACTTTGCTATAAAACCTTTTTTTAATTTATTTTTTCAGTTTTAGTAGTTTCACTAGAAATCAAGTAACTCCTAGTTATTATTCCAATATCAATATTTTTTTTTCTCATCCTTGGATTTTTATGATCATCACGCTTTATCGAAAATAAGTGCCTGGTGTTTTTACTTCTTCGATTATGCTTCTTTTACAGGATATTAGCTTATCTGTAGAGGGAGAAAAAAAAGATGAGCTTCCTGTATACAGTTGTTCGCTTGCATGAAATACGCAATTGAAGTACACAATTGTTTCCTTTTTGATGCTGTGGCTGCGATCTTTTATTCTTGAAATGTTCAGATAAGGAATTAAAAAACTTAATTCTTTGCATTTTCCCGGTTTTTATGAAATTTTTCAAATTCCCTTGCCTCTTAAATTCTTTCTATTTTTTCGTTGCCATGGCAATCCTGAATTACAAATTTAATTAACCTGAGTAAGAATCCATTATCTTTAAAATAGATGATCATTACCTGCCATATACCTGCCATTCTGTAGAACATTTCAACGATTTTTAATTATGAATTTACAGATTTTACGCCAACTTTTAAACATTATCATGCTAAGACAATATCCATTAATTGATCACCACATATCGAAAAAAGAAATAGTCAACGTTTTTGCCGCGAAGTGATCCGATTTGCATATTTCGTAATAAGCCAATCAGTATCACTGGCCTTAATGTGCACATCGCCTACATCTTCTTTAATAACAAACAGTTCACAATGAGTCTGCAAATTCTTACAAATTAATAAAGTTCAATACAATTTGCCACGAAATAACGACACCAGTGTAACTAAAACAGCAGAGTTTACGAAATAGTAAAAAACTTTTAATATTATTATTGACATAAACTTTCAAATTGCATAAAGCTCCCATTGTCGACAGTACAATACATAAAATAACATTTTGTTTTAGACAGAAATCTAGATGGAATCTTTCAGCAAATAGTCCAGGAAAAAACATAGCTTATCTATTGGAGTTTTAGTCATATAAAACTAAATGAATATCATAATATTGCCCTCTGACTTTATACTAACATTTTCCCATAATAGAATAGGTTTTCCCATCATCAACATGATGCAGTAGTTATTTCTGCATAAAAAAAGCTTCTCGCCCCAAGCATTCTGAAATACAATTTCATTTGGGATAATATTCCAAAGTTTAAATATCAATAAATACTTTTTTTTTTCTTGAATTATTTTTTCAAATAAATCGAGACAGTTATTTTCATAGTTCATAAATGGTCTGTAAATGGCTTTGTAAAATTATTCAATAAGTTTATTCAACTTATAAGAAATTTAGCAAAAAGATTTTGATATACAATGAAATTACTTCATATAAAATTTAAGGTTCAGATCATTTTAATCTCTTCTTGTGACTTCTTTTAAATTCAGTCTAACCGATAACTGTCATGAAATCATTATATGTTTCAAAGAATTTTATTTCATTAAGCTACATTTTCTGCAGATGAGTTGAAGAATGTGACAGAGAATTTACTTGTCTTAATTGCATTGAAATCTAATGATTGCACAGGCCAACTAAGAATTTGTGGGATGAGATTGAAATGATCATCAGACAGCTGGGTTTGGTGCCATAAAATCTCAAGCAATTGGAAAGTGTAGTTCATCGAATATGATCTGAAATTCCACACATCGCCTACCAGCATCTCATAGAATCCATGTACTGCTGAGAGTAAACATAATAATTTGGCCACACAGTATATATTTAATAGGAAAAATAGACCAAGTGAAATAAAGAATACTTTTTTATGCAATTTCAGTCAATAAATATTCTAATGAATTATGAATTTTATATAGACCACTGGTCTTACGAGACCTTTATTTAGTAAAATATTCCAGAAAAATTAATATTAAGTAACAAAAAAAAAAATGCCCACTCTACTGAGGTTAAAACTGCATGATATATGAAAATCTTGAATATTATTATCTTAAAAAAAGTATGAATTAAACCACTTCGTTTCTAAGAAGATATGTCAATCAGTGCTAGGAGTTTTCTTGAAGCTGATTAGTCTAAAGTTATGATTTGTTAATCGTCCAAAAAAAAAAAGTGATATCCTAAATTTTATAACTTGCTCAGATTTGATTGCAGAAGATATAAGAAAACGTTTTTAAGTAGGAGATTCAAGAATATTTTATTGAATATGATTCCTCAAGAGCAAGGACTGTATAAAATTTAGACAATAAATATAATTTTGAAAAATTATGAACTTAAACAAAATATTAGTATTTACATCATTTCAAAAAATAAAACTAAAAACTGAATTTTATGTCGAATCAGAAAACTTTTTATTGAATGATTATTTTTGATATTGCATAAGTTATGTAAAATAATCTGTTGTTCATATAAGAGTTTAATAGTGAATGATTTGGGTTTCTGTACTTTTTAAAAAATATATTTGGTTTCAGCAAGTGTTCTTATTTTAATTTCTGCTTCAATTTAAAGTAGAAATTTTAAAGGAACTTATAGAAAAATTGAAAGATATATCGTGCAATGAACAGAATTTTGTAAGTTTTCTTTCTATAATAGTTGATAAAATTTGCAGCATCAAAATATTTTGCCAAAGAAACAACTAAGAGACCATTTTACATAAAATATTTAATTGAAAATTTGAGCAAACATTAATTTTGGTGAATCAGCTAACTGACAAACATTGTGTAATCTTAGGAGCTAAAATGGGTGGAATTTGGGAGAATAGTAGTAACATATATACTACTACTATTCTATAATATATACAGTAGAATAGATAATCATTTTCCTGCTATTTAATTCGGTTATTAAATGGATACTATATTTCATCGATTCATTATGATTACACTTTCAAATATTTTATTTACTGGCTAATCAGTTTTAAACTATGGACAAAATCCTAAACAACACTGTGATATCAATTACAGCTTTCCTTAATAACAAAGGAAATGTTTGCAGATAAAAATATTATTAAAATTCCTATATTTTTAAAATAAAGCAATAGTTGTCCATCAGTGTTAAAAAATGATTTCATTAAAATGTCTGAATCCATTTTGTTACATTAAAAACTTTTCTTAAAATAATAATTCAATTCCTCCTTTATACACATGATATTTCAAAGCAGATTAATACTCTTACAAAAGCATAAAAAATATTTTATTAATCTAAACCACCTCTACATTGCAGAAATATTATCTTGAGTATAATAAAAATAGAGTTTAATTCACACTTTATTAACCTTGAATAGTCTAGGGACAGAAAAAGAAGAGTAATATATATGTAAATTAATGATTAAAATTTCTAAAAATTTCAATTTGAACACTTATTTTTCACTTTTATGGAATGAATGACAAAATAAATAAACTATGTAGACACATTTTTAACTAAGAACTTCAATGATTTGATATATATATGATAAATTTGATAGATATATACTATTAGTTCTTAAAGCTCAATTTCTGTTTATTAAAATATTATATAAATAATAATAGGACTAAGAATATTACTCCATTTACTAATATTAAATATAGATTTCTGCAAATTATTCTTTGTAAAAAAAATGTAAAGATTTTTTAAAGCAAATAAGATATTTCTCATTTTTTATTGCACATAATTAATTATTTTCCAGCCAATATATTTTTAAAAGTATTAAATAATTTGCATAAAACATATATTGAAATAATTATATACAATGTGTTTCATAATGCAGAAATTTACATATCTTTAAACCAACATCTAAGTATAAATGTGTAATAAATGCATGTTAAGTAGTATCAAAAAATTTCATAGCACTTTAAAATAATAATGCATATGAAGTCTCATTTTTTTTTCCTTATAACATTACACAATGAAAATTTTTGATCATTTTGCTTTATAGTCAATATATGGATAAATTATACAATCACTATAAAAATACACATTCACTTTTAAAAAAATAACATCTCTTTCTCCCTGACTTGAATAAGTAAAAATGTTCACATTCCAAAGGCTTTAAAATGTACGAATTTTAAACAAGGAAAACTAATGTACAATCATTATCCATTAAAAGAGAATAACGTTTAAGTAAAAAAACAAGGTAAAAGCATTATTTCAGAATATAATACTTCAATGCATACATCTCTTTCATTGTTTATATCATATCATACTTAAAAATATAAGTACATGCAAATATATGTATTCAATCTAACAATTGCCCAAAAGTTAATTTCTAAAAAGAAATTATGCCACAAAAAAACAGTTTCTTTAAATAAAGTACAAAATTATATAAGTTGTTTGAATCATAATATGCACTGCTAAAAAGATCTATTTACATTTTTCAAATTCTCCAATCCTATTCGTAAAATATTCATGACACACTATTTTAAATAAATAAGGATCTCTTCTGAAATTCGACAGAGTGAGGTTATGAAACATATATATCAATATTTTAGATCATTTCAAGGGTATCTTGAGGATGATTCAGCCAATTTTAGTTTTAGTAGAGTCTCTCTCTCTTAAAGTGCTAATTATTTTTGAGTGATAGGATCAAAAGGCTATATAAAAATTATAAATTCTATATCTTTTCAACAGGGTATTTAATGATACAAACAACAAAATATAATTTCTACAAATATTTCAAGAACTAACTACAAATATTTCGAGAAGAACCTAAACTGAAACCTATGTCAATATCTAATAGTTTAGAAATTAGTTATAAGGCCAAGAATAGAGTGAATATCCAGTATATAACTCTTATGCTTTCACTATAATAAGTTTTTGCATAAACAATCAGTATTAGAGTCCATAACATTGTGTATATAAAAAGAAAATTGATTTCTTATATAATACTTTGATTACAACAAAATATATCACAGTTAAAAATATAAGCATTTGCACCGCAATATTTAGTTTAAGCAGCAAGCTCAGCCTCCTTGCACAAAACAAACGAAGTTTGAAAGAAGAATAAAGGTAAAATGATAATTAATGCAGAATTGAAAGCTTCAGACCTTCAAAGCTAATTTGGAAAGTTCCTATAACAAAAACAAGCACATTTAAAGATAACAAGAAAGATATATTCATGAATGATGAGGATACAAAATTTTATAACTTCTTCTGGGAATCATTAGCTCTTATTTATATTGAAAAAAATTTTGAAAATTACTACAATATTCTTTCACTGATATTACCGTAATAAGAAATATTTAATAATTATAAAAACCAAAAGTATACATTATTTGAAAAGTATCAATAATCTACATGAAAGATTATTATTATAGATAACTTTGAGAGAGAAAAAAAATGCTTCCATGATAAAATCAAATTAAATTGTTATTCAAATTGTGTCATTGTTATTATTGCTACATTAACATAATTAAAAAATCACAAGCTAATCATATCCATTTCATTCATCAGCAGTTCTTTGAAGGAAAAACTTTTTTAATGCAAAGTGCATTAGTATTTTAACAAAGAAAAATTACTATTTGATCTGATAAAATCTGTAATTTCATTTGTCGAATAGTTCCCGATCAAATTTTAAACATGAATAATATACATTTCTATAAGAATCTTAACTAAATACCTTTCAAAATCTGATTAAAATGTTAATAATGACTACTACGAATTTAAAGTTTATAAAAAAATAATTTAAAAACTGATTAACTGTTTATTACCTGCCAGAGGTCTGCATTCCACTCTCCAAAATACGACTTGAAAGCAGGAGGTTCAGTACCTTGCTTAACAGTTATAATGACAGTGTTCCCTGGGTGTCTATCAGTTGGATCTCCATGGACATAATCCTATATTTAAAATTGAATGAACATTTTTATTTTCGAATTTGTAAATCAATAAAAACTGCCAGTTTAAATAAATTAGCGATTAAAAAAAGACTTGCATACTTCTGTCATTTTCAAAGATGCCTCTTTTTCTTCTTGATTAGCTCCTTGACCCACCCACACATAAATGGCATCTCCACAATCCAGAATCATTACATCATCTTCAGCCAGATCCTAAATAAATCATACATTTAAATATCTTATACAAACGCATTAAAGATTAAGGAACAATACTCAATGCAGTAAAAAATTTACATAAAACACTACTCAGGCTTCAGATGTCCTGTTGTGGTTGCATCATACAACTAAAGTTAATAAAGCTAAACAAAGCATTTCAAAGAAAATCTTGCGATTTTTCTTTTCTAATTCATATAATATTTAAAAAGAATTAATTTTTTTTTCTTCCTATTTCATATCCTGGAATTACTACAGGAATAAAAAATAGTCTTAACATCCCATTAGAATTAAAACTTTATTTTTGTTAACTAAATTCTAGCTCATTGCTTTTGTTGAATTTTAAGGAAGTAATAATAAGATAAAATCTCTTTTACAAATTTTAACTGATTGGAATACTTCAAAATTTCAATAGTAAATGCTATCCTGTAAGCAATTGTATACACTACTTCTAGAGAAGGAAAGATATTATATGATCTATATTTATATTAGAAAGAAGGAATAATACCTTGAAACATTTCTTTATACTGAATGCCTAACATAAATGCTAATGAATACAATACAGTAAACACTGTATAGTATTTTCTATTCACAATAACACATAAATTAAAATAATTTTATATTCTCGAACCTATCAATACATTTATAATGTAATCACATTTAATTCTACAGCATAGAATGATAAATGCAACCTTCACAACAAATGCATGCAAACATTTGCAATTCATATAATAGTAGATTGATTAAAATCTATTCATGTTTACATCTATAATGCATTCACTTTTCATTCCGTAGCAGAGAATGATAAATCCAATACCTCCACTTTAAATGCATTCTTGGTTTTATTTTTACTTTTCAATAAAATAAATAAATAAATACATTTTTATCTGATATTCTATCCAGTAAAAAAAAATCAACTTAAAAAAATAAAATTTTATTTTTATGTGTAATTAAGTTATTTACAGCATATATTAAACTAACAAATAAATAACTTTAAAACAAATAAAAATGAAGAAATATTTTTAAATGAAACATAATTGCAACTATGAAAAAAAGCAAATATTTTCTGAAACTTTAGTATTTTTTAAATATTACATTTCTCATTAACAATTTTTAACACAAAATAAAAAAATGAAAAAAAAAATCCAAGAACTAATAGACAACAAGAAGAAAAAACCATGAAAATTCATGAAAACATAAAACTATAATAGAGAATAATCTCAAAATAATCTACTCTCCTTAATTTACAAATAGAATTTTTCAGAAATTAGAATAAAGATATTTTAAGATACCTCCTGAGTAAAATTACAGATCTCTTCCATTTTTACTTTTCCTGTTTGATCAGAAATTCTGAAGAGTCTTGGCTGCAAGAATGGTCGAGATGGCAGATCCTTTGACTTAGGATACTCTGTCTTTCCACCTAAAGCATCCCAGAATTCACCAGGCTCATCTCCTTCTTTTATTTCAATAACTTCCCTAAACAATAAAATATATTTATTACAAAAAAGTTAAAAATATTCAGCAGCTGATGGATTTTTAAAACTGAAAGAAGCAAATATGCAATACATATTTGACAATAGGTATTAATAATTTATTTGGTACCAAAATTCAAACACAATAAAACTTGACACTATAAAATTTATTTAAAAAAGTACTTTATTGAATGATGATTCCTTTCTGCTTTCAGTTAGGTCTAACATAAACAAGACACTATATAAGTTCTTTGAATTAAAGAGCAGAAAAGTATATCAAAATGATCTAAACTTTAGAAAATATTAAAAGAAAAAAAGGAGAAAAAAAGTCAATATTGAAAGATTAAACCAAAAATATCACAAAAATTTAAGATTTTTGCTTTCTTCTGATTCTAATGCTTATTCATTCCATATAATTTCTGACTCTACATCTATTACAAAGAGGGCACTCAGAATCTTTACCCAGCAGTACTTATAGCTCTCCATTACCAAAAATTCCATTATTTCTAAATTACATATATGGTACCAAATATTTCTAAATTTTATATATCATGTCTTTGGATAGGTCATCTTGGATATATTGTGTATATTTTCATATCAAATGCACATATTTCATATATTCTAAATAAAATGAATCTTCATTCATGAAACAGAGAGCAGGTAAGTGTAAGTTAATTTTGAAATCAAAAACCTGTTAGGTAATGAAGGTTAGATTTTGTTTTCTTTTCAGTTTGTATTTGAATTTCACATAATTTTTTTCAGCATTAAACAAATTATGTGAAAGTACAAAAGAAATATGTTGTCTTGACTATACTCAAATTTTATTGTAAAAAACTTGGAACAACAGATATTGACTTTAAAAATGTCTATATCAAGTACGAGCAAACATAAAAATTTATGTAATATGTTTTGCAGCAGTCTATTTAGTAAATACTGTGGAAATCAGGACATTCTGCATTCTAACAACTGATAATTAGTAGGAAATAACTGATGTGTTATCTCAAATCACAGATAAAGATTTCTGATAATCTCATATGATGCTGTTCGTTAGTGGCCAAAGATGTCTAAAAACAAGTCAGAATTATTAAAAGAATTGAAAATCAATGACTGCTGACCAGATTTGGGAATTCAGAAAACACTTGTCAGATATTAAAGAAGAGACCGCATACAACATTCCTGCTATACAGAGAAAAGACTATTGAAGTCTTTTCTCAAAAATTTCAAATTCAAATTTCAGCTCTTGGGGACATTTTTTAAAAAAATTCTTCAAATTTTATAGCAACAATAGGAGGTTCAGTCCTCTGCTTGCCAACCCGCAGGAACAGCTAATGCAGTTCCTCTCAGATTGCTTCGCTCGCTGGCCATCTAGTAAACCACTTTAGTCTAGAAACAAATATATAGTTTCTAGACTTTTATTCCATAATAAGATAAAGCAATGAAAGAAATAAAAAAATGTAAAGCAAAAAGTACACATGCAAAAATCATCTGCATCAAAGTTCTTTGTAAACACAAATAACCTTTCATTTAAATAACTATGTACATCCACCAAAGAAACAAATTTTTTTAAAAAATGTGATTTTCTCACAATTTTTCAAATTTGGGAACTATAATATAGAAACAGAATAAAAAAATTGATATTTACAAAAACACAAATTCAAAAAAATTGTGCTTTTCTCACAACTGTTAAAATTTGAAAGCTACACTACAGAAATAGAATAAGAATTTGATATTAAAAAAAAATGCCTGAAAGCAGCTATATTCAAATTCAGTTCATTCCAAAATAAGATAAAACAATGAAAGAAATAAAAAAAAATGCAAGGTAAAAATTACACTCGAAAATTGAACCTTAGAACTTAGAAAAGTTCTTCATAAGCACTAATAACTTCTCATTTAGAACTATACTATCCATCACAGAAACAAATAAAAACAATGTGTTTTTCTCAAGAGCAAACATTCTTCATTTATCTCCATGCGTTTTTCAGTGTCTTCAATGGTATCAAACACATAACTGACCATAACCTGGTTTGTTATCACCACTGTATAAAGGAGAAACCATGTGGTATATCTGACCATGAATCCTATAGCAATATGGCCCTGTTGAAGGAGGAGGTTTAATTTAGGTTCCCATGGAAGCAAAAGCTAAGAAACTGTCAGAAGCATATAAGAAAATAGAATTATATTTTCTTATATGCTTCCGACAGTTTCTTCCTTCGATTGAATCACTGATCAGCAAGTTTTTCAATATTTCCGGTGGATTCAACAGATGTTCCAAAACAATTTCTTTTTATCATGACAACAATTTGTGTATCGACCATTTGAATTTACTTCTTTTTCCCAGTAACATGCCTAGCAAAAAGAACAGAGTCCTGACATAGTCCCACTACTATGCTCCTATAGTTTGGAAACTTCGTTCCGTACACAAAAACGTTTAACCCTATCTTGTTCATTACGGCTGGATCTTCTTATGAACGATTCTTGGACATTTTCATTCGACCTGTCTTCTATTTTCGACGATTTCGTTTTAAAATTGATACGGCATAATTTAAATTCATGATAAAATTTTTTTTTGTGTGTGTCTTTGACCAAACCGTTCCTGGGCGAGGTCGAAGTGTTGCCAAACGGCGATTAACAAATTCGGTCTGATTTTGCGTCCACACAAGCGTTATATTATATATATATATATAGATAGATTATGTTAAATTGTATACCTAATTAATACGAAATTAAAGAATATTGTTACGGAAAATAATTCTCTGTACAAAAAAAACGTAAATTCAAACAGGTTTGCTGTAGTGGGTATATGGTGACACAGGCAACCAGTCTCAATTACAAATAACAAAGTTCATTAACACGAATGCACAGATGATATATAGCCGAGATGTGCACAAGAAATAGAAAGCAATACTTGGAATAAACAGAGCCCACAATTAGTAAACGGTAGTAACTAGACAGAATTCCGCAAGAAAAAAGAATTCACGTAGTTATTCACTATGGTCTTTCTAAACTCTTGTTATTCTTCATTGCATCCTAGCTTTAACTGTACTGAACTGCTGATTCGCTATAATAAGATTGGCTATTCAACACAATACTCAGAGCATGGCTCAATTCTCAATCCATTAAATGACTGAGGTTCACTTAACCTTTAAGCTTCCCTGAACTGATCCAACTAATTTGTTGCTAACTCAACTCTGACCATATACACACACCGATTCCTGCTTTGTCTGCAGGCCTTTTATAGCTTCCAGAGCAGGGCACAGCAGGTTCCCAAAGAATCAACATCGAGCTGTCAGGAAAGATAGTTTTACAATGATGAAACTAACTGTGCAGAGTAAATTCGTAACAGTATGGTATTAAATTTCAAATTGACAATGGAATTGCATTTTGGGGTGCATCTATCGAAAAATTATTAATTAACAAAGTAGATTAGTTTACCATCAGTTTAGATATAATGTTACATTAAAAAAATATATTATTTTATTACATTTATATATACCTATTACTAAAACATTTATTTTTCAAATGAATGCCAATCTTTGGGCATATCATAAGCTAAACAAATATTTCTCAAAACTGCTATGATATTCTGCAAATTTTTTCTAAATAAAATTAAACAGTTTAAAAAGTAAAAGTATGCATACCTTCCAGGTGAAGCAATCTCAATGAGATTTCGGCCCATATTATGTTCTTCTTCATTAGAGTCCTGAAAAGAGGAGACAAAAATTGTGAAACTTTTCAGAACAGAAGCACAAACTGAAATTTCAGTAATAATAGAATATTTTTCATATGCAAGAAAACAATATTTAATAAATAAATAATATTAATAAATATTTAATAATTAAAGGCTACAAATTTTTGTTATTTCTAGAATAGATTCCTTTTTTGAAATTATGTCCATTTTTAAAAATATATTTTAGGGCAAAATTAGACAAGATCAAGACCAGCAAAAATCAACTCTAGCATCTGCATCATAAAAGTGCCATATTTTTCATATGGAAATTGTACCTTTTTAATGCATATTAAAGGGAATGATATATACTAGGCATAAATATGAACAGTTTGATTAGTATTATAAATTATTATACAAATGACTGTTTCTGGCAGACAGTTTTCTCACTGCCCACATTATTGATCTTCATTAATTATAAGTAAATGTGCAGCTTGGTCTAATAAATTTCAGGCAATGATATTTAACTCATGTTACTTTATAAGCCCTTTTACATATTTCCTTTGTTACACCAATATATCTTAATCATCAGTCTATCTTTTAAACAAATACTTTTTAACAGGAAAGTAGAATTGGCAAAAATTCAAATAATCCAATTGCATACAAAGAGGCTAAAAAATACAAGCTAAGGAAATGTAGTATTTTGATATCTATTAATTGTAACCTTTTCAACCTAAGAGATAACAGCCTTTGTCACTACATCCCCCCACGCCACTGTTTACATTCAATATGCTAAATGAATATATAAGAAGCAGATGGAACCATTCATCACAGTAGGATCAAATAAGAAGTAATTTGTTTTCATAATATAATATTTTAGTATTTTTGTTTTTCTTTGTGTGTTAAGATATCATTATTTGACAAAGCTTTTTTTTTTCTTTTTTTAATGACTTAAGTAGCCTTTTTCTCCATTGAAATAAAAGGCACACCAGATTTATTTTGTGCTTTCTTTTTTTCATTTAATTCATTCCATGCAGGACTCCATAAAACTTATTTATCAATTGTTCCATCAGTTTTTTAACTCTGCCAATTTGGATGAGGTTTTTTCATTTTACTAGAATTTTATTCTAAACATAAAACCTGAGATATTGTTGGCAAGAAGAAGAAACAATTCCTCTCAATAGTCATTGTTTGCTACTGCCTCAGGAAAAGGAAGGAAAAAAAAAATGAGGATTCTTAGTTAGAAGGTTTTATCAGACTTTAGGAGAACTACAAAGTATTGTATTGTGCAAAAAGTGACATGGCGAACTAATTAAGGAAAAAAATTTGCAAGTTGTTAAAAATTAAGAAAATTATTTCAAGAGAATTTTTACACAATTTTTTAAGAAAAAAAAATTTTAATATTTTTTTCCAAAATGAGACTTTTATATGAGATTTTTCTATGTTTTCAACAGAAAATCCCAGTGTTTTTATTTTCCATATGGTAGACCTCTGTGATACTAACTTCTTAAGACACACACTTTAAGAAAATAATCAAAGTAAGGTGGGGTGAATTTTGTGCAGCACATTTTATCAGTCCATTTAATTACTTGAAAAAAATATGTTGAATAACTATCATTAAATATCCATATAATATAAAGTTTATTTACATTCCATTCATTTTCTAATATTTAGAAACAGCAATTGTAAAGTCGTCTAACATTTTTAAAAATATATACATACTTGTCCAATCCATAAGTAAGTAACTGATGGTGTCTCTAAAATAAAAACATCATTGGAGTTCAGTGAATCACTTTTTTCTGGAACCTAGAAAAATAAAATTTTACAAGACTATTAGAATTAAATTGTTTTTAAGTACATAACAAGTAGTAATTACTAGAAATCTACATTTGTGCTTGATATTAGCAAATCTACCCACATACCTAAATCCATATATTTAATTTTATAAGTGCTTGTAAATTTTCACTACAACAAATATTTATGAAGTCCAACAAAATTTGATTTTAAATCAAACAAATGTTCAGCATTTGGTAAATCAAATCCATAGATACTGAAGAAAAATAAATGAATTAAACTCTTCTACTCTACCTAAATAGTGATCCATTTACATAATCGTTTTGAGTCCACATTAATCTTATAGGTTCATAATCAGGGTAGGATAGAATAGTAGGGTTTACTGGCACAAGTGTCAAATTTGACTATGTTGCACCAAATATATGATGAGTGTATAATTACATGTTAAAAGTGGGACATTAAAATTATTTAAAACCTAATTTCTAAAAAGAAATATGCACAATGTAACAATAAAAACTCTCACAAGTATGAAGAAAAGCACGAAGGATACAAGCTATAATTGTTAGATAAAAACCTAGAGTAAAATGATTTAGTAAAAGCCAAAGCATTTCAGAGCAAAAGAACAAAGTAAAACAACAAGTTAGGAGCAGAACAAATAGGGAGGAGGGAAAAAATCCAATGTTTATATTTTGTTGGTGTAATGGTATGTGAATAACCAGTTAACATACCAAGCAAAAGTTCCTTTCCTTTTGAAGAAATGTTAGCTTCCAGCTTAAAATTTGAAGACTGCGGATTAGTAACTCTTGATTTTTTCGAGAACGGTTTTAACACCAGCTTATTTCTTGTATCTCCAAGGGTATCCTCAAGTGATTCAGTCATATTATATTCGAGAATGTCATCACTATTTGAAACACTCGAAGTGCTCATATCGCTTCCAGTATTGGAATTTCATCTATCGCAGGTATGGTATTAGAAGATTTAGGGTCCACATTAACTGGACAAGACGATTTCACATTACTAGCAGTGATTTCGGAATCGGTTACCTTTCATCCAACATTTGAAGTAAGTTATAAAGGTTCTTTCCTTTATAAATAGCAGACTTATTACTTTCCGTTTTTTTGAGTTCTCTCTTTATATTTCGATTTGCCTTTTTTTCGTAAGAGACTGCGTAGATCGTGAAGAAAGGTTTTGAAGAGTTAGTTTATCTGTTTGGGTACAACCAGAAACAGTATGTTTGACTGTTTGTGAGTATAGTAACGAAGATGATGAATTAGAAAGTTGGGGATACACAAATTTCCTTGCCTTCGAGCATAATAAATTTTTAGTTATTTTAAGCTCTTGAATTTTCTTTCCTTGCACTCCTTGGAATCTTAGATGTGTGGTTTACCACATTTTGGATCTGAATGGCATTCTGCGCTTGAGTGTCCGACTGAAACATAATGGGAACAAGTCTGTTTACAATATTGCCACTCAAAATTGGAAAAAAAAATTCTCTGCATTTTCTCCTGTCTGTATATTCAAGATATGAGGAAATGCGTGAATAGCACTCATGTGCTAGCTATAATGCAATATGATTTTAAAAAGTTGAAAAACCAAGGAAAGGAAGCAACAACTTAACATAATCAAAATAACATATTAAAAAGAGGTTTATATTAACATAAAAAATATTTAAAAAATTATTTATTATCTAGAATTTGGCAAGACAAAATTCATATATTAAAGGGAGAGGGAGAATATATAACTTCACATGCTCTTTAAATTAAGGAATCGGGTGAAATAAAACACAAAACATTTTTGTTATCATGATACAGATCATTTAATGATTACTTAAAAAAAAACATTACATAGCAAGATTATTTTTCTTTCTTTATTCATTTTTGCCAATTCATGTATTTGGGCATCAATTTCTGTAACCTCGGAAGAAATTTTTGGTATCAGTTTCATGGAGCTAATCCTTAACAAATAAAGTATGTATTTTTGTACAGCCTAGCGTACATTTTTTTTTTAACTAGTTCACTTTCAGTGAAAATATTTCCGATATATCATTGAATACATTCCAAGATGAATGTGAAACAATAAGTTTTAATGCATTTAAAAATGCAGCTTTATATTTTTATTCTTTCACTAAAAAGATCGAACTCGGTTTATTTTCGGACATTAATTTTGACGTCTTCGGATTTGACATGTTATCCTTTCCTGTATTCTTTTTAGATACTAGGCTGAACAACAATGATGAATCTTTTGAACTGACAGGCAATCTTGTATGTTTTTCCCTTTTGGCATGTCTAATAAGTACTTGTTTTCCCATATTAATTAGATGTATTACCTTCTTACAAAGTGAGAAGCACACAAAAAATGGATTTTGTGGAACTTCTCAAACCCATGCAGAAAATCAGGATTGATTTTTTTATCTGTCCAATTTGTATTAAACACTGATGTTGAACAGCTCATTGTTTAAAAAAATTCTCTAATCTACTTTGAATAAACTGACAGTTTCTTAAATTATAAAGAAACCATTCAGTAAACTCAAGTATGGCAGACTAAACACTATCGCGCTGCTTCCGCAAATTGAATGTTCCAGCTAGAGTATTCTATTGAGTCAAATGTATTCTATTTTCTCACGCAGTTACAGAAATCCCGTGCATGCTCATTAGCTGCAATTCAGGAATCCCATAGAAATAGGACAACTGTCTAGCAAATCGAAACTGGACTGAAAAAAAGAGGAAAGAGTAGAAAAGGGGCACATTACACAGTCGTTTGTTTCGTTGATATTGTTTCGTTTTCGAGCTAGACTACAATCTTTCATTCTTATAATCTTTAGCGATCGGAATTTTCTAGAAGAGAAAAAAACAACTAAGAAATTTAAAATTCCCCATATTTTTCATTTTTATGAAATTTTTCAAGTTTTCCTGTTTTTTTTCTAACGATTTTGAAGTTTCCTGTGTTTTTCCTGTTTTCCAGATTTTTGCGCTTTCGTGGCAACACTGAATAACTTAGATCTTTTTTAAATTTGTAATTTAGAAATCAAAAGAAAATCATTTTACAACTAACAGAAAATCATATTGGAGCTGTAGAGTACCTGCTCTGCACGAGTGTTGAATTCATTCGTTCCTCTAACTTGAAAAAGGAGAGTGCCATCCATGTCAAAAGAATCATGATCATGAATATTCTTGAAACCACTTGCATGACCACCCATCAAAATAATCATGCGGCCCTTAAAAATGCGTAAGAAATGCTCTGGTTCCTGTCCATGGACAACACGGACCTAATATAAACAAATCTCCGATTAATATATGCAATAAAATCATGGATTAATAAAATAATTATCACTATAATTGAAAATAAAAATAAGAAATAGTTTATTCACAAACCCTTCATTCCATAATATAAAATATATTTCATAGAATGCTTTATATCTGAATCATTTTTCATAATTCATTTTTTTAATATAAATAAGTTCACCTGTACAGCCTTGCCTCCTAGCTCATTGTCCATTTTAACTGTCAGCATGGCAGAAGCAGCTCTTTCATCTTGGGAACTGGACTGGCCCTAAATGAAACAATTGAGTAATACAATATGTAATATTGCCTTTTCACAAATTTGATTGATAATTTCTTCAAATAGGAAAAATAATTTTCAAAGAAATTATTCTTTTACATTTAATATCAGCAATATTTTTTTTTTAAATTCATAACATTACATAATTTTTTTTTTAATTCTTGCTTTTTTTTTTTTTTTTTTTTTTGTAAAAAGCTGCCATCAGAAAAGATTTCACCATCTAATATTTTTAAATGCTTTTTGGAAGTAGAATAGTTCAAGGAATTTGATTTAAAATATTTTCTTACTACATATTTAAAATCTAACTATACATATATATAGTAACTATACAAAATGATTTAATGAACAAAAAGATACAGAGGAAATTTAATTAATTGTAGAATTGTAACTCATGATTATGTGGTATAAAATAAAAGGTTTAAAGATTCTAAGAGCATTTATTTTAATACTCTATGGTACAAATAACTGTTCCTCCTTATTTGTGATCCATGGAATTAAAAAAAAAAAAAGCTAAAAAAATCAGAATTTTCAGATGTATATAATATTCTCATGTATTCAGATGTATATAATAAAATGATGCTTCTTTCTTTTCTTCTTTTATTTATTGAACAGCATATTCTTAACTGTATGTAAAAAATTATTTTAATAAAATTTAATTCACAGAAAACAAAACAAAAAACCCACCATCATTTTCAATTGTTCAATTTCAGTTAAACTTCAATTATATACAACCCTTCCCCCCCCCCTTTTTTTGAAAATATGTTAAATAACACTAGAAGATGCATGCTCATCTATAATAATTTTATTCAACTAGTCATATCTTGGAAACAGTTTGCAGATTTACTCATGAAACATGCAGTACAAAAACATATGCACATTGGGAAAATGCTTAAAAAAATTAAACGATTTGTTTCCTTCCAGTGTGTTCTTATCTATAGCGTTTAGCATATATATAAGAACTGAACACACAAATCAGAGCTAAAAGTAATTCTACTAACAAAAAAAAATTCACAAATACAAAATGAAATCATTTTATCAAAATAAGAAAAATTATTCATTCATAACAAAATTGCATTAACTTTAATCACCAATAATAGTTAAAAAAAATCACTTTCATGCCACTAGAATACTTAACCGTAACATACAGAAAAAAGTGAAGAATTGGTCCGCAATATCAATTTTTATTTATTGCATAAAACAAAAATATTTTATATAAATTTTTAAAAAAGATAGCATAAATTGTTCATATTTCATAAGGTTTAAAATTTCTGCAGCAATAAGATTCATATATATCAAAACATATAAGAAACATGCTATCCTCCCCTTTTTAAATTATTATGTTTAATATTATTTTAGAGTTATAGAACATTTTGTTGAATATACAGTCAAATTAAAATAAACATAAAAAAATTTTTAAATGTTAAAAAAAATATTAGTAATAATGTCCATTTCATGTCATCCATAAGAAAAATTTAGTAAAAGATCCATATTTCATAAAAGTCTGAAAATAAGCAAAAAAAGGGAGGGTTAAGAAAATATTACTAATAATGCCCAATACCTCAAACTTCAACAAAAAGATCTCTGAGTAGTGGAAATAATTATTTACTGTAACTGTAATTTAATTACAATAAACTGTTTTGGAATTATGATAATGGGTCAATATTTTACATCCAGTTTAAGATAGTTTTAAACATTAATACAGAAAATTCATACTTTTGTAACATGGTACGTGGTACATGGTAAGTCAATTGACTTAACATTCAAATTAAGAAATGAAAAAAAAAAAAAGTTCTAAAGAGCTGCCAGGAGTTACATGTAAAATAACCACTATGCAATAGTTTTTAAAATCTTGAACTAGAATTTTTGCTAGACATAATTTTTATGACATTAGCACAGTCAGTGTCAATGTTATGGGAGTCCAAAATGAAAGCTGAGAAGTTGGTAAACATGTCAACCATTTTAGCTAGTAAATGGAGAAAAAAACAATTTCATAAATTTTGATTTAAGATCATTGCTGAAGATTTATACAGAGAATACTGCAAAACATCAAAAGTATTTATTTATACAGCAACACACACATATGTAGACATTACAGTAAAAAATTAACTAAAAACATAAAGATTGGGAAAGCATCAAAAGGATCTTTAATTACATAAAATACATATGATGTAAACCTCTAGCATCTGGAGGATGCGCAGCTTACATAATGGCAGATTCTATTTTAGGTAAAAGGAATTAAGAAGGAGAAAATGAACAATGATATCTAACAATTATGCTTTTAGAAATTTTTTTATTTCCTTACTTTGTCTATGCATTAAATTTTAAAGTGTTGCTTTAATGTTTTTTATAAATCAGCAAAAAAGTGTTGCTTTAATGTTACTTTTAAAGTGTTGCTTTAATGTTACTTTTTTATAAATCAGCAAAAATGTCCAGAACTATATAATGGAGTTAGTTGTAACATATTATAAACAGCAGTAATTATCTTGATTTATGTTTGATTCATGAAGTTAGATATTCTACTTTAAATACTAGAAAGCATCTTCTAAGACCAGATCTTTAAGGAAATAATAGAAATCCATTTAATAAAATTTAAAAATAAGAAGAAGTAATGGTAAAAGAATATTACGACATGATTAATAAAAAACGGAAACAAGAATGGATTTTTGAAGGGAGAAAAAAAAGGGTTTTAACCCCCCCCCCCTGCAAAAAAAATGTAACGTAATCAAGCTAAACAACAATTCAATCAAAAATATTACAAAGAGAATAGATTGATATATTTAAAAATGATTATCCTACATGAATATGAATATATGAAGAATTATTGTGTGACTGAATAATATAGAGATTCAATTATATCTAATAAACACAAAAAAGAAAAAGGATAAATTTACAAGCTTTATTCTGCACCAAATATACAAGCATAACAATATATATTGGAATTTAAATTATAAACAAAACTCTTTTATTTCCTTCCACCACCACCACCCCTTAATTACAGATCAAAAGAAGATAGATCGATTCAAATCAAATATATATATATATATATATATATATATATATATATATATATATATA